>CM076576.1:957765949-958007565 GCA_034641835.2 Pinus albicaulis
TGACCATATTTATCAAATGACTGCAGGGAAAAGGGACACTACTACATTTGGCGGAAATTACGACACTTGGTTCCGACGCTTTTGACCAAATGTCGGAAATTTTCCCAAATTTTTTCCATCCCGCCCGAAACCATCGCTATACCAACGTCTATAGAAAAGTGTCGCAATACCGACACTTAAACAAGTGTCGCAATTGCGACGTTTAAAGGAAGACGTCGCAATTGCGACACCATGGCCCAAAGCGTCGCTATTGAGACGACTCTAAACGTCGCAACTGCGACACAATGTCTAGGTGTCGCCATTGCGACGTTTGGAGGCACCGTCCTAATAGCGACGCCTTTTCCGTCTGTTAGGTCTCTGTAATTTATTAGCAAGATTGGGAGAGTCCAATCACAGAGTTAACATCATTTCAACCAACTTTGGGATTCTAGGATCTAGCCCTCCCGAATCCGGAGAGGGATCTCTCCAATATGTACAAAGATGGATATTGTCTTTGAAAAGCTTAAGGTAATGATATTAGGCTAGTTATGAAGGCCAAGGGTTTTGTTTTGTTTTGTTTTGGATGGTTGAGCATGAAATTTTACTTGAGGGGAAAGTCCTAAGTGCAAAAAGTTTCAAAGGTGAGAAGTCAAATAGAACAGTTTTGGCAGATAGATAGATATAACGCTGGTTTTTAGTCCATTGGGCTATGGAGTCATATTTGGGCTTTAATTGAACAACAACATCAAGTGTGATCCAAGGGGCAAGTCATCTATGTCTAAATATTTCTTTAAATTTTGATTTATGGAATGGAGTGATACACTAAGAAGGGGAATTAAACAGATGCAGAACGAAGAGTAGCCTAGGATCTGATAAGTACTTTTAAACCAGTCAGCCTTTGGCAAACACTTAAGGAGGACACGAAAGCAGACTAGGATCTGGTAAGTGCTTTTAAACCAACCAGCCTTTGACACACTTCCAATAGAAAACATACAAAACAAGGGGAGACACGAAGATAACACATAATGGTCTAAGATCTAGCAAGTGCTTCTAAACTAGCCAGCTTTTAACACATTCCAAGGGAAACAATCTGTTAGTTATGCAGACAAGTCTAGGACCAGGGCTAACCATATCTTCCTTCAGTTCATCATCACATAACACATACCGAAAGTAACCTTCAGAAATAATATTCAGCTAGGACGATAAAATGAGGGAACACCAGCATTCTCATGCCTAAAACTAAATTAAGTCATTCCTAAATAACACAGATTGGAAGAAAACATTCAAATAAAGATTTCTCAGCCAGAGAAGGTTACTGATATACAGCAGGTCCTAACCCTGTTTAAACTGTTCTTTACAGTGGAAAATGAAACAACATGAAAACATAAATAAAACAACAAGTTACAAATGAGAATAACATCACCGTCAATATAGATTAGGATCCCATGAAACAGCTTTTATATTGATGTCAAACCAGCTACAAACTTCAAGTCCAATGTTTCAGTTCAGCAATCATCTTTACTATTCAACCTAACTACTCTAGCACAAACAGAGCTTCAAGGGCCAGTGAATACTATGTACAAATAGAAGTCTCAAGCTCAAGTGTATTTCAAAGTTCTGCAACCAACAATTTCTTATCTTCTGTAGAAGTACTTATAGGAAG
This sequence comes from Pinus albicaulis, assembly GCA_034641835.2. Taxonomy (NCBI): domain Eukaryota; kingdom Viridiplantae; phylum Streptophyta; class Pinopsida; order Pinales; family Pinaceae; genus Pinus; species Pinus albicaulis. Next base: position 957,767,592 of record CM076576.1, read on the forward strand.
ATGAGGAGGTGAGATTTTAACAAAATATCTCAAGGACAGTTAATGCAGAGTGAAGACTTCTCGGCCCTTTGAGAGGCATCGATTGGAGAAATTACAGGTGGAAGTGCTGCATTAACCTTTATATTTATGATTTAAAACTCGAAGTGAGTTTTATTTGACTTTAAGGCTCATATGCTGTGTGGAATAACTCCGCAGACAGTTGGTGCATCAGTTTCCTGTGGCGGAATTAACTCCCTGGCTGCGCTGAAGGTAGATATTTCTTTAAGCAATAACTTCGGCCTCTGTTTGAAAGGTTTGAGGCAACAGGTGGCTCTTTGTAGTAGCTGAGGAATCAATTTGCCTCATTTGAAGCAGTGGAAACCTTTCTGTCATCAAAACATTTATGATTTTCTTTTTAAACTGTGTTTTAGATTGGGGATTAGGCTTTTGATAACGGTCTTAGCCGTAATCCCCAAAAAACCATCTTCAATCTTTATCTGCTGTGCTCTGTCTTCAAACTGATACTCTTTAACTGTTTTTGAATTAAAACAGTGTCTTGTTGATGTGCAGGCCGCACTGGGCTTTTAAAGGCATCAATGTCCATGAAGCATTGAGAAAACAATGAAGCAAAACCCCGCAGATGGTTCTCTTTAACAACTCGAAGGCGCAGGAAACGTCTTTCCCAAGCCTCGACTTTCTTTCATTAAACAATGGAAAACCATTAGAACGCCTGCAAAACACAAGAATAGTTAAGAAATCCTGCGGAAATAGGTTAAAATGCTTCAGATGGCGGGGAAGTAGCGAAGCCGTCGGATGAAGGCAACCAACGGTGGAGATCTACGTAGAAAGGCGAAAAGGATAGCGGGAGAAGAATAAGGAGGAGCAGTTTTGGACCGTTCGATCTGGACACGTGGACGGTCTGGATCTAATCGGCGGATCTCAATCGGGGAGGTTACAAAACAACATGCGATTGAGCCCCTTGCGATTGAGCGCTGGTCGTTGATCTGAGGACCAAATCGACGGCAGGGAATGAATCGGAGGGATTGGCAAGGGTGTGCGATGGCCGTCGGATTGCGAAATAGATGGATGGTTGCGATGGAATCGGAGGATCGCAATCGGGAGTGAGACGAGAAGGCTTGTGATTGCGATCGGAGGACAATTGCGATTGAGCGCAGGCCGTTGATCTGAGAATAAGATCGACGGTCGGGATTTAATCGGGGGTCGGAAATCGGAGGTCGCAGAGATGGGCATACGATTGCGCAATGAGAAAAGTTGCGATGCGATTGTGCGCGGACCGTTGGATCGAAGAACTAGATCAACGGTCAGGATTGCTTCGACCTACGTACCGGCGAAAAACCCTTTACACATATGAAAACCAAAGTTTTGCAATAGTCATAAGTTATAAAGGATCAGGCGGAATATATATATATAAGTAAAGAAAAAGGCGCCCGATTGCGGGGCCGGTGGTTTTATGGAATGCAATATGCCCGGGAGTATAGAAACAAGAGCCAATCGCAATCGGGCCATTGAGCCTGGTCTTTCCGATCAACCCATTTGTATTGTTTCCGATTGCGATTGCGCAATCGGCTCTTTTCAATCAACCCATTTATATTCAGCACGTGGTTTTAAGTTTTAACTTAGAACTTTCGGAAAGTGGGTTTTTTGGGCTTTACAAAGGAAAATGAGTTTCGTAAAGGTTCAAAGTCATGCACCCGTTGGATATTTGCGATTAGCGCCGAAAGTCTTGGCGTTTGGTTTTAACACATGGGCATGTGAGGGGAAGTGGTTTAGGACTTAGCCCAAGGGGCTTAGGTCCATAGCAATGAAACTCTGTTTTTTATGAAAAATTTCAAGGTTTTAATGGATTTGGGGGTTCCGAAATAGTTAAAATAGTGAGTTTTTAACTATGAAAAGGGGAAAATTTCATAAATGGAAAGAAGATGACTTATGAAAACAAGGTAGTTTTGATGGAGAAAAAGGGGAGCAGATGAAGGGTTTTGAGAAGAGGAGAAAAGGCGATCTTTCAGCAGTCTTTCAGTTGGAGTCAGCAGAAATTCCTGAGTATAAAAAATGGGACAGCAAATGAGGATTTTGGACAGAGGCATGAGGCCTTAAAAAGACTTCAAGAGCCAACAATTTTTTAGTGATAAAATTTGTTCCTTGGAGGCTCAAAAAAGATCTTAGCCACCTTTTGGTATAACAAAAATATTATAGGTGGCTAACAGTGGCTCCACTTGGGGATGGTGCCTTCTTGAAGGCATCAAGAATTCAGACTTGATTTCTGGGAGGCTGATTAGTTGCCTCATCCATTGGGCTGTCCTTCTGTGATTGAATGATCTTTTTCTAAAAATATATTTGGCAGCCATGAAAACAATGGACCTTTATCAACCAGCTTGCTATCTACCCAATCCTACAGATCTAGCATTTTTTCTTCATCAGAGTGCACTTGGATTGGCAAACTCTATTCACAACATTTTATTCTTTTGAAAGCAGGAAATCTAATCTACTCCTACTCCTTATTTCTCCCTGAACTCAGATTAAACAGTTGAGCTCAGATATTTCTCTACCTAGTCTACTATCTGTTGGGATTAAACAATCCAACAAAATTTCATTCTCTAAATTCTAAAGCAGAAATTTAAAAACAGCTAAGTCAAGATTAAACTGTTTGACTTGCTGTGATCTATGGCATAAAAACAAGCTGCACATAGATTATTATTTGCAGAAAATTAAAATCAAAATAGAAGGCTTAAGATCTGAAAGTTTAAGTACTGCCTTCCCTTTCTTCATAGCTCTGGTTTGAGCTGTCTTTTCTTTTCTTCTGGTTCAGATTTTGAGTGATTTAGAACCAGATTTACACTTTCTTTGACTCAAAAAAAATAAAACAGTTTTGAGTCATCTCTCTTTGGAAACTATGGTTCGGATTTGGAACATGTTTGAACCTTAATTTCTATCCTAATCTATCTACTGATGAGCCAAGATTAAACAGTTTGGCAAATCAAATTCACTACCCTATCAGCAGAAAATTGAAAGCTAATTAGTCAAGATTAGGCTGTTTGACTAACTAGATGTGTGTTTTGTAGGAGTGGCATTTAAGCTTGCACACTTTTAGATTTATTTCTCTTTTTGGCATGGGGCTTTGCCTTTCTTGTTTTCGTTTCTGCCCTCTTTTTATTTTTCTTTGTTTTTGTATTTTTTGATTTTTCATAACTTTGAATGCAATGATGGATGAAATGTTTACAATGGAAAAAGAAAAAAGAAGGCTTAAAAACATATCATGAATCAAGAGAAGTAATGCTTGAGCATCCTGCCATTGACAGGACCCCCAAACAAATATGTTCCATCCAGCTCTTGTAAGAAGAATGCATTGTTTCCAGCAATTGAATGAATAGAGTAAGGGCCAAGCCATAGATTGTCAAATTTACCATGCTTTCCCTTATCTTCTCTCTTTGAATCCCACTTTAAAACTTTGTCCCCAATCTTGAAATTGCTGGCCTTTGTTCTTCTGTCAAAAAGCTTCTTAATGCTGTCCTGTTTGTGCAATGTTTTGTTGTACACTTCCTCTCTGATTTTCTGAAGATGAATGGTTTGATTTATTCTTCTGATCATGTCATTATCCTCTGTCTGCAACTCTTGAATTAACTTCATAACTGGTACACCCAGGCTGTTAGGAAAAATTGCATCTGTACCATATACAAGCTGGAAAGGTGACATACCAATGGATTTCTTCAAAGTTAATCTGTCAGCCCAAAGTGCATGGATCAACTTTGTGTGCCAAGACTTCTTGTTGTCTTCCAACAGTTTCTTTATTATGTTCACTAAGCTTTTGTTGGAAGACTCTGCGAGTCCATTACCCTGAGGATAATAGGCCGTGGAGTGTCCCAATGTTATCTGGTACTTGTGACGGAATTCCACCATTTTCTTGCTTCTAAATGCTGCTGCATTATCCGTGATGATCTTGGTAGGGCAGCCAAATCTGGAAAGGCTATTGGTTTCTATGAAATTTATAATAACTGAATCATTGGCTTGCCTACAAGGAATGGCTTCTATCCATTTAGTGAAATAGTCTGTGGCAGTAAGGATCCATCTATGCTGGGCAGAAGATGAGGGATGGATTTCACCTATGAAGTCAAGTCCCCACTGTTGAAAAGGAGCTTCAACAGTGATTGGATGCAGAGGAAGGGGTAATAATTTTCTCTTGCCCTCAAACAATTGGCATTTATGGCAAGTAGTTATCATTTTGTGAACATCAGGAAAAAGGGTGGGCCAAAAGAAACCAGCCCTCAAAATTTTGTTGGCTGTTGACTTCCAATACAAATGGCCTCCACACTCTCCTTCATGAAATTCCTGCTTAATCTTCTCTGCATCAAACTCAGGCAAACATTTAAGCAATATACCACTAGCATTTTTCCAATAAAGACACCTATCTACAATGCAATGGTTTACTGCTTTCAGCTTTAAGAACCTTGCCTTCGTTTTCGATAAACCAGGAGGCGTGTTTAAATTAAGCAAAACATAAACGATATCAGCATACCAAAGAGAATTCAGAAAATGGTTTTCAATAATGGGAGTTGATAATTCTTCTTGGCTGTCCAAAGCATTAATCACATTAATATCAAGAACTTCAAAATTGGATTCAGCCATTAATCTAGCTAGACCTTGGCCTTTGATGAGTTTAGTGGGTTTTATCTCTAAATCATATTCGAGAATAACAACAATCCACTTACCTCTCTTACCATCTGGGTCCTGTGTTAGAATATCTTTTACAACTGAATTTGGGACAAAGGCAATGATGCGTGAGTGAAGGATGTATACTCTGAAGTCTTTTAATGCTTTAACCAAAGAAAAAGCTTGCTTTTCCATAATATTATACTTCAAAGGGGCATCCCTCAATGCCTTGCTAAAGAATGCAATAGGCTGCTCTTGTCCTTGTGGATTTTTCTGTAAAAGGACAGCAGCAATAGTATGTTCTGATGCGAATGAGAAGATATAAAAATCTTTTGAAAAATCAGGGCTTATGAGAACCGGTGTTTTGGTTAATGCTTGTTTCACCAGCTCAAAGGATGTCTTTGCTTCCAAGGTCCATTTTATCCCTTGTTCCTTCTTCAACATGTTTGTGATATTTCTAAGGAGCTCTGCCAAATTAGGGATGAACCTTCTTAAAAAGTTAATCTTTCCAATGAAAGACTGCAACTCTTTGATATTTTGAGGATGAGAGATTTACAATATAGCCTCAATCCTCTTTGGATCTATCTTTATACCCTATTCTGAAATAATGTGTCCAAGAAGCTTACCTTCTTGGAGACCAAATAGTGTCTTCTTAGGGTCTAAAGATATTCCAAACCTTTTGCACTTCTCGAAAAATTTTCTCAAATGTTCTAAATGTTCTTCATCTGTTTTTGAAAACACAGTGACATCATCCAGATAGATAATGATGAAGAAACCCAATTCTTCCGAGAATGCTATGTCCATGGCTCTCTGAAAGGTTGCTCCAGCGTTCATTAGACCAAAAGGCATCTTCACATACATGAAAGTGCCCCATGGAGTAGTGAAATCTGTCTTTAATTGATCAACAGGGTGAACTAAAATCTGATTATACCCTGAATAGCCATCAAGCAACGAAATCCTTTTAGACCCCACCACCCTTTGTAAAATGTGATCCATTTTTGGTAAAGGGTAGTTGTCTTTTAACGAAGGTTTGTTTAAGTCTCTAAAGTCTATACAAAGCTTGATTTCTCCAGTCTTCTTCCTAACGGACACCAGATTAGATACCCACTCAGAATATCTAATAGGGACAATAATGCCAGCATCGTGCATCTTCATGATTTCCTTCTTAACCAATGGCAACTGGACAGGGTTTATTCTGCGCAGTTTCTGTTTGAATGGTTTTTGGTTTTCTTTAAGAGGGATTTTTTGTTGTATTATTTCAGTGTCATAGGATTTAAGATCTTCGTAACTCCATGCAAAAACATCAGAAAATTCTTTGAACAGCTCTATGTATTTGAGTTTAATGGGAGCTGGCAAAGTTTTGGACAGTTTGATCATTTTCGGTTTTTCCTCACTGCCTATATTGCACTCCTCTACTTCAGTCTCTACAGGTTCCAGTTTTGGTTTATTTGCCACATCATTAAAATCGAACAACTCCTCTAAAGGCGCTAGACCACTTGGCAGATTTTCATCTTTAGAATGCAGAGTTTGTAATTCTTCCGTTTCTAACTCTGCACTTAATTCTGTTTTGCTCCTAAGTTCGCTAGACAATAGGTTAATATTGGCAGGTTGAGGAGACGATTCTTCTTCACCAAGAAAGTTTTCTTCACTACAGTTTGTATCATAATCTGAATCTGAACTGTGCAGTTCGAACTCATTTCTGAATTGCATGAAGTCTTCTATTTGTTTGTCATTGTCAAACACTTGCCAATATTTTTCGTTATCAGGCACTGCCGGTCTAAATTTTATCGGAGTTGTGTTGTCTCCAGTCTCATATGGCATTAGACATGTTCTGGCCGCAAAAGCTAAATTGTGGGCCATAATGTTGTTTTTCCTTGGGATGAAACTCAGGTTTGACTCCTCAAATGTTGTCAATAGATCCATGACATCATTTCGATAGGCTCTAAGTCTGGGATGATTCGCATTATACTCCCCATTGACTTGCCTAATGATTAACTCAGAATCCCCGTACACATTGATTCTTCTGGCTCCTAATTTCTTCAAGAGATGCAAGCCTAAGAGAAGGGATTCATATTCTGCTATGTTGTTGGAACACTGAAAGTTTAATTTGCATGAGATGCATTCTGTGTGGTTGTTCTCAGTGTTAATGATCCAAACCCCTGCACCATCATTATTTCTAGTGCATGACCCATCAAAATACATACTCCATAAAGGACTGTCTTTGGTTTCGTCTGTTTGGCGATTGTCCTTTTTAACTATGGTGCCTTCTGACTGTTCATGGTTAGCAGCACCCAATTGAATCTGTTTTGACTCCTCAAATTCTTCAATAGATTGAGGGATGATGCCAGAAAAGTTAGGGGTATTTTCTGGGTTGTTAAGTCCTAAAAACAATGGACTCATAACCGGTAAATCAAGACCTATGCTTTGTTTACTAATGTTTCCACATGTGGCAAACTGTTTGGACACTTCCGCGTTATTATACTCTTCTTCCCTGTCAGCCTTTAATTCTGTTAAAGTGACTTGCTCACTAGGAGTTTCATTGTTAAACATGATAAAAGAATCAAGGCCTGTATTGACAGAATATATAGGAGAGTTTCGTGGTCTGTCTTGACTTGTAACCGTGTATTGCATATGAGACTCCGTGTAAAGTCTTCTGGTCTGATTGAAAACCGGGATGGTCGCATATGTCATGTCCATCTGCATAGTCCCCTGTAACTTAGCTCCCCGGGATCTTGATAATAACATTCCATACTTTGGGGGAACATCAGCCACGACAATGTCCATGAGTAAACATTTGGCTGGAATCTGGGCTAGGTTAACACAGAGGTCTTTGATCAATCCTAGACATTTTACTCTATTTGAGTCAAAGGAGTATAGGTCTTTGTAGGGTCTGGTAATTTCTAAACCAAGGCTCTCCATCACGGCTTTAGGCATTAAATTATGAGAAGCCCCGGAATCATGCATAGCGTTGTGTAGAATTTTGTCATGAATGTTCAAACTCACATAAAAGGGAGGAACTGGTCCTTCTTGAAACTTCCCTTCAATCTTAGGGCCAAAAATCAACTCTGGTAGGTCTTCACTAAGATTAACTGTATCTCCATTTTCCTCTATATTTAAAACCTTCAAAATTTGGTTCCTATATACATGTTGGGCAGCTAACTCAGTTAATGGAACATAGATCTTGATCTTTAAGATTTCCTGTTCAAGGCTGAAAGGGGTTTGATTCTTTGAAGCACTTGTTTCAACCTTATTAGCTGTCACTCTATCAACAATTACAGCTTGCTGATTTGTTTTACTTGACACAACTGTTGTAGAAGGAGTACTAGCTGAAGCGTTAGTACTGCTGATGTCTTCACTCTGTTTTTCAGAATTTTGAGTGTTTTTCTCCTTATCCTTATTAGAATTAACAGCCACTATTTTGTCTTTTTGTTTGGCTGTTTTGGGTTTAGCTGCGGTGCTGCTTTGAGAGGATTTGTCAGAGGTTTTGGTGTTGGGGGCTTGTTGACTGGTCTTGCTTCTAAGGTCATATTCTCTTTGAGGTTCTATGACGATATTTTCCATGTCCTGATAATAATTTCCATTATCATCTCTTTTGTCGTCGTAAGGTGTGTAAAGACCCTGTTTTTTATCATAATGAACCTCAAAGTCATCATCCTCTTCCCCAAACATGTTGATATCGTCTCCCCCTGTTATGTCTTCTGTTTCTTCAACCTCACTTACATATTTCTGATGAAAGGGAGGAGTGATCTATTGATCATCATCCCTGGGTCTGTTTGGAGGTTGGTTCCTTCTAACATTCTGATTTTGGTTCCTATTTTGAGGAGAAGTTTGATTTTGATTTGCTTGTGCTCTCTTAATTATGCTCATCTCTTTCATCATTTCTTCCATCATTATCTCTATCTTTGAGCTTGAAGTGGAAGGGGTTGATTCCTCTCTAAAAGATACTCTCTTCTCGCTCTTCATTCTTGCTCTTTTCTCCATCAAGTTTACTTCCACAGAAAGAGCACCCCTCTGCATGTCTTCAAGGGTTGCAAAAACTCTTTCTCTAAGTGAATATGTCATGTCTGGATCAAACCCTTCAGGAAATTTTTTTAAAGATGAGTCCTGAGGAGGTTTTAGTTCGGGGGAAAGTGCATTATAGACGCTGTTAAATCTGGTACAATAAGATTGTACACTTTCCCCAGGGTTCCTACGGAGATTGTTATAGTCGGAAAGGACTTGGAGAGGATTCTTTCTCACTTCCCACTTATTTAAGAATGTTTGATGGAAGCCTTGGAGGTCATTTATACTACGGGGGGCTAAACCTTTAAACCATTTTCTTACTTCTCCCCCTAAGCTCTGAGCAAACAGTCTGAGCTTGATAGAATCATCATCAATTTCATTTCGGTCAAAATAGTCATTCATCTTATCCACATGTTGTGATGCAGTTGTAGCATTATTAGCATCATATAATGGGATTTTGGACTGATAGTCCGGTGGAAGATTGACTAGTGGTATATTAAGGGCTAAGGGAGCATACCATGTTGCCATGGCAGGAGGTGGAGGTGGATTTACAGAAGGGAAAGTGGGCTGAGGTGAAGTGGTTTGAACAGTGGATGTAGGGTGAGTAGAAGTGGATGGACCAGGAGTAGACTGTTGAGATGATCTTGGATGAGAGACACCTAGATTGTGAAGGAAATGTAAATCGGGAGGTGTTGTTTCCCTGATACCAGGATGTTCACTTGTTTCAGGAGATGAAAGTGAAAATTCATAGTCTAACTGGATTATATCATCTAATGACCTAGTCCTAAAAGGGTTCACTAAGTCAGTTTGTGATTGTTGCAGAGCTGAAAGATTTTCAGGGACTGAATTAGCTCTCAAGGGTGATCTGAAAACAGTTAATAATTTAACCTTAGGAGACTTCCAAAGGATACTTTCTGGATTATCAACTATCTCAGGTGGGTTAGGGTCTGGATGGGCTCTAGTGTGAATCTTTTTGGAAGCCACTATGCTAAGTTTTAAGACCCAAGTAAACAAGGAAAGTTCAACCAGATATGACAATCTTTGAAGGGTCAACTAAACTGTTTACACAAATCTTAATACTACAGTCCTCTAACTGAGTTTAACTGATTTTTATAATGATAAGGGTTCTTCCCAGTGGAGTCTTAAGGTCTGATAGGATTGTGGAGTCGCCAAGTGGAAATTTTTAGCTCCTTTCAGAGGTAAAAGGTCTTATGGTCCACCACCATGTTTATTTAATTCCAATCTGAAATATTTTTAGGTTTTTCTAAATCATTTTTCAGTTTTGTGGTTGTTAAGAATATCCTAACTTTGTTTCAAAACTTAGCTAAGGCCGCGAGACAAAGGCAGTCTACTCTTATGGCTAAGCCAGCTGATTTTTCAAGGTTAGATAAAAACTCGAAAGAATCCTAGGACTGACCTAGTTTGTCACTGATTCAATTTAGCTTCATCTTAATTACCATTTCTTAGGCAGTGCTTGAAAAGGCTGCTTCTTACTCTCAAAATGTTCTCGATTTAAAGGGTGTTCTGAGGCCTCTAAAAGGTATTAAAAACACTCAGGTCCCCAGCTGAGTCGCCAGAAATGTTAGGCTCTGGTGGCTCAAGTTGGTTAATAAAGCAAGTGCTCCATGAACCCCAACGCAAGCTTCTTTATGAATAGATTTGAATGTAGAAGTTTCTGAGTTCGATCCCCAGTGGAGTCGCCAGAAATGTTAGGTCTCTGTAATTTATTAGCAAGATTGGGAGAGTCCAATCACAGAGTTAACATCATTTCAACCAACTTTGGGATTCTAGGATCTAGCCTTCCTGAATCCGGAGAGGGATCTCTCCAATATGTACAAAGATGGATATTGTCTTTGAAAAGCTTAAGGTAATGATATTAGGCTAGTTATGAAGGCCAAGGGTTTTGTTTTGTTTTGGATGGTTGAGCATGAAATGTTACTTGAGGGGAAAGTCCCAAGTGCAAAAAGTTTCAAAAGTGAGAAGTTGCAAGCAAATAGAACAGATTTGGCAGACAGATAGATATAACGCTGGTTTTTAGTCCATTGGGCTATGGAGTCATATCTGGGCTTTAATTGAACAACAACATCAAGTGTGATCCAAGGGGCAAGTCATCTATGTCTAAAGATTTCTTTAAATTTTGATTTATGGAATGGAGTGATACACTAAGAAGGGGAATTAAACAGATGCAGAACGAAGAGCAGACTAGGATCTGATAAGTACTTTTAAACCAGTCAGCCTTTGGCAAACACTTAAGGAGGACACGAAAGCAGACTAGGATCTGGTAAGTGCTTTTAAACCAACCAGCCTTTGACACACTTCCAATAGAAAACATACAAAACAAGGGGAAACACAAAGATAACACAGAATGGTCTAAGATCTAGCAAGTGCTTCTAAACTAGCCACTTTTTAACACATCTCAGAAACAACTGTTAGGGGTAATGCGACAATTCTGGGACCGTGGCTAACCATATCTTCCTTCACTAACATCACATAACACATAATTAAAGTAAATATCTTAAATAATATCCAGCTATAATTTACAAATGAGGGAACACCAGCATTCTCATGCCTAAAACTGAATTAAGTCGTTCCTAAATAACACAGATTGGAAGAAAACATTCAAATAAATATTTCTCAGCCAGAGAAGGTTACTGATATACAGCAGGTCCTAACCCTGTTTAAACTGTTCTTTACAGTGGAGAATGAAACAACATGAAAACAGAAATAAAACAACAAGTTACAAATGAGAATAAAATCACCGTCAATATAGATCAGGATCCCATGAAACAACTTTTATATTGATGTCAAACCAGCTACAAACTTCAAGTCCAATGTTTCAGTTCAGCAATCATCTTCACTATTCAACCTAACTACTCTAGCACAAACAAAGCTTCAAGGGCCAGTGAATACTATGTACAAATAGAAGTCTCAAGCTCAAGTGTATTTCAAAGTTCTGCAACCAACAATTTCTCCTCTTCTGTAGAAGTATTTATAGGAAGATGAGGAGGTGAGATTTTAACAAAATATCTCAAGGACAGTTAATGCAGAGTGAAGACTTCTCGGCCCTTTGAGAGGCATCGATTGGAGAAATTACAGGTGGAAGTGCTGCATTAACCTTTATATTTATGATTTAAAACTCGAAGTGAGTTTTATTTGACTTTGAGGCTCATATGCTGTGTGGAATAACTCCGCAGACAGTTGGTGCATCAGTTTCCTGTGGCGGAATTAACTCCCTGGCTGCGCTGAAGGTAGATATTTCTTTAAGAAATAACTTCGGCCTCTGTTTGAAAGGTTTGAGGCAACAGGTGGCTCTTTGTAGTAGCTGAGGAATCAATTTGCCTCATTTGAAGCGGTGGAAACCTTTCTGTCATCAAAACATTTATGATTTTCTTTTTAAACTGTGTTTTAGATTGGGGATTAGGCTTTTGATAACGGTCTTAGCCGTAATCCCCAAAAAACCGTCTTCAATCTTTATCTGCTGTGCTCTGTCTTCAAACTGATACTCTTTAACTGTTTTTGAATTAAAACAGTGTCTTGTTGATGTGCAGGCCGCACTGGGCTTTTAAAGGCATCAATGTCCATGAAGCATTGAGAAAACAATGAAGCGAAACCCCGCAGATGGTTCTCTTTAATAACTCGAAGGCGTAGGAAACGTCTTTCCCAAGCCTCGGCTTTCTTTCATTAAACAATGGAAAACCATTAGAACGCCTGCAAAACACAAAAATAGTTAAGAAATCCTGCGGAAATAGGTTAAACTGCTTCAGATGGCGGGGAAGGAGCGAAGCCGTCGGATGAAGGCAACCAACGGTGGAGATCTGCATAGAAAGGAGAAAAGGATAGCGGGAGAAGAATAAGGAGGAGCAGTTTTGGACCGTCCGATCTGGACACGTGGACGGTCCGGATCTAATCGGAGGATCTCAATCGGGGAGGTCACAAAACAACATGCGATTGAGCCCCTTGCGATTGAGCGCTGGTCGTTGATCTGAGGACCAGATCGACGGCAAGGAATGAATCGGAGGGATTGGCAAGGGTGTGCGATGGCCGTCGGATTGCGAAACAGATGGACGGCTGCGATGGAATCGGAGGATCGCAATCGGGAGTGAGACGAGAAGGCTTGTGATTGCGATCGGAGGACAATTGCGATTGAGCGCAGGCCGTTGATCTGAGAACAAGATCGACGGTCGGTATTTAATCGGGGGTCGGCAATCGGAGGTCGCAGAGATGGGCATGCGATTGCGCAATGAGAAAAGTTGCGATGCGATTGTGCGCGGACCGTTGGATCGAAGAACTAGATCAACGGTCAGGATTGCTTCGACCTACGTACCGGCGAAAAACCCTTTAAACATATGAAAACCAAAGTTTTGCAATAGTCATAAGTTATAATGGATCAGGCGGAAAATATATATATAAGTAAAGAAAAAGGCGCCCGAGTGCGGGGCCGGTGGTTTTATGGAATGCAATATGCCCGGGAGTATAGAAACAAGAGCCAATCGCAATCGGGCCATTGAGCCTGGTCTTTCCGATCAACCCATTTGTATTGTTTCCGATTGCGATTGCGCAATCGGCTCTTTTCAATCAACCCATTTATATTCAACACGTGGTTTTAAGTTTTAACTTAGAACTTTCGGAAAGTGGGTTTTTTGGGTTTTACAAAGGAAAATGAGTTTTGTAAAGGTTCAAAGTCATGCACCCGTTGGATATTTGCGATTAGCGCCGAAAGTCTTGGCGTTTGGTTTTAACACATGGGCATGTGAGGGGAAGTGGTTTTAGGACTTAGCCCAAGGGGCTTAGGTCCATAGCAATGAAAATCTGTTTTTTATGAAAAATTTCAAGGTTTTAATGGATTTGGGGGTTCCGAAATAGTTAAAAAAAAAATGAGTTTTTAACTATGAAAGGGGAAAATTTCATAAATGGAAAGAAGAGGACTTATGAAAACAAGGTAGTTTTAATGGAGAAAAAGGGGAGCAGATGAAGGGTTTTGAGAAGAGGAGAAATGGCGATCTTTCAGCAGTCTTTCAGTTGGAGTCAGCAGAAATTCCTGAGTATAAAAAATGGGACAGTAAATGAGGATTTTGGACAGAGGCATGAGGCCTACAAGGAGTCTTCAAGAGCCAACAATTTTTAGTGATAAAATTTGTTCCTTGGAGGCTCAAAAAATATCTTAGCCACCTGTTGGTATAACAAAATATTATAGGTGGCTAACAAAATCATCGATCAGGGAGTTTGAAGAACACCATAAATGGAAGGTGGTGATGTGATCAGCTGGATCCTCGCCATTCTTGCCTTCAAACTTTAGAATGTCTGAAGGAAGTTTGGTGGGAACCGGAGGCCACCCCGGACTATAACGGATCGGATCATTAGTCAATTTCAACAGATCTGGCAAGTTTGACGTTGCCAGAAAAGGTAAACGAGGCGGAGTCTGAGGATTCCATCCTTGATAGGATGAATTCCCAACATTCTGAAAAGAATAACCTGGATTTGATGAGGCTCCAGGTTGCCAGAAAGAACTCGTAGAAAAAGAAGAAGAACCTCCTCCCAACGCAGAGTTACCAAAGCTCAGACCAGTTCCCCCCACTGAAGTATGAAATGAAGAGGAAAGCCCCTAATAGGGGTTCCAGGCATTAGAAAGAGGGGAAAAGGTCTGATAAGCACTCGACGAAGGGAAAGAAGCATTCCCTTGGTGACCAGCGTAAAACTGATTCCCTGCCCCCGTTGTTGTGAATATAGGGTTCCAACCTGTAAAAGTAGTCGAATTCTGACCTCTAGACCAAGTGTTGAAACTTTGGGTTTAAGAAGTAAACGGAAAGGACCCTAAAGAAGGATTGGAACTAGGAATGTGCCCAGTTCCAAAGGGGAACCCCTAAAAAGAAGTTGATCCACTAGCCATGGAAGACATGGGTGTAGATCCAGCTGCAACAGCGGAAAAGGAAAAGAAGGAATCCCACTAGTGGGCATTCCAAAACGGAAGGGACCAGATTGAGAAGCATGTGCTTGGGTGAAACCAGAGCCAAACATAGCAGCACTAGAAGCAATCGAAGATATAGCAATAGTGCCCCCTCCTTCAACAGAAGCAGGAGTCTGAATGCCTGCAGCACTCACAGCAGAAGCCGCGTTCCCAGTCGTGGCCATCGAAAGGTATGTATAATAAGGAGGATCTTCCGGTCTCTCTGACTCGGGTCCAATGTATTCAACAACGAATGGATAATCAAGAGGAAGAGGACATGGAAGTGACTCTGAGGGTTCAGACACTTCCTCTACCTGTACTTCTTCTTCCTGCGGAAATAATACTCGCGAGGTGAGCGGAGCGCTCCTCTCGGAACCAACACCAGAATCAGCTACAAAACCTTCAGACCCTTGTGGAGGATCTCTCTCCACTGCGTCAGACGCCACAGGGTGATACTCACCTGCTAAACTACTCCTACGCCTTCTTGAAGAAGGCTCTGAACTCTCGGGAGATAACCCCCGGATTCTCCTCGATCGACGAGGCGCTTGATCAACCACTTTAACAAATTTTAATTAGACTCAAAAAGTATAAAGCTAGGCAAGCTAGGAGCAAAGAGCACTCACTACAAAAAGAAATCCCTGAGATACAATCAAGCAAACAACCTTCAGGTATTTCCACTCCGGGTGATTAGGATCGGACACCAAAATACAAAAAAGCGAAATATAGAACCTCCCGAAAGTAGTCTGGGATAATTACGGCCCAGGCCTACTAGCGAAGGTAACAGAAACAATTACGCTGACCTCCTAACAACAGCCTTTGCCGGCACAAGTACCCAAGCTTCGCAAGGGCACCCCCCAGAAGTACTGCTGGAAGTGATACGACGTCTGCCTCAGGTACCACGGGTATTCCCCCCCGCAGTCACCTATGTGGAACCTAGGAATGGCAACTATGGGCACCAATCCATGTCAGAAGCCGGGCGGAACGGTCTTGAGGTTAGATCCAGCAAATTAGAGAGGGGGTATCTCTCTTCTCGGCCTTCACTTCCCCTCGTGCTTGACTCTCTGGAGGAGAGCTTTCCCGGTCCACCTAACGGAGTTGGATTTCGCTCAATTAATCAACTTCTATGTTTTTGTTTGAGCGGCCTTGGAGAGTTAACTCTCCACTCACCTAATCCAAGGCCCTACAACCTAGCTAGTTGGTGTATGACACTTAAAAAACTTGCTAGTTGCTTTTAAATTATATCGCTTATTTTAATTGGCCGTTATGTTAAGTCAAAGGGATACGGAAATGAAACTTGTGGTGTTTTGACGCAGAAAAGAAATTTATAAAAACCAAACTACATGCAAATGCAGTTATTGTCTTTCGATGAAAAGCAACTTCTACATAGGTTCTACAAGACTAAAAAAATTTATTTTTCTTTTCAAATAACAAACTTCACACTCACAAAAATTATGAAAATGACTAAATGCTTAAGTGCACCTGATGCAAATCACTAAGAGCATGCAAATTCTAAGATGAAAAATCTACTAAAGCAGAGAGAAATTTCCCAAAGATCCTTCAGTTTTATCTCTTTTTGGTTGTCCAGAAAGCTAGTTCCCAAAATCAAAAACTCTTAATATAAAGACACCAAAAACGCTTGAAACAAGAGGAAGAAACCAATGACAATTCCTTTCCAAAATCAAGTCAAAAACCAAAGGCAAGAAACCTCAACAAAGCTTCAACAGATATAACAAAACAAAAACAAAAATGCAAAACAAAAGCAAATGACAAAACAAAATGTTTTTTGAGCTTTTGAGTTTTATAAAAAAGAAGAGCTCGAAAAGACCAAGAAAAACTATCAAATCCCAAGCCAAACAACTCTGAATTTCAAGAAAAAACTTCAAAAATGCTCTAAACCTTATAGGGCTAGCTAGTAGCAAGATTTATATGAGCAAAAGAAGACAAGAAACTCAAACACTCAGCCTAGAAGAATAGTACAACCTTGTAGCAAACAAAAACTTCAAAGAACCTAGAAAGACTCTTCAAAAATTGCAACAAGAGCTAGTCAACTGAACTCAAGAAAACCAACCAAGAAATGGGCAAAAATCGAAATGAAAAGCAAGACACAAAGGTAGGAAAGAGTAAATGAGCAAAATCTCTCTGTTATGATGAAGCAGAACAACCAAGAATCCCCAGGAAGAGATCTTGGTACTCAAACCAGAAATGCCAGCACAAGAAACAAGATTTGCCAAAAAAGCTAGTTTTCAACCAAACCAGAGATAGAAAAGACCAAGGACCACTTTCTACACAATCCAGAGGATACAAAGACACTGTAGGAACAAGCCTCCACAGGTAGACAAGGCCAAAAAGCCAAAAAACCTAAAATTTCAAAATTGACCTAGGTATACGCGACTTGACAGTTTAGTAACAAGCATGCATACGCGACTGTGCTAAAGGAAACCTGCATATACACCACTCCCTTTAACAAAAACTGTGTGTATACGCGTCTATGTACAGACTAACTTGCGTATGCAAAGGTAAATAATGAAAATTAAAAAAGATCAAGCCTGGATAAGAAACCGGGACTTCAGTCTGACTGAGAAAGAGTTAACTGGACTGGAAATAAAAGTTAAAACTATTGGAAACCTATCAAACAACTGAAACCACCTAACAGGGGAATCAAAAGAGTGTGATCCCCAGCGGAGTCACCAGTTCTGTTTCGGGGAAAATCACCCTAGAGGTTTGTTGGGTCTAAACCTCCACAGAGCAGGGCATGCTATTCAGAAGGACTCACACACAACCATACTTGAATGCAAAAAACTAGTTAACAACGATAGCAGAACTCACCCCTAGTCCTACGTTCGATGTAGATCCCGCGGGGTCCAAACCCCCAGCAACCCTTCTTCCTCCTTCAACCTGGAAAACAAGAAAGAATGTGCACGGAAACCTAGTTGTACAGCATATACTTCTCCTAAACGTTAGTGCAATCCATGTGTAACATTATATAAACCATAATAAATGCTTAAATGATAATCTTTACACACATATAAATAAACATTAACACACGAGTTCAGGAACAAGATGGTTCTTCATTATCACAAACAGCATGTACAGTAGTAAAAGTGGAGAGATCACCTGAATCCTTCCACGATCTTCGAGCAGACCGTCGTCCGGATTCGTCCCGCCCTTGCCTCGCTAAGATACTTTCAAGACTTGTGCACTTGAGATGGCATATAAATGGATGAACATCTCCAGGAAACAAGGGTTTCCTGTATAAATCTGGGAAAGTGCAGGAGGCACGGGGAATCAGACTTGAACTGGGATTCCAACAGAGTATAATGTCTATAAAATTTCTCTCTCCCTTAGGCCATGCACATGAGGGGCTTTTATACTCCCTAAAAGTAGTTTCAATCAGTTGGAAACAGTTGGCCACGTGCTGGGGTGGTTGAACTACCAGAGTAACCATCAACCCAGCCCGAAAATAGGGATTTTTTATATATTTTTTAATGATTTTAATGGAATACGCGGAAAAGTACATGTGGACTCGCGTATACACGCGGAAAAGTCTGGGCATAATACAGCGCTGGGAATTTTAACACTTTGTTTTTAGTGATGTTTGTTCGTCTGTGGGAATGGAGTGCCCAAAGCCATAAAGACAATCATGAATCACATGAGGTGAAAAATGATGCTATAACATATTATTTCTAATAAGTTTTGATTTTCCTAGATTTTCTATTCCTTTGGTGTTTCTTTGCACCTTTAGGGGAAATTGCTAGTTTAAATGCTATTTCTTTGAAGGGTGCTAGCTCAATGGAAGAGCACCTGCTTTACAAGCAGGAGGTTGGTGGTTCGATTCCATCGTGCCCTGATATTCATAGGGAATGACGACGATTAGGTTTTGGTGACGAATGTTCTTTTGACCATCACTAATGAGCTTATGGTGACATTTTTCGACCCTCACCAAAATATGAAACGGTGACGGTCAATGAACACCACCATATATACACATCAATAGTGGCGACCATTAAAGGTCCGTCACCATAAATCTTTGTTGTTGATATGAATTGGTGAGGGTCACTGTTTGTCATTATAGTCATTATTCGTGATGGACCTTAATGTCATCAATGAGTTTATGGTGAGAGTCAATGAACGTTGCCATATATATGCACTGGTAGTGACGGCCATGAAAGGTCCATCACAAAAAATCGTTGTTGTTCATATGAAATGGTGATGGTCACTATTCGTCATTATAAACAATATTCATGATGGACCTTGAATGTCACTGCAACACATACTTTCGGTGACGCCATCTTTGGTGATGTTCAGTTTTTTGGTGACAAAGGCTATTGTCTGTCACCATTGCTCATATGAAATGGTGACGGTCACTATCCGTCACTATAAATCATTATTGGTGACGGACCTTGAATGTCACCACAACACATATACTTTCGGCGCTGCCACCTTTAGTGACGTTCAATTTTTGGTGACGAAAGCTCTTTTGGTCCTCACCAATGAGCTTATGGTGACCATTTTCGCCCCTCACCAATGTCCTTTTTTCTTATAGTGATTATTGAGATGTTGAATCTTCTAGAGTTTGGACCTAGATGTGTGACTATGGAGAACACATTTTTCACTAATACATTAGCTTTTATATACAAAATATTGCTTAGATAAGTTTAGTTGATGATGCTCACACTTCTTTAGACATAATCAACCTGGCATCAAGTGATGTTTTTAGTGACTAAGAAACTATTTTTAGCCTGGTGGTGTTGGACTCTCTTCCTGACTAGAATCCCTCAACTTGGGGCTGGTTGTTAGATATTTGGGTATTCCCTTTAATCTAGATCTTTTTTCAATATGCATGTAGAATTGATGACTTCAACAAATACAATGGAAAATTCCTATTTAGCATCATCGAGACCTTCCCTTTATGAGGAATTTGACCATGGTTGCACAATCCTAGTAGACTTGCAAATATATTCTGTGTCTTGTTGGTTGCGTAGCAAGGCTCGATATCAATAGTAGAGCAAATTTTGAGATTGTAACCATGGTCTCAATCAAACAACATGGTCTTCCATTGGCCCCTTGGGATGTGTTAGTATCCCCTAGGATGTCAAGGGGCTTGGTTTGATTAAGATTCCCACTCAAGTGTATATTTTTTCTACCATATGAGTGTCAAGGGGACTAGAGGGTGATGCTCCATGACAGGTTCTATTTTGACTAGTATGATGTTAACAAGTGGGGAAAGTGTAGGGGGATTTTGCTTTGTGTGATATCATCTCCTTCATCCCCACTATTTATGATAGTAGCATAAAATATGAACTGCTGAACATATTTGAATGTTTAGACATGTGATTGGATGAAAAGGAAATTTCTTCCAAGTGTATATGGTTTGAAATCTGCAGCAAGGATCATTCCCAATAAGGTTGTACAGCAGAAGTCCATAGATCCGCCAACAACAGTGACACAATGAGACCATACTCATCTTGAGAGAGAAACATGAGTTGCATGGAGGGTTCAAAACTATCATGTGTGTTGCAGTAGGGCCGCATGTGTTATGCAAAGTGAGCAGAGTAGTCACGCGTGCCACAGGAAACAATAAACTGTTGCATGTGTTGTGGGAAGGGGTGCAAACAACTGCACAGATGACAGAAAGGCTGCACTACAGGTTGAGCAGATGGTAGGTCGTGTGGGTGCTTAGGATAATTTGGGTAGTACAGCGTGCTTTTAATTTTCCACAAAGGACCATGTTCTTAGTAATGAAACCCTTGTATGATAAGAGTTTATTTAATGAACACCAAATTTTTCTACGAAGATTTTTTGTGTATGCATGTGTGGGATTGGTGTCCAATTTTCTACTGCTGATTTAATTTTATTTACACGTTAAATCCAAACAGGGATTTTTATTTAGTAAGTTGAAAATTTAATTAATTTACAGCAAGGAAATTTACTAGAAACTAAATTTTCTAGTTGCTAGGGTTCATAAAATTTAACACAACAAATGCTAGGTCTCAAGCTCACTTATTTAAATTTCCCAGAGTAATTGGTTAGCATGGAAAGAAATTGTGGGCTTGGCTAGGTGGAACATAAAAGATAAATTGGTATCTGGCACACACTCCATTTGGAGTTGGAGACGACGGGTGATCGCCTTCGATAGTTTCCCCACCTTCAAGCTCACACATTCAACAATAAAGGCATCCTCTTTTGGGGAGACATGTCAAATGAAACTACTTGATATTAGATGAATTGGTAGTTATTGTCTTAAGAGAATGACCTTCTCGGCCATAATAAAGATTCAATTATGGAGTTGGTCAATCCACAACAAGATCTAATGAAAATAAACATTGGAATTTCAACTCCATTTTGGAAGGACTGGGAGTGGAGTTTTGGTAAGCCTTTGTAATAATATTTCTCTTTTCAACTATACTCAATATTGCATCAAAAATATCCAATATCCCCCTAGTATCAATGGAAATAAATTTCTAGTGAATCATCCTATTGTTCAATATATTTAGTTGAAGCATTTATTTCTCTTGTAACAATTATATTTTCTTCTTCTTTTGGCTGCACTGAATTATGGGATGTGGGTTTAATTCCAACTTTACTCCCTCTTCTCAAAGATTTGGATCCACAACATATACACTTGGTAACATCTATTGTGCATTTTATTGAGGATTTTCTGGACTATAGTAATCCTGCTGCAACCTCCTTAGGGGTTTAGGAGCCTTGGACGACACCATAGCACGTTTGAAGTCTGCCATTTTGAGGAGAAAGGAAGTAGAGTGGATAATCACAATCAGGTTCCAAGGGAAAGTTTCCTCAGAACAATGATGCTAGGTCAGAGGCAATGCAAATTTCTCAGCCTAACACATTGGTTACTTATCATAGAATACTTATTATGAAGGATTTGCCTTGAGCTCTATATCTTGGCACATATGCTCTTGGAAATACTACATGACTATATGATCTGAAGAGAGTTCTTTGTGATTTTTCTTGTGCACTATATTTAGAAGATCAAAGGACTTTGGTGGTGGGGTATTTTCACTTGCAACTATAATCACAAGTGATATTATTTAGAAATATCCAACTTGCTATTCTATTCTAGATGTTGATGGTCTGCCTAATTATTTTTTTGGTGTCATCATGGTTGGTGTCCTCCCTTCTGCAGATGTAGTATATTTTATACCACAATGCTTAGATTATTTGTGACTTCATAACCCCAGACTTCAAGCTATTTATGATTGTGGTGCTCTAAGATCGTTTGTGAATTATTTTACATCAAAATCCTACTTACAGGCTTTTGCAATATTTTTGTGGGTTTTTCCTTCTGCTAACAATTCCCACGGTTCTCACAGTTTGATTTCATACATACACATATTCCCTTTGACTCACTCCAGGATGGCTTGCCTTAGTTATCTTCTTTCCAGTTAGACTAATTGCCAAATTAAATCTAAGGCAAAAATATTGTAGTGACATCTGGCATCAATAAAGGAACACATGGTATAGGAAATTCAATAATGCCATCATGGCAATGGAAAGTTGCAAAAATGGTAGACTTTACCAAAAAATATTATAGAGTTGAATATCATGTACCAACCGAGCTCTTCTAGTAGATGGAGAATTGTTTTTGTTATTATGTCACATACCTTCCCAACCTTTGGTCTTAGTAGGGTTTTGGAGTATTAACTTCCCATCCATCATTTTTTGCCGTTGTGGTTGTTTGGAATCTAAGATTCCCATAGATAGCATTTGAAACTTTCCACTCAGGGGCTGATTGGGTTGGCTGTGACATCAGTTGTGGTGGTGTTCATGGTGTGCCCTAAATACCTGGTCTGCTTTGTGTTTGGGGTTGTTCACCACTGGGATGAAAGTGCTATGATTTGGTTGGAGGAGGCACAGAATCAGTTGGAGTCTTCTATTCATATAAATTTTTCAAGGAAACACTTACAACTTTTGAAAACTTCAAATTATAATTGTATGCATTATCTATGACCTGGACAAACATGTAGATTGATATTTACTTTTCTTTTTACAAGTATTAAAATAGCATGGTTATTAATTTAATCAATTTTCCAACATTCTAATATCGAATATACCACTCGAGGATTAGGATATTATACTACATGCTATAGTCTAGCACACATGAAATTTGCACACAAATCCAAAGAAACTAGTTGTAATTTAAGGAGATCTAGATCTCTTCAGGATCGTTAGCTGATTTCATCTCTCTAGATAGAGAAATGCCGCAACCGAGAAATTTTATAGGGTGCGGGTCTTTTCTTTGTTGATTCTGCTAGATGTTTTAACTCTGTATTTTTGGTCAGAATGAAGTAACTTAACTCCAGAAACTTGCTTAAAACAGGTTATGACCATTTTTTAATGATTTGGCCAATTTCACTTCCATTCTGGTTTGACTTCTATGAATTAAATTTAACAAAATTTCCTAAGAGATTGCAGTGCAAAATTAAAATTTGATGGATTAGCTGCTAAGTTAACTTAGCATAATATATCTACCAGAGGGAATATTCCCAAGTCCCGTGCAAGGAAATGAATATCCTTAAGGCTTAGATATAAATGAAATTGATTAAACCTAACTTCCTTGCAATCTACTGAACACATAACTAATCCTTTTGCAACATTTATCAAATGCAACTAAACCTCTTCAAATTTTTAGTGTGCATACAGCTAAGCCTTGTTATGCTAACTGCATTTATTATTATGCCAATTTAGGGACTATACGATGATACACTTAATGGACATTAATTCCATTTAGATATGTAGAACTAGATTATTTATTTGGAATGGGACACTATTCGAGTCTCCTTGTATTATTATTATATTAAAGTGTCACTGTCATTAGAGAGTGTCTTGTTAGATTTTCCTGGTAAGAATGTTAAAACCCAACTACCATTAATTGGGGCTCATTTTATGTACTAACGTGTGTTTCACGTTGTGGTTGTCATGAATTTGTGAACTCCAGCTTAATGTTTCCGTACTTTGTAAATGATTCAGGATATGTGGCTATATCTCTTTGAGAATGAGAGGTTCTATGATTTTAGCAATGAAGAAGTTCTTGTCTTTAAAGAAACCAATGTAACTTTTGCAGTTTGGGGCCGAAACAATGTTTGAAAACATAGAACAGTTTACACTCCTTCAGAGGTATTTGAGATAATTCAATGTAAATTTTTGTTTTGGTATATATAACTATTTTTCTATTAATAATTGTAATATGATCTTACTTTATACCATATTATATTTTGGACTATTTGATTTGAATAGCAGTTGGCATATAAGCTGTTAATATAAAAAACTTGGATGGGTTGACATACTTGGTGGAGGCTAGAACAGGTTTTAGCATATTGAAATATAATGGTGTATTTTTTGTATTTATTCCCAAGATGTAAAGAATAATGGGAGTGTGTATGCTCATGTATTCTTTGCTCGTTCAGGATATGCTATCCTGAGTATGATCCATCTGCAACTTTTAGGAAAAGACATCGTAAGTTTGAATGTGCATGCAGATTACACTCGAGAATTTCCATATTTTTGGGCTACAATTTCACCCTTTGAAGGATGTTTTTGTGGATTGAATTGCAAATAATAAGAAAGATGTATGTTTTCTTTGCTGAATTTTTTAGCTATTGTTACATATCTTCCAAAGACAAAGGTAGATAAGTGTAAGAGCCTGCTGAGTGGTGGTGTAGTTGGAGACCAGGATGGATCAGAAATTTAGGTAAAGATATTTTTCTTCTTACCAGACATTGTTGCCTGGAATATTGATTGTCAATATCTGTTACAAAATTCTGAGCATTTGCAGAATAATATGTCGAGTGTTCAGTTATAACTATTTCTTTTCGTCATGATTCAAGAGATACTCTTTGGTAGTTTGTGTAGGAGGTTAGAATTAAAGGTTATTAATCTGCCCCTCAGTGCCTTCACTAGCCATAACATTCCCTTGGCACTAAAAATTGCATGCCACAAATCAAAAGCCATGATTTGGTTAGATCGCATAGAGAAGCAATATGAATTGCAACAGAGCCTCGAATCTTGAAAAGGATGTCAACCAGTATGTTCAAAATAAACCTACTCTATATTGTAGACAAACCAACAAACAATTCCAAGAGGCATAGTTTTCTGACAGATGATTATTTGTCAAGATTTTGACCATATTTAAATGTTGCTATACGAGATCTAAATGGATGCATCCCTCATTTGAAGCTACAATATTATCTTTAAATTATAGAGCATAGAAGCGTGTCTTACCCACTACAATCCATCATTAAAATTTCAATAAAATCCTCCTTTTGGAAATCAGGGTAGTGATTTATTAGTTAAACAGGGTACGGGCTCCACATTCTACATGTAGCTAATGTCAAGATCATAAATTCCTTCAAAATGCAACCAAGAATGTGAAAAAGGCAGTATAAAATGATTCTTGCACCCTTTAGAGACTTTAAGCAGAACTGTTCTTTGCAAGTATCTCACAACAGATAAAATGACCTGCATGTTCCCTACAAATGCTTGCAAGGAAGCTGGTTACCATCGCTTCATAATAGGAGCAGATCAGTTCAAAATTCATCGATACAATATATCAATGAATATCATTTATAAAATTGTGCGTTAGCCATAAGTTGATAACAGTGTTTTACAAAAAGGAGAATCCACATATAAAAGTCTTAATAGATTTGTAACCAAATGGAACTGTAGTTGAATATTCAAGAATGCACTTCTATTCCTCATTTTCTGCCAGATTTCACTGGTTTCTTCCTCGGTCCCATTCGACCTCTAGTTTTCTTCTTGAAAACTACTATCAAGGATATTGCTACACATTAATTTCGTGGCAGTCCTGAGAGCTGCAACATAATGAATATTCTTGTTATCTAAACCCCTAGTACATAGAAAGCACAGTTGCAGCGAAACCAACATATTTCATATCTACTACCCCACAAAGATAATGGTAAGCAAAAACCTCTTAGTATTTTCACTTCCTTCAGAGAGTATAACATCAAGTATATAGAAATTAAAAATATAAACCAATAAAAATACAAAACCAATTAATCTAATACAAATATTTTGATTTGCAGAAACCAAGGTACAAAACTAAATTATTAATCACAATATCCTTATGGCTTTCCTCATGGCCAACTGGTGTCAAAGCTTCCTTCTCTGGAACTACCATGCCTATAAGCCCACCCTTCATCGCCTTTCTCCAAGTATGCATTCGACCACCATACGTAATTCCACCACACATACCGGCCCCAATGGATACGTGCCTCAACTTATCACCATGTGGAATGAAAGAACCGTGTCTAGACAATGGGGTAGCTGGCACATTATATACTCCAACCGCAGGATTTGGTATATCATGAGTCCATTGATGAACATCTCCATCACTAGTTAAAGAAATGAAGTCTTCTGGTGGGAGTGAAAATATTAAAATATTATAAGAATCACTGCACTTAATATAATGAGTATCCATCCTTTCTCTAGAAACATTCTGCAAAAATCCACACATGCATTTCTAAAATGTATTTTTTTTGCACTCATGTAGGTGGACATGAATACATAGTAGAATGAGAAAGAGTGGATTCATTAATTCATTAGATGATGCAATGTCTCATTGAGTCATTACATAGTAGGAGAAGAGGATTACATTGAATATCTCCCAAATACGAAACTAACAACAACCACATTTAATACTATATTAAATGCCTCATAACTGCGTCTTCTATTTGGCAGCTTTGGCAGCTCAATTTCACAAATTTTCAAGATGGTGACTAGTTAAAATTTGTATGATAGCTATCAATGTTCTTCGTTATCCTCTACTATAGGTTGGCTTCTTTTTTGGCCGCTTAATCACTTTGATTCAATGACTCTACCATGAACAGAAGTTATACATTTTGACATCTCTGTTGGAAGCTACCCACTCACTCACAACATATTTAACTTGATTCTTTGGTTATTCAACAAATAATATCTACGGGTATGATACCAAGCTTCACAAAAGGAAAACCTAAAAAGTTCCTACACTTAGTGTCACTTCATGAGTCGAGAAATTGATTTGATATCATCAATTCTATGATTCTTTCGCCCGCCTTCTACAATATTTTTGTGGGTTTTTCCTTGTGCTATTAATGCACACAGTTCTCACAGTTTGATCGCATACATATACATAGTCCCTTTGACTCATTCCAGGATGGCTTTCCTTTGTTATCTTTTATCCAATTTGAACTGCTATATCTGCACCTCAGTGCCTTCACTAGGCATAGCATTCCCTTAGCATTAAAAATTGCATGCCACAAATCATAAGCCATATTTTGTTAGATCGCATAGAGAAGAAATATGAATTGAAATAGACCCTTGAATCTATAAAATGATGTCAACTAATCCATTCAAAATCAACCTACTCTATATTATAGACAAACCAACAAACAATTCCAAGGGGCATAGGATTCTGACAGATGATTCTTTGTCAATATTCTAAGCATATTTAAATGCTGCTATACCAGATCTAAATGGCTCCATCCCACATTTGAAGTGACACAATTCTCTTTAAATTATGGAGCATAGAAGCGTGTCTTACCCACTACAATTTATCATTAAAAATTTCAATAGCATCCTCCTTTTGGAAATCGGGGTAGTGAGTTATTATTTAAATAGGGTACATGCTCCACATTCTACATGTAGCTAATGTCAAAATCAGAGATGCCTTCAAAATTTAACCAAAAATGTGCAAAAGGAAATATAAAACGATCCTCACACCCTTTAGAGACTGTAAGAAAATTTTACATTCTACACGTAGCTAATGTCAAAACCAGAAATGCCTTCAAAATTCAACCAAGAATGTGCAAAAGGAAGTATAAAATGATACTTTCACACTTCATAGGCTATAAGCAGAACTATTCTTTGCATTTATCTCACAACAAATAAAAGGACTTGCATGTTGCCTACAAATGCTTGCAAGGAAGCTTGTTACCATTTCTTCATAATAAGAGCAGATCAATTCAAAATTCATCGATACAATATACAGATGAATATCATTTACAAAGTTGTACATTAGCCATAAGTTGACAAGGGTGGTTTACAAAAAGGAGAATCCACATATAGAAGTCTTAATACTATTGTAACCTAATGGAACTGTAGTTGAATATTCAAGAATGCCCTTTTATGAATTCTTGATTTGCTATTAGATTTCACTGGTTTCTTCCTTGTTCCCATTCAACCTATGATTTTCTTCTTAACAACTACTATCGAGGATATTGATACACATATTACTTTTGTGGCAGTCCTCAGACCCGCAACAGAATGAATATTCTTGTTATCTAAACCCATAGTAAATAGAAAACACAGTTTCAGCGAAGCAAACATATTTCATGTCTACTACCCCACAAAGATAATGGTAATAAATTTTTTTTAGTATTTACACTTCCTTCAGAGAGTATAACAACAAGTATAAATACAAGCATTAAAAATATAAGCCAATAAAAATACAAAACCAATAAATCTAATACAGAGATCGTGCTTTGCAGAAACCATGGTACAAACCTAGATTAAAAATCACAATATCCTTGTGGCTTTCCTCATGGCCAAGTGGTGTCAAAGCTTCCTTCTCTAGAACTACCATTCCTATAAGCCCACCATTCATCGCATTCCTCCAAGTATGCACTCGACCACCATCTGTAATTCCAGCACACATACTAGCCCCAATGGATACTTGCCTAAAATTATCACCATGTGGAATGCAAAGACCATGTCCATACAATGGGGTAGCTGGCACATTATATACTCCAGCCATAGGATTTGGTACAACATGAGTCCACTACTGAACATCTCCATCACTAGTTAAAGAAATGAAGTCTTCTGGTGGGAGTGAAAATATTAAAATATTATAAGAATCATTGCACTCTACTTAAATGAGTATCCATCCTTTCTCTAGAAACAGACTCCAAAAATCCACACTTCTATTTCTAAAATGTATTATTTTTGCACACATGTATGTGGACATGAATACAATGTAGAATGAGAAAGAGTGGATTCATTAATTCATTAGATGATGCGATGTCTCATTGAGTCATTACATAGTAGGAGAAGAGGTGTATATTGCGTATCAACCAAATACCTAAATAACGACAACCACATTTAATACTATATTAAATGCCTCATAAGTACATATTCTATTTGGAAACTTTGGAAGCTCAATTTCACAAATTTTCTAGGCGGTGACTAGTTAAAATTTGTGTGAGAGCTATCAAGGCTCTTCGTTATGCTCTTCTACATGTTGGCTTAATCACTTTCATTGAATGAATCTACCATGAACATAAGATTCTCTTTTTTTTTTTAAATGTTTTGAATAAAGACTTAAAGGGTTGAAAGGCACTACGTCTTATGGTGTTTTGATGTATCTCACTTGCCAAAAACTCTGAGATATTTAAAGGTAATTTTTAGCCATCGTGTCAGTGTGTCTCTTAGTCATGAGTGAGATTTCAAAGTAAAAAAGCACCTAACACTGATAAAGAAGGGACATTGATCCATCCTTCTATTGTTAAGAGTGGGAATGGTGTTATTTCAATTTTCAACAGTGACAATCAAGGTCAACAAGAAGAATATGTTGCAGGAGGTATCCTATATCTTTGTGATTCTATATACTCATATCTTCAAAATTTGAAGCATTTAATTGTACAGGCTCTAACAACTATGATGAAATAAAGGCACTAAAATTTTTGTTAACAACAGTAGTAGAGGAGAGGTGATTGAATTCCAGGTCTTTGGGGATTCCTTGGATATCAATTCGTTCAATGGTAGCTTTAGTATGGAAGAATTATTATCACAACCCATTTTTGAATAGCTGCAGACAGCCAAGGCACAATTCTTGAAGATATCATTCCATCATATTTACAGATAATTTAAGGCAGAGGCTAATGAACTCTTTAAAGAGGGCTTGCTAATGATGCAAAACTATGGTTTAGCATTGGAAAGAAGGTATGGTGTAAGCCTTTAGGATAGATCATTGCAAAAACCACTAGTATAACTACTGAATTTACACCATATGCAAATACTAAACACTATTGATGGAAAAATAATTTCCACTTTTATTATTCAAAGCATCCATTGTATCTATATATTATTCATAACATCAAAATTTTAATAATGGGAGTGAAAAAACACCTTGCACAAAGCAATAATTAGATCATACTAGCAAGACAAGAACCTTCAAATTATTTATGACACCATTGTGCAAAGATGCAAATAATGAGCTTTTAACGCATGCCTCAATCTTGAAAGAATATACAATTTTGAATGATTGGTTTCTTTTAAATGTACTCCACAACATGCTATAATGTGATATGTTTATGCACATATTTTCTCAAGCTCGACACAGGATAAAGTTTTAAAACTAAGGAATTATATTTATGATGTTACTTGTTTACAAATTTGAGAAAGCCTCAAGGGTTGCAATCAAAATCTGGAAATTATGTTTCTTGGTGGAATGTGAAGCATTCTTGGATTGTTTTAGTGCTTCAATGATTTTTTAGGAACTAGGTAAGTGTGAATGAACAATTTTTTTTTTTTTCCGTTTTTCTACATTAGATTCCCATTCTCTCTAAGTTATCAAACACAATTTAAAACTTGATTAGACTAAGGGAAAACATATTCCATTGCCAAACTTTGACCTTACAAGAAAGTTTGCTACACTTTTTTGATACTTCCAGACATTTTAAGGGGATGCTAATAGAAATGTAAATGTTGTTGGATACACCGGCGTTGGTTAGTTTTAGAAAAGTTCTCTTTGTCAAATATGTTATTTTCATGAAGAAATATTTCCAACTAAGAGGATAAAGACTTAGCATGCCTAGGACATAATGGTGTTATTTCTTGCCTGCATTTGTGATTTATTAGTATTCCACCACTAATAAATCCATTACGTAGCTATTTGTTTAGTAATATATCACAACAATGACTTGTTAAAGGAGTATGATTCCAGTTTGTTTGAACGTCATAAATTGGAAGGAAATTTAGCTTTGAATTAGAAAAATGGAATATATTTTGAAAAATACTTTTTCTTATCAAATATAGGCCTGTTTCTTGATCATTAAAAAAAATAATCATGACAATAGGAAATGATTTTAGACACGATTAATTACAAAACTCTCCAGCTTAAAAATAAGTTAGCATATTCAGTTATTTTTGCATCAGAGAAAAATAAATGAGTAACATTAAGTTTGATTTGAATATTTATAGAACTATTTCATAGATTCTAAATGGAAATTGCATGTGCTAGTCTCACTCAATTAATTATAGGGAAAATAAGAGGCATACATAATTTGTTGGCTTATGGGAATTGGATTCCTTTTTCCCCTTAAATAGTACGTTGATAATTTAATATTACTATATTGAAGTTATATTCCCGATTGGTATCGCGATTTACAAAGTATTGTCTTATTATTTTTTAATTTCTTGTTGTAATATTGTGTCAACAATACTTTCTCCACCCATTAGATTTATACTGACCAGATTTATTGTTGAAGTGTCGCTGCTTCTTGGAGATAACTAGAGGAAACGATATAACTACAAAAGTGGAGCATGAATCATTCTTAGTAGAAATTGCTAGCTCTGTTGTGTTTATTTGTGACATTTTATTTGCTTTGTTTATACAAGTCATCAAGCCACATAGCGGCCACTATTTCCCAACTGAAGAAAACTTGTTCAAGTTTCTTTCTTTTATGGGGAAAAATAGCATTAACAATACTGCTGATGTTGAGGTAGATATCGTATACATATTTTATAGTTTAATTTAGTTTATATTCTAGTGTTCATCGAATTTCATGTCTTATACATTACATTGTATCCTCTCTTTCTTTCTTTCTGTCAGAAAAGGAACTCAGTATTGATGGAAAGAAGCAAGGATTGAAGAAAGAGGAGAACAAATGACACTAGAGTGACAAAAAAAAAAAATTAAAGAGAGAGAAGAGAATTGGTCTAGTGGTACCCGTAGAGCCAATTTATTGCATAAGACACACAGAGATTAATGATCAATTCTTCAAAGTTGGTGAATTCACTTGCAATGCCTTGGAAAAACAATTAGAATTGGTGAATTTGCTTGCAATGCCTTGGCAAGACAATGATAATGTTTGAAGTAATGAAACATTATTTCATGTGTAAATTGTACTCCAACTAATATTAAGTTGGAAATTCATATTGTAATACTTGACATTTTATATAATATAATTTATGTGGTTGGAATTATTTATAGTTGCATTGGATATTACATAGTATTGTAATTAACATATGTAACTTTCTATTTTCATATTAGATAAACATGTACTTTGTATGACATTTTTATTAAATTTAGTTGCAAAATCATACTAATTAATTTATGTTGATTAATAATGAACACATAACATCCATCTAAAACTACTAAATTAGTAGCTTATGTTTATTAATGATGAACACAAATAAAATTAATATACTACTAAATTAATTGTTTATAATGATTGTTAATGACAGTAAATGAAATGAATATAAACTTACTAAAGTAGTCATTTATAAAATGAATATGAAACTACCAAAAAAAATAAATGACTACTGCAAATGTTAAATTTAATATGACAAATGACGAGTAAATTGTGTATATATATGAATATTAGTAGCTAATTTACAGTAGCTTATAACACGACCAAAATTTACTCATATTTCTTTGGTTATTAATCTGTTTCAAACAATGACTAAAAATTGCATATATATGACTATTTGTAGCTAATTTAGAGTATCTTATAACACGGCCAACATTATGGTCATATTTCTTTGGTCATTAATTATTTTTATTTGGTAATCATTTAGCAATATATTTTGTGGTATAATTGGTCATTAATTGTGGCAATAAATGACGAAATCAATAACCAAATCAATGACCAAATATACTACTAGACAATAAAATCAATGACCAAATCAATAATCAAATTAATGACTAAATCGATGATCAAATCAATGACTAAATCAATGACCAAATCAATTACTACAATGACTTAATAAATGACTAAATTAATGACCAAATAAATGACTAAATTAATGACCAAATATACTACTAGACAATAAAATCAATGACTAAATCAATAATCAAATTAATGACTAAATCGATGATCAAATCAATGACTAAATCAATGACCAAATCAATTACTACAACGACTTAATAAATAATTAAATTAATGATCAAATATACTACCAGACAACAAAATTGAGACAACCAATTAATGACTAAGCTAAAAATGACTAAAAGTTGGTCGCGTTATAAGATACTGTAAACTAGCTACTATTGGTCACCGGTCAAAAAATAGTCATTTATATGAAAATTTTAGTCATTTTTTTTAGTAACGAATTAGCCATTTCTTACTATTGTTTGAAGCATTGTATGATAGAAAGTTCCACACACCGCTCAATTGGAATCAACCAGAAGATTGGTTAATTCTTGGACCTGATGCATTGTAGGAGATGGAAAGAATTGTGATGAAAATTCAGCAAAATATTAAAACAACTCAAAATCGACAAAAGAGTTATACTGAAAAAAAAAGATAATTCATAGATAATTCAAAGTGGGAGACCATGTTTACTTGAGGATGAATCCTAAAAAGAGTACCTTATATATGTGTATCTATGCTAAGTTGGCACCACGCTATTATGGACCATTTGAAGTTCTAGAAAGAGTGGGGCTAGTAGCTTATAAATTGGCTCTACATAGTCATATTAAGGTTCACAATGTTTTTCATGTTTCTTTATTGAAAAAATATATACATGATCCTACTAATGTAATTGATTGGACTGTGATACAAGTGGAAACAGAAGGGGAATTTCCTCAAGAGCCCCTTCATATACTGGCACGGGAAGAAATCAAGCTCGGAATAGGACTGTAGCTAGGGTGAAAGTGAAGTGGAGGGACTATACACCTAAATAAGCTACCTGGGAGCGAGAAGAGGAAATAAAAGAGAAATATACATCACTTTTTGAAAAGTGAACTGATATTTTGCAACACCGAGGAGGGTGTTTTATTTTATAGGGGGAATATGTAATATCCCTATTTTATTGCTTTTATTAGATAGTTAAAAATCCTAAAGGTTAAGTGGACCTAAAGGAAAACTATATGTGTGGACAAATTATATTTTTTAAATTAATAAATGTGGAATTTTAATTAGTGTGCAAAGACTAGAGTATGTTGGAGACCAGGATTCAAGTCCATGAGGATGGAATTAAATAAAAAGACTTTCCCAAATTCTCCAAAATTCATTGAAGAAAATAAAATAAATTAAAAATATTATATTGTAGATAAACAAGTAAAAGATACCTCATTAAAGTGGAAAGTTACTCAGAAGAGGTGAAATAAAACTAAAAATAGAAAAAAACTAGTTTTAAAGAGCTTTTGTGGAAAAAGCAAAAGTAAATCCTAGGCTAAAGGAAAACAACATCCTGATTTAATTGGACATATTTATGGAAACATGTTGAAGGGAAACCAGACTTAAATAAACCATTCCAGAGTAGACAATAGGTTTTCTACACTTTGGAGGAATTGGTCTCTGCTCGGGGGGAGCTGTGGAGAAAAAGCTCAAGGTTGGGTGGAAAATAGTCTTACCCGAATTGGCATGCACAATTAATTTAATTTTTTCTTATGATTCTGTTGTTATGATGAGAATTATAGTTTAGAGTAATGATGGTTTATGTATAAATATAAGTGGGAAATTATATTTTCTGAGTTATTAAATAGTATCATGGAATTCTGTTAATTATAAGTTTACAAAGTCTGATGTATTTAAAATAACATAATATAACATATATATTTTAGCTCTGTATAGTTACATAGACTAATTAAATTAGTAAACTAACAAACAAAATGTCTAAACCCAATTAGGAGGGTTTAAATATATTGTTAGGTTGTAATAATTTATATATTAAATTCAGAAAATATATCATTAGAGGTGGAAATGATGTTAAGATAAATATTTAACATAATTATTCTTTAAACAATAAGGAAACCGAAATTTAGATACATTTAGAGATAATTGTCAATCTAGAAGAAAACATGATTGTACAAATTAAATCTAAATACCTCTACTATACATCAAACCCGAATGTTACATATATGTATTCATTCTTATATTAAAATAAGAAATTAAACATCAGTAACATATTGAAGTATTAGGGGATAGTACAATGGTACACATAACATTAAGTAAAACTCATGTTTAAAAATAATAGGTACTTTAAATACTACAAATAGGTGGAAAAACACATATACAAACTACTTATAAAGATGAATTCTTATCATCATAATAAGAATAGAATTTTGTATTAAAAATGATAGAACATGTCATCATAAATTGTCATGACTTAATTGACTATGTATTCAAATGTTCTGTCTAATAATTACATAAATTATACAAGAATAAATATCCTTGAATTCATTGGATTGAATTTTGTACATGATATTGACCAACCTGTAAACAAAAGAAATAAAATTAATTCTTAAAGTTGTGAGAAATAATATACAAGTTGACGAGTGGTAAATTGCAAGAGGTGCAATACCTATTCAATAACACCATAGACAGAAGAATTATCATCTAAATATAAAAATTTAAATAATTATATAAAATATGAGAAATTGACGATGGTAGTTACAACACAGGATTACCTTATTAGTCAATTTAAAGTAGTGAAACCATTTCTGTTCACAAAAAATACAATTAATTAGTTCATGATGGTAACAATACAAAGAAAGATACTGTAGCGACAATGTTCAAAGCATCAAAATAAATTTACCTGTATTCTAGCAAACGGGGTATTCAATGAAAACTTGGAATGGAGTCGATGTAGGAAGAAGATTTTCCTGCACAATAAATTATTTTATTAATTGAGTTAAATTAATAAAATGATAAGTGCTTCCTAAATGAAGAACTTGAATATCTTTTACCAAATTATTAGCTATGGTTCTCAATAATTATGAAGGTAATTTTGTAAATTGAGAAGAAGTAAAAGATACATAAATAAGTCATAAATAAAATTTTATAAAACAAACCTCTGTAATTAAAGACGAAGTCATTAAAAATATATCTATGTGGTATACATAAATTGTAATTTTATTACAAACTGTAAGAAAGTGAAAACCATTTTAATTATCCTTAGTTACCAATAATTTCCATACGTCATGGATAATATGGAATGATGAGAATTATTAGGTCTGTGTTGTTTTGAAGCAAACCAGAACAAAGGAAAAGGAACGAATTCAAAAGAGAAATTATACAAATGAAAATAGAGACTAGTATAAACATTATTGACTGAGATAACCAATTAATTATATAAACAATTGTAATTCATTTTCCCTACCATTAGGGTTCGTCGTGAGAATGAAAATTAACATCATTGTGAAGGATAAATGATGCTTATAGTCGTGAGGATAAACAACTGTTGACTAGGGTATTCATACAACCCAACGAAATGTTAAAATTATAACTAAGTACTCACAGTCAAGGAAAAATGAGTATTAAAAACAAATTCGAAATCTACAGAATATATAATATGAAAATAAGGAAAAATTATAGAAACAGAGAAGTAAACTAGAGGGTTAGGGTAAACATATATATTCTTAAAGAGTAGAATAAAGCCAAGAGAATTCAAAAGAATTCGATGAGGAATCTAATTGCAAACACGAAAATTTTATTACAGATGAGAAATATCAATTAAATAACATTATTTGGAAACTAATCTAAATCGTATCTCTGTAAAAGGAATAAAAATTTGGGGAAAAACGTAATCAAAAAATGTACAGTTAATTAGTAGTAAATTCATGAGGATGAATTCCACATGAAAACCATAAATCCAATAATTCCTTGACAGGAAGAAATTACATTACAAAGATGAAAGGGGGAGAAAAACGCATGAAAAAATAAGCCATGAACATTGACATATGTACCAGAGACAAAATATTTTCGTAAACTGGTTGAAAATCGATTTACTTATCTAAAAAACCTGAAATGGTGTTACCTCAAGGTTGCAGTGAGTGGTGGGCATGAAGAATGCTTCAATGAATTCCATGAAATGGAAGCTCTATTCCTTGTAGCAACCAAAGCAAAAACGTAGTTAATTTCAGGAGGTAGATTCAGAAATTATGTAAAGAAAATGAAAAATAGTAAGTTACAGGAAGAAATCAAATGAATAATAATTGTTTACGTGAGGCTGGGTATGTCATCGTAAGCAGAAATAAATGGCTGCAGAAATGATTAATAGCATGGGTGGTGAACCAGAGCCGAACCCTCATATGACATGAACAAATGAAAATGAAACAAGGACAAATGACTTTCCATCGAAAGCTAAAGGGGAGAATGGAGTGAAGAGATACGACCTCATCTCCACCGTGAACATGGCACAAATCCGTTGTTTAGTGGAGCGTAAAAATCAACCAGGCCATGTGATGAAATAAATACAAAGTACAATTTAGTAATTTTGGATAGCCTCAATCAAAGAAACACTATAAAGGAGATGTCATAAAATTTATGAAAGGGATACGGCACAATTCAAAACGGATAGTCGAATATCAACATAAGATGTTGGAACATTAGACTAATATAATAATTCCAATAATTGATGCATCAGAACTCAATTGTATCAAACAGAATTAGTATCGTAAAGGAGACATGACTAAATGTAACGTTTTATGTATAGGAGTCATATATCAATATAATGACAATGTTCAAAAGTTAAATACTAAATTCGAATATCACCCTAATGATCATGTCATAGGAGTAATTGGAAATGTGTTGGATATGAATTATCAACGATGTCCATACACCATTGGAGTGGTTATGTGTAATTATTTATTTGTAGGCTAAGTGTTAGCAACGAAATAAACACAGGGTTTAAGTCCATACATGGTTATAGAATCCTTGTTATATTAATATTTGAAGGTTGGTGAAAACTTTTAAAAGAGATTTTATAAGTGTAATTATGAATAATGGTATTGAATATAATTAGAATTGAAACCTTGGATAATGAGTATGAATTTATAATGTGCTTACATGTCCTAATAGATAGATTTAAAGTGATAATTATTAAATTTATCATGTTAATAAAAATGATAGAAAAGACAGTATTATGAAGAGGTAAATTAATAGTACAATAAAATACTATTATAACAGAAGTCATGTACATTGACAAAATGTAACAAAAGACAAGGAGGTTAAAATATGAATTGTGGAAACATGATATATTGGTATGATCATCATTGGCAACATAGTTCTAGAAACAAGTATGTCGTTATAAACAATGTTGACGATAGAAAGTACACCTGATGTAAAATATGGTAATATGACGAAATTAAATAAAGTCAATTAAGACAAAGTAGCATAAATGATGTAAATAGAAAAAAAAAAAAATTGGGTAAGTAGAGTTGTTACAAAAATGTATATAAATATAAATAATATCATTAAGAACTAACATAGATCCATTTCAACTCCACATCTGTTATGTGTTGAAAGGAAACAAATCCCTGGAGGTTCAAATATTTCTTCAAGTTTTGCACTAAAAAAAATATTTGCATTTTGATCATTTGGATCCATCTTGGCCCATGATAGATCTAGAGTTATTACAGATTCTCTTAAGGTGCAAAACTGTACTCAAATTTCACACTAAAAAAATGATTTTCATCTTGAGAATTTTTCTCTCTCTAGATGCTTGGTAAATCTAGAGTTAAAAGGATAACATCTCAGTGAGATAACCACCCCCTCGTCCCATGAGAAGACCTTATTATTATTATTATTATTATTATTATTATTATGAACTAGAGAAATCAGCTAAATAGGTCTTGTACCTACATGACATGAAGATGATTCCTACCACTATAACCTATAGTTGGAAGTCTAGCAGGTAGGACACTCACAAGTTTAAACTAATGATAGTTACATGAGTGATTTAACAATGCACCCATTCACTAATTGTTTTAAGCTATTTTAAAAATAAACCTATTCATTAATTACTTTAAGTTGTTTTAAGACTACACCCATCCAAAAATTATTTTACATCTTATAAAAGTAATAATATAGTAATCTAATTTATTTTATTATTTTAAATTAAATTTAAAAACTATAATCATATCTAAATTTTTTCAAAAGAATACATTAAAACTATATAAAATTAAATAATAATATAATAATTTCATTTATTATTTAATGTATATTCACTAAAAATATGACTGGATAATATAATATAATATTCAATATTTATTGTGATGATTGAGAAACCTTCTTACACTCAAACAATAATTTCTTGGATATATAAACTAATTCTATTGTTGTTACGACCTTGAATGTAAAATTATAATTATAATTATAATTATAATTATATATATGAAATGAAAATATAGAAAAGTTTCAAGTGTTTTTACACATTTCATGGATTGTAAAGTGACTAAATCATCGCCTTTGATTATGGGCCTTCGCTCCAAGAGAATCTAAAAGAGTTAAATATATTAGTAACAATATGAAAGAAATTCATCTCCACATCATTTGAAATGACTCTTAGGGTAGTCATATATTTATTTTATTTTATTAGATAATGAATCTAATTATATAATATTTTATTAAATAGTGTATACTAGCAATTGCAACAGATGTTGCAAAGGAAACTACGTAAGGAAAAAAATCCACATGAATCGTGGCATATAAAAATTCATTGAAGGTAAAAATTAATAAACAAAATTCCTTTCAAAGCTAGAAGATAAAGAGAAATCACTTCAATTATGCGAAATTTATAGATTCTGTAACCTTTCGAACAAAGATTGCCTCTGAATCTTCAAAGATGGTCTTTCAAGTTCCAATAGTAAATATTTGATATATTTTGAAAAAATACAAGCAGTAGATGACATCAAATAAGCTAAATAAAAGAATATTAATTCATGAGCAATGTTATAGCTATCTTTCCAAATCTAAATTTGCATCACAACCTCACAAAACTATGATGAGAAACTCTAGTGCAATGGAATTGATAATGTTCAATATCTCCATTGTTTCATATGAGAACATCATCTCTGAAATTGTAAAGAAACATTTTGAATTTCAAAATAATATAGAATTTCTATTTTAATGTAGGGTTTGTTTTATTTATTTTATTGATCACTTCTCATTGATTTTGAATTTATGACAACATTGTCAATTTTTTACCAAAATTTTGTTTCTTTCTAAAAAATTGTTCTCATTCTTTTATGTTGAGGGGGAGTACTGTCATCAATGTAACATTCACAACCCTTCGATTTTAAAAATGTTTTTGATCTAATTGCATGAAAACATTAGTAATGTGATCAATTTTTTTTATTTTGTTGATTTCTATGTTTTGTTCATTCCCGTGCAATCTTGAACATTCTTTTAGAATATAAGAGAGTTGATTTCATAAGATAACATTGCCAAACATAGGGTGGGGAAAAAAAATCTTGTCACTTATCAACTTTGTGTATAACTCCAAATTATTCATAAATTTTGGTGTAAAATCTACAACATTAATGGGAAACTCTAGTGCAATGCAATACTTGATGTTCAATATCTCCAATGTTTCCTCCGAGAACATCATCTATGAAATTTTAAAGAGACATTTTGAATTTCCACAAACATAGGGTATGGAACAACAACCTTGTCACTTATCACCTTTTCAAATATATATAGATGAATAAGGAAATATGTCTAATAAAATAAAAATATAGCAAGAAATAATCAAGAGAGAACGAGGTAGGCATGAATGTGTAGTTAACATCCCTAGGTTTTTAGAGTAAGTAAGTGAGAGACATTGATAAATTTAGAAAAAAAATTCCAACATAGATTGCCTCTTAATCTTGAAATATGGTCTTTCAAGTTCTAATAGAAAATATTTGATATATTTTGAAAACATACTGGTAGTAAATGACATTAAATAATCTAAATAAAATGATATTAATTCATGAAAAATATGATGACTATCTTTCCAAATATAAATTGAAATTAGTAAATGACATTATGTAATCTAAATAAAATAATATTAATTCATAAAAAATATGATGACTATATTTCCAATCTCCAATGTTTCCTCTAAGATCATCATCTCTCAAATTGTAAAGAAACATTTTGAATTGAAAAATAACATACAATTTTTATTTTAACATAGAGTTAGTTTTATTTATTTTATTTTATTGTTGGATAGCATCTTCATTGATTGAATTTATGACAACACTGCGCGAAAACATTACTAATGTGATCAAATTTTATGTTTTTGTTAATTTTTGTGCTTTATTCATTAGTGTGAAATATTTATAATTATTTTGGAATATAAGAGAGTTGATTTTATAAGATAACATTGCTAAAGTAGGGTGGCATAGAACATCCTTGTCACTTATCACGTTTGAAAATATATATAAATAATTAAGGAGAATTGCCTAATAATAAAGTCACATCAGCTTAGTATCACAAACCCCGATGCAAACAAAATAATGATGCAATTTATTTTTTTTGTACGACATTATCTGTCCTTGTACAAGTGGAATATTTTTTGTTTTTTGTTTTAGGGAACTCATTTTTGCTGGCAAGGAACATATAGATTATCTGCTTATGTAACTCATCTTGTGCATTTATCTAAGTATCTACTTATATCTTGTAGGAATTTACAGGGTAAGTTCCGTAGATCAAGAACCAAAGGTCATCGCTCACAAATATATCACAAATCAGTGCACCAGTATAATCACGTGGTTAAAACCCTCAAAGAGGGAAACATTCCACAGCCTGAGCCAATGAAGCCACTTCAGGCAATTTATTAATATAAAAATTAAAGTTACATATGTTTCTCTCATAAAAATTTACCAGAAAAATGACCCTCGATGCTCTTTAAATAGAGATCATGGACCAATCGGGTGTTAAGCCATGGATCAAGTGTCGTTAATACCAAGGTGAGAGATAACCATCGGATCACTAGAAATCGTGACCATCGAATTATAAGTTACAAATGTGCATGGTAAAGAAACACACTTTACCTAACTCTACACTAGACTAAGTTATTCTTAATTATTTCCTATGGGTTAGAATATCCTAACATCCCCCTTTAAGAACAACTTGGGATAGTATTGAAGGATTTACAAAGATGACACAAAAGGAGCCTATTTCCTATGTGTCGAAATATCCTAACAACTCCCTTTAAGAACAAATTGGGATAGGATTGAAGGATTTACAAAAGTGACACAATAGGAGAATGAAGGAGGCATTAGAGCCTATCCCCCCTTAATGAAAACTTTCCTGAACTCCTAGCGTGGATCGAAGTTTGGTAAACTTCTCTTCTGTGAGAGCCTTTGTAAATATATTTCCTACTTGATCATTGGTTGGAAAATAATGCACTTCCAGAATACGATCATGAATGAGATTTTTGATGAAGTGTATGTGGAGTTCAATGTGTTTCATACGTTGATGTTGAACTGGATCTTTACATAGCTGAATGGAACTCTAATTATCACACCAAAGTGTAGTTGGATGCTGCTGATGAATACCAAATTAAGACAGGATTTGACGAATCCACATGGCTTCCTTACTGGCTTCAACTGCACCACGATACTCTGCTTCTACTAAAGAAAGAGAGATGGCACTTTGTTTCTCACAAGACCCAGTAATAAGTCATGAACCAAGAGTGAATATATATCCTACAGTAGAATTTTGATCATAAGGGTCACCAGCCCAGTCAGAATCAGTGAAAACACTCAACAATGGAGATGCTCCTGCACTTTAATGAATCTCGAACTAAACTGTACCTCAAATATATCGAAGTATTCTTTTAGCTGCTTTCCAGTGACTTTCATGAGGTTGGTGCATAAACCGAGTGA
Organism: Pinus albicaulis; assembly: GCA_034641835.2. Taxonomy (NCBI): domain Eukaryota; kingdom Viridiplantae; phylum Streptophyta; class Pinopsida; order Pinales; family Pinaceae; genus Pinus; species Pinus albicaulis. The sequence goes on from CM076576.1 coordinate 957,810,020, forward strand.
TAAGACCAACGACAAAGGAAAGGTCATGACGAGTATGGGTTAGATACAGAAATTTACCAACAAGTTGACGATATAAGGTAGCATCAACTTCAAGGGTAGTACAAGTGACTGAAAGCTTGACACCAGACTGAAAGGGAGAGGGGGCTTGCTTACATTCTTCCATGTGAAAGTGGTGTAGGAGATCACAGGCATAGTTGGACTGAGAGAGGGTAACGCCTTCCTTGAATTGCAAGACTTGAAGACCAAGGAAATAATGCAAGTGTCCTAAGTCTGTCATTTCAAGCTTCTTTTTGAGGCTAGACATCACATGGTTTATATGGTTTGGATAACTACCAGTAAGGATAAGATCATCAACATAAAGAACAAGGATGGTGAAGGACTTACCCACTTTCTTGGTGTAGACAGTGTTGTCAGAATGACACCTAGAAAAGCCATTATCTAATAGAAATATATCCATTTTGGCATACCAAGCTTGAGGAGCTTGTTTGAAACCTTAGAGAGACTTCTTAAGGCAACAAACAAGGCTGGAGTCTTTTTGGATAAATCCAGGGGGTTTTTCCATGTATATTTCTTCATGCAAATCTCCATGTAAGAAGGCGGATTTAACATCCATCTGATGAACTTTCCATTTAAAGGAGGCAGCATGGGAAAGAACAAGGTGGATAGAATTCATTTTGGCAACAAGGGAGAAGGTTTCAGTATAGTTAATTCCTTCAACTTATGAAAATCCTTTAGCAACAAGACGGGCTTTATGCCAATCCACTTTTCCATCTGGTCCAAACTTGGTTTTGTAAACCCATCTGCATCTGACAATTTTTCTTCCTTTTGGAAGAGGAACAAGATCCAAAGTATCATTCGCCAATAAGGAGATATATTCTTCATTCATAGTTGCATCCCAATCTGGATGATTGGAGGCTTCTTCAAAGGTTTATGGATCATGTTTTTATGGAACTTGATACAATAAGGAAGAGGCTCTTTCGAACTGAGAATGTGTATGTTGTCGATCGACAGGGTCACCTGGAAGAGAACCGGTTGCATCCCGAGTAGAGCGGACCCGTCTTGGAAGCAGTGGTATAAGGAACAATTTCAAGAGGTGGAGGAGGATTTCCATCCTCGCTGTCATGATATAAACTAGAAGGAATGCTGTTAAATATAGAAGAGAGAGAGAGAGGTGGCACATATGCCGAATCAAGCTCGCAGGCCAAAGGTGGCACACTCGTCAAACTAGGCTCGTAGGCCGATATATTTTCATCAAATTTTAGATCTCTTCTAATGATTATATTTTTGGATTTTGGTTGAAGAAGTCTATATCCTTTGACATCTTCAGAATATCAAACAAAGATACATTTTTCACTCTTAGGTTCTAAGGCTTTATGTTTCGCATCTGGAATATGGGCCCAAGCATCACTTCCAAAAACACAAAAGTGACTTACATCTAGTTTGATTGAGCTCCAAGCTTCTTCTGGAGTTATATTGTAAAACCTTAGTAGGAGTGCGACTCACTATCTAATTTGCACAGTTAATGGCTTATGCCCAAAAATTGATACCAAGTGCTTTAGATTGAAGCATACAATTAGCTATTTCTTTTAAGGTGTGATTCTTCCTTTCATCTACACCATTTTTTTGTGGAGTATATGGAACAGTATGTTTCAATTAAATGCCATGCTTAGTGCAGAAGTTGATAAATTTGTTGTTAACATATTCTCCTCCATTGTCTGATATTAACTTAAGAATTTGATGTCCAGATTGTTTCTCAAAAAAGGCCTTAAAGGCCAAGAACATGTTAAAAACTTCACTCTTGAGTTTTAAGAAACATACCCAAGTGCGTCTGGAAAAATCATCAATGAAGGTTTATAAGTACTTGCAATCAGAGAAAGAAAAAATAGGAAGTGGACCACATAAATCACTGTGCACAAGCTGCAAAGGGGTTGAAGCGTGCCAAGAGGCATGTTTGTCAAAACTATCCCGATGATGTTTTCCGAGTACACATCTGGAGCAAACACCATCTCGGCAAGATACCATAGGAAGACCCATCACCATATATTCCTTACATATATTTTGAAGAGAGCGATAGTTTCAGTGACCAAATCGCTCATGCCAAAGTTTGCTCACATCACCATTATGAGCGACAAAAACAGAGGGAAGAGAGGATGACCCAAAGTTGTCAAACTTATACAACCTTGTGGAATCATCAACAATGCCAGTAGCTAAAATATGTTTAGGATCTTTGAGGTCCTTGATTACAACATCATGAGGTGATAATTCTACTATTTTCCCTTCACCTAAATGAGTTATCTGATAAACAGGGAGAAGGTTGCATGACAAGGTAGGAACACATAGTACAACATTAAACTGACCATTATCGAGATGAATGGTTCCATATCATAAAACACTAAGAGATTTATCATCACCAACATAAATATGTTTGTTGTTACAATCATTTAAAGAAGAAAACATGGCTTTATTTTTTGCCATGTGATAAGAAGCTCCAGAATCAATGAGCCACTCATGAGAATGAGAAGAGGAAGATACATTTAATGCATGACCAGATCTTGATGCTTGACAACCACAAGCAGAAAGTGCCATTCCTGAAGATGAAGGTGAAGAGTGCTCCAAATTGATGTTGTGCTTCTTCATTAATGCTTCTAAGGCTTCCATCTTCTTAAAACATTTGGACTCTATATGGCCATCACGATTGCAAAATTTGCAATGTCTATCTGTCTTCTTTCCTTTGTTTTTATATGCCTTATCATTTTGGTGAGTTACTTTTTCAGTTTGCGGCTGAAATTGCTTAGGACCCTTGTTTGGTTTCGGACCATACTTTTTAGAATACTGCTTCTTGGGATTCTTTTGATATGATTGTTTTTGGGCTACTAAGGCTTTCTTAGAAGCATTTCCAAAAGTGATAAGACCAAGGTGTAAGATTTTTTCTTGTTCTCTTATCAAAGAATCACAAAAGGAATCAAAAGAGGGATTCTTGTAGGTGGTTCCTGAAGAAATGATGGCTTCTCTAGTGGAATGGAAAGCGGAAACAAATACAGAGTAAGCAAGGCCAAGCTTAGCAAGAATGCAATAGATGAGGCTAATATCTTCCTTTTTGACCTTACAACCTTCTAAAAGAATTCTAAGGGACTTGAATTTAGACAAAAAATATTCAATAGAGGAGAAATTATTAGGGTCCAAAGTAAGAAACTCATTTTCAAGCTAGTGAGCCATGATTTTATTTTGAATTCCAAAGACAGTATTTATCTTATCCAGGGCTTCATGAGGGGTGTCAATGTCAAGGATATGAAATCGAAGATCTTGAGCAATGGATATTCCTATCAACCCTCGTGCTTGATCTTGTTTATTTTCCCATTTAGCAACTTTATCATCATCAGAAGGTTTAGTTTCTACCCCTGTGGCTATTCTGTAAAGCCCTTTACTTCTAAGTATATCTACCATGTGAGGTATCCATTGGAAATAATTGGTGCTATTAAGAATAATCGGGCATGAAATTTCCATTTTAAAAATAAATGAAGCTGAGAAAAGCTGAAAATAACTGCTCCAATGGAAATATCTCAAAAAATTGGACCGTTTCAAAAAAATGGCTCGAAAAACGGCTTCTGAATGAAGAAGTTATGCCTTTTGAAAAATCTGAGTTGTAGATGTCGAATAGTTACGGGAACGGGATGAAGTGTGACTTTAAAAAAAAAAAATCCACCCCTTTGAACAATTTTTTTTTTACAAAAGAAGCTTGAGAAAGTGATTTGAACCCAAGACCTCTATTCTCATAAACTAACCCCTCACCAAGTGAGATAGTAAAAGGATCACGTTATTGTTGGAAAGGAGGAGGGGTTTATTTATTTATTTATTTATTTTTTACTCTTCAGTGTGCGTGCCTTTTCCTGCAAAAAAAACACGAAAAATGAGCCCAAAAAAATGAATAGAAAAGCCCTAGATTTTCGGTTTGCCTTACCGGCAACTACCATTTTTTTAACTACTTCTGATTTCCCGAGATCACACAAAGACACGGGGAAAGAGCATACATAGAAAAAAAAATCCCTTTTTCCTATTTATGATTTGCCGAGATCCCACACAACGCACATCAAAGAGAATATACAGAGAAGGGGGTATAGATCTGGTAAATAAATAAAACCTGAAAACCGAAAATAAAAAAAGGGAACCGAAATAAGAAGAACTATTAACAAATATAACTGCAAAAAATATGCTTTATACTTCCAGATGTAAACTGTCATAACTTGGGCAGTTGTAAACCTTTTCGCATGAAATGAAAGGTGTTCCTCATTGTAACAGAAACTCCGGACACAACAAAGCAGTTCTCCAAGCCCAAAAATGTTCAGAAATAGTAGATCTACAAAACAGAATTCGCATGCAGTCAAACTGGCTTTGGATTTTGATCAACAACATATGCGGCCCTCAAAATAGCTCCGATACCATGTAGGAATTTACAGGGTAAGTTCTGTAGATCAATAACCAAAGGTCACCGCTCAAAAGAAGATCAAAAATCAGTACACCAGTATAATCACGTGGTTAAAACCCTCAAAGAGGGAAACAGTCCACGGCCTGAGCCAACGCCGCCACTTCAGGAAATTTATTAATATAAAAAGAAAAGTTACATATGTTTCTCTCATAAACGGTTACCAGACAAATGACCCTCCATGCTCTTTAAATAAAGATCATGGACCAATCAGGTGTTAAGCCACGGATCAAGTGTCGTTAATATCGAGGTGAGAGATAACCATCGGATCACTACAAATCGTGACCGTCGGATTATAAGTTACAAATGTACATGGTAAAGAAACACACTTTACCTAACTCTACACTAGACTAAGTTATTTTTAACTCTTTCCTATGTGTCGGAATATCCTAACATATCTTGTGCATTTTTATTTTTATATAAACAAAAATTATTAGTTTTTAGTTTTTAAAAAAATATGTTACTCAACGGTATTATTATAACAATGGTTTCTATCTTGTTATTCTTAATATGGTGCCTCAAATTGTAATCATGTTCTAAGAATAAATTCGAGTTATAAAGTAAATCCTAATATAGAAAATTACTACAATTCCCTAGGAAGAAAATACATAGCTTAGTTACTTTTGTAAACCCATATTGTACATTAGTTGTCCTTTTTATAAAAAAAATTTATAGAATTTTTGTTTAAAAAAAGGTTACTCAATGGCATTATTATACAATGGTTCAAACTTTTATAATCTCCATTAAACAATTCAAGACTTTTAAAGAAGTGCCCATCTTTCACCATATTTCCTATGTAAGTACCCATATTACCTTGGAGCAGTAACAAGTGCCCTATCTTAGCCTAGAACAATAAGTCATGGAGAAATGAACTGTGAACATTGGACTTAATATGAAAATAAGCGTGATCATTCCTCTTCGAAGATGAACCCTGAAACTCTTTCGCCTGCACCTCCCTTCCATCAGCCGTCATCTGGCCTCCGCTTAGTGCTACGAAACATGGCGACGAGAGGTCAAGTGTGGCCCCGAATTCATTCAAGCCAGCCCCAACAAATGAGGACATGTGCAGCACTGTGAAGGATAATGAGAAATCGACAAAGGTTCAGCTCCTGGCAGGCTGTGCGCTCGCTGCAACAAATAAGGTGGCCACTCCTCTTCACCTGCAGGTATTTGGTAGCCACACAGTGAGGATTAGGATGGCCCTCTTCCCTGAGGGATTTCTACAGGACGCCAGGTTCTTTGATGGTTTGACGAACAAAAAATAGGCTTCAAGGGATCTAGACTAACCCTGCATCCCAATAGTTCACAGATCTAGAGCGACATCGCCAAGAACCTTTGTCTAATACCTGACATTAATCAAGGCATCAATTTTTCTAGCCTGCCCCAATGCCCCAACTGACCATTGTTTTATAGGGCTACCTCGGATTTCACCAGTTAACAAAGCGCTAGCACTAGGGGAAGTGGCAATAGAAACGAACCAACTATGAGTGTCAATATGGCCTTGCAGCTACGCTCTGACAGCCAGGGTTTCTCATTTCCCTCGCCTCCTCTTTATCAGATTCAGATCTCGCTATATTCTAGCAAAAACATCCTCCAGTGGGTGTGCTTAACGGATCTGGTCCAGAACCTCGCGTAGTCCCTCGAACAAAGGTTGGGGGTTCCCTCAACTCGTCAAAGATTTCTATACAGATGTAAACAGTTAGAGGATTCACTTCCCTTCTCATATTATAACATTTAAAGAAATGTTTCTATAGTTTTATCTCTTCGTGTGTGAGGGGGAGCAGCGGGATAACCTTCTTTTGCTCAGGCATTCTCTTACAAGGATGTTGTCCATGCATAGCCTCCCAAGAAAATTTCTCAGCCTTTGGAGGCTCCCAAGCCCTTTTTGGTCGATAAACTAGAGGAAGTCACCTCCATAGAAACCTCCCATCCAACTCTTGAATATCAGCTTCAAATATATGCAAAATCCACCATCATCTGTTGATTTAATGGACTATGGCCTCGCACAGCAGATCTCTACCAATGGATTCACTCCACTTGGACCAACAACTGCAAGGTTATCTTCTCCTCGAAGGGTTTCTTCATAGTGTTGCTTTCCTACAGTGAAGACTATCAAAAAGCCTTAACTAGGGGTCCATGGTTTTGGGGGTCAGCCGAGCTATTCCTCACCCCTTGGTTCCCAGACTTTGACCCCTCTACAATAGTCATCACCAAGCTTCCAATTTGGGACAGGCTTCCAAATTTACCTACATATTTATGTCACTTTTCCATCTTCCAAGGAATTGGAAACACCCTGGGCCGCTTCTTGGCAATGGATACCTCTAGGGGAGAGAAAGGAATATATACCTACAACAGAATATATGCTGAAATGGACATAACCAAAGGTCTTCCCGATCAAAACAATCTCAAAATTGGGGACTTCCTGTGGACGTAGACCCTTGATTATGAGAACAAAAACTTCTATTACCGTCACAATCATCAAACATGGAACCTTCAGAACTCCTGCGCCACGTTCCTCGCCCAAAAGAAGAAAAGCAGTCACAAATAAAAATATAAAAGTTGGAAGCCATGCGATCCACCCCCCATAAATAACATTGATTCCTTTAGCTCAGATGAGGAGGAGACTGAGGCAGAACCTGAGGCTGTGGCGCAAATGAAGGATACACCCTCGACCGACCCTGAGGGACCCCCTGCTTCCTTGAATTATCATAAACGAACGCATGAGTCCTCCTCCTATGATTCGGATAAGGAGGTTATCCCCATAGTCAACAACAATCTACAAGTGGCTCTTACCCATCCGCACTAGAATGGCTGGGTCAAAATCAACAAAAAGAAAGAAAATAAATGTCGTATGTAGGATTCGACCCACTCTGGGTAGATTCCAATGACCATCTCTTTTGCCTCCGGTTACACTTGTTAGTTATTTTGCTTACTGTTTGATCACTTTTCGGGACCGAGGTTGATAGTTTATCATTTCCGGCTTCCTCGCTCTCTTGCTTCTCTTAACTGTATCTACACTTTGTACCATACGATCTCTTAAAAAAATTAGTCTTATTTACCAAAAAAAAAAAAATATGCAAATAAGTGTGTGTAATATCGACAAAAGATTGGGGGACAACTGATTGAGGGTCTTGGTTTGTGTTGAAAGACATAACTTGTCCACGTAAAGGCTTTTGGTTTATGTTATATGAAACATGATCAAGGATATAGATATAGAGGGTCACACCCAAAGAGATATAGACACGATATTTGAATAATAAAATGTGAATGACACCAAACCTTATCCCTCATTCTTCACATTTCATTGATGAAATTTTATTGGAATTGTCACAAAAAATTCAACCTAGGCAACAAATTACATATCAACTTGTATACAACAACACATTCACCCAATATGGGAACTCATAGAACAATTGAAGTATGTCTTAAATTTCAATGTAACAAAAAAATAAAACAGTGAGGGGTAGCAATGGATGCAAAACTTCCCCATATTTTATTAGATATTCTTATCAAACTACCTTCATCAGATTACATATGTTGGCTCAAAATTTTAACCACAGATATTTGGCCATATGGTAGGACTCCCAATCTCTCTACCTCTTTCAATATCAGACAATAATATGAGAGACAACTAACGATGAAAACTTAACTACTGTAATATATCACAGACACATATATTACAGACACACAACTGACAGATAAAAATGGAAAACTAAGGAGTTGAAGGATGAATAATAACACATTTATGTCTCTTCACATCATTTTCCTTACCAACCTTGAGCACACTCACAAATTGTTTATTAATCAGTACTAGGGCTTGGGGATTGGAGTACAATATGTTTGTGTAGCCCATTTTATCTCTCTCTAAGGTTTGATGGAAAGAAACACACTCAATATTAACATTAAAAGACCACACAATATTAGCATTTTTAAAATTAATTAATATTTTTAAAATTAACATATGGGGGTTATCCCTCTCTAAGTTTTGATGGAAAGAAACACAATCAATATTAACATTAGAAGACCACACAATATTAACATTTTTAAAATTAATTAAAATTTCTAAAATTAACATATAACATGGGAATCTCTCAGCAACGTGCTTACAATACACTTAGATTTAAAATAAAAATGAAACTATATAGGTGCCACCTTGAGGAAAGACAGCGGGTTAGGGATCCAAATGTCAGCAGCATTTAAGGGTATGAGTTGGCTGTCATTTTCCCACTCAAGGCATCGATTCTCCGCATGTGGGCACGATCTTTAGTTATTATGCCACCACTTGTTGATGCGACGCTTCTTCAAGGTATTTTGCTCTCAGGGTTTATGCTTTCCTACATTTCTCAATTGCGCATTACCTCCATTTCGACCAGTGTTGGCAGTCATCACCGTGGCGTTTGGAGTTGGATACAACGGCAGCTGTTCAGTAGCTTCTCACATCTCCAGATCAAGAGGAGAGGGTTTTGGCTTCTCTGGTGCAAGAATGACAAAACCCAGAACTTCAAGCCGTAAGAAGAGTGTGCCGGCTGCTCCATCCAATGCCTCCCCGCAACCCAGCAAGAGAGGCCGGAAAAATAATGCACAGGCTATTGAAAGTTTGGCCCAAACCTACACAGATTATACCCCTTCGCATATTCAACAAAAGATAGAGGGATGGGAGAAGCAGAGTTCCGATGATGAGGTAGAGGTTCAACAGCAGCAAGATATGATGGATTTCCTCACTGACCCTGGTAGTACTGGAGGCGGGATCTCTCTTTTTCAGCAATCTGTCAAGATGTATTGGAAGTTTAAGTGTGTTCTTTCCAAAGCCCTGATGAGCATGAAGGAACAGGGAGCTCATTCTTCCATACTCTTTGACCTTCATCACATAAAGCAGGACATGAGCTTAATGACAAAGACTCAACTGCAGTAGAATGCCAGAATTGGACGAATTGAGGGGCAGTTGCGAGTGATGCAGTGGGTGGAGATGCTTGGGTCCTCAGCTAAAGACCCAGCACCAGTGGATTCTTCGGATGGATAGGCACCGTTTGGTTTTCTTGTTTTTGTATGTTTTTTGTCAATCGAACTTATAGTTGTTGCTTCATATGTAAATATTATGGACATAGCCGAGTAGTATTTGTTGCTACTGCTAGACTGAAACAGTACTGATTTTGGTTAGATTTTCACTTTCTAAGATGGCCAACAGACCTGGTTTCCTTCGGGCAGGTTGAGGTGCAAACTTTTTTTATATATATTTAGCAACTTTCTCTATATAATAGAAAATTCAGGTCCTACGAAATTCACAAATATATATATATATATATATATATATATATATATATATATATATATATATATATATATATAATGATTAAAATGTATTTAATTTTTTATATAATTATAATATATGTTTTAAATTATAAAATATATTACATATTTATAAAATCCTAGTGTATATAATGGATTAAAATACCAATGAATATATAAATGGAAAATCATTTACAAGACACTCAAAATTTAAATCCAAATGGGGGTTATCTCTCTGTAAGGTTTGATAGAAAGAAACACACTCAATATTAACATTAGAATCACACAATATTAACATTTTTAAAATTAGTTAATATTTGTAAAATTAACATATCGGGGTTATCTCTCTCTAAGTTTTAATGGAAAGAAACAAGCTCATTATTAACATGAGAATACCACACAATATTAAAAATTTTAAAATTAATTAATATTTCTAAAATTAACATATAGCATGGGAACCTCTCAACTGTACTTACGGTACACTCGTATTTAAAATAAAAATGAATATATATATATATATATATATATATATATATATATATATATATATATATATATATATTAAAATGTATTTTATTTTTTATATAATTATAATATATATTTTAAATTATAAAATATATATTACATCTTTATAAAATCATAGTGCATAGAATTGATTGAAATATCAATGAATATATAAATGGAAAATCATTTACAAAACACTCAAAATTTAAACCCAAAATGAATAGTGCTGAGTGATCATCAAATTTCGATATTCTGGGTAATATTCTATGTTTCAATATGAGAATAGTTAATATTATTAACTTATATTAAATTATCCACAATAAAAAATAAAAGAAAATCAAATTCCAATTAATTAAATCATTTCAACCCAAAATATGTCACATGGAAGTAGACATTATTGAACACATATTGAACCCATAGATAAAAATCATATCTCCTGAACCAACCAAGAGCTCACAGACAGTTTTATTTATCGTTAAAGGAAAATAATTTACAAAAAAATATTTTTTAATAGTATATGTTTATTAAAATATTTTAAATATTTAATTTCCAAATTCTATTTATATATATCATTTCTTAAAACCAATAAAAAAAACACATCTTTTATGCTGATTTAATATTAATTCCTCTGACCACATACAAATACACATATTTTATATGAAACATAAATATTGGATAAAGAAATAAATAAATAATTGGATGTAATATCACTTTGATAATTTAGATATTTTAGGATTTAGATTGAGAGAATTCTTATTCCATTAATAGTTGCTTTCTAATTCAAATGTATGGGAATATTTTCAATTCTTTAAATGCTTGATATAGTTCATAAAATATTAATTATAAAAATAATTAAATGTATACATACAAGAAAACAATATAAGAGGACATTTTTTAACATTTTAACTTGAAAATGTGAATTATGAATAAAATATTTCAATGTCAACTACACACACACATATATTTTTGTAAGTTAGAGGAATCGACAACATCGAACAACTTTCACGCGCGAGGTGCGGGGTCAAATCTCCCGGCTACCACTACAACCTCTCAAGGACCGCCCAACCTGCAAGAACGGTACCCCGATAAGACGAGGCTCGAACTTGTGACCTGCTTAACAGCACGAACACCTTAACAGTGCCTCTACTGACCACTAGACCATGCCCCTGTGGGCAACTACATATATATTATACCAACGTAGATCCCTACATATATTATACCAGTTTAAATCTATTTTAATTTTGGATCTACAAAAAGCTTAAAGAGATCAAATCTCATTTCACTCTATATATATGTTTATATTACAAGATATTTTATCTTAGTCTTGATAGATCCAAAATTAAAATGAGTCTAGACTAAATTAAAGTCTAATATGTAATAAATATAGATATGAATATTTAAGCAACTTTCAAATTTCCCTTATTATATTTAGTTTTCTAAACATTAAATTTCATTATTAAACCATTTAATTTGTTCTCCTAATTCTTTTTAACTTTCTTGTTACATTAAATTCTTTCAATGACCAAAACCTAAAAATAAAACAAAATAAAATAAAACCTAATTAGTGTTCTCTTTTGACATTTGGATTCCAATTCCAAAAAAAACTTAATTTGAAATTTGACCTTAACTCCTAAAATTTCAAATCCCTTTACTCAAATCTCCGAATTTCACTTTTCCATCAGAAATCAGATAATCCCAGATTCTTGCGACACAAAACTTAATGTGTGCAAGACACGTGGCAAATGATTTAAAATATTTTTAGCAGTTGAGGATTGCAGTTTATTCATTGATGATCTGTGGTCTTAGTTTCATAGCATTTTATAAATGACGAATTCCACTTATTATATAAGTATTCTTGAATACTTACAAGAGAAAATTAAGGAACTGCAAATTCAATGGAGAATCAAGTTGAATAAGGTGAGGCTGAGAATTTCAACGTTGAAGCCTCAAATATCTGGTTACTTATCACCTTTGTAAATAACTTTCAATTATTCATAAATTTTGGAGTAAAATATGTAATTTTGATGGGAAACTCCAGTGCAGTGTAATCCTTGATATTCAATAACTCCAATGTTTCCTCTTAGAACATCATCTGAAATTGTTAGATCTAAGACTTTTGTGATCCATAATGTAGATAAATGAATTTTTGGATTAATCACATCATTTGGATTAGGCTGACGTTTCGAACCAATTAATGTGGTTCATCCTCATGACAGGTGGAGAGACTAATCAATCTCAATGAATAAATAGTGCAGATGCGTCATTGCCTGGAAATCGCTGTTAAGAACTAGCCATTAGAAAATTAGTTAGTTAGTTAAAAATAAATAAATTAATTAAATAAAAATTGATTACAAATAGGTTAATAAATTATTAAGTACTTAAAATAAATATAATAGGTAATATGGGGGATTTTAAAAAATATATATAATTAATTAATTGTTTGAATACAATAATAACAAACAAAGCTACCTAAGAAGGATTAAGATCGAAAAATTTTCTTTTTTAATAAATAAATAAATAAAATAACCAAATAAGTAAATAAATTAATTCAATAAATTTTAAAAATAGGGTTTATAAATTATTAAACTAAATATAAAAGGTAATATGGAGGGGGGATTTTTTTTATTTAATAAAATAAAATAAATTAATTAATTAAATATTCCGATAAAATAAATTATTTAAATAATAAATAATAAAAATTATAAAATAATAAATAAACAGTTCCTTTGGGGAGGGGCAAAAATTATTAAAAAATAAATTAAAATAAAATTAATTAATAAAAATAAAGTAAAATAAAACAAAATAATTAATTAAAAATAAATTAAATTAAATTAAAAATAAATCAATAAATTAATTACAATAAAATAAAACATAAAAACTAAAATCAACAAAATTATCTGGCGAGAGAGACGGGGTCCAACTCTTACTTAATTTCCAATCATCATCATGGTTGAGATTCTTAGCATGTCATTCAATTTCGATCGCCTCCCTTAATTTCTTATGGTGGAAGTGATCAACCTTAGCAACGAATTTTGAGTTTGCAATAAAAACATGGTGGCAGGATTTTTCCACATGTTCAAAAAGAGCTGAGGTACAGGACCGATTATGTCTAACATTCGCAACATGCTCCCGAATTCTCTGCCTAATGGATCGAATTGTTTCTCCTATATAGGGAGTTCCACAAGAACAAGGAATCTCTAATATTATAAAGAAACATTTTGAATTTCCACAAACATAGGGTATGGAAGAACAATGTTGTCACTTCTCACCTTAGGGGATATATATAGATGATTAAGGAAATTTGTCTAATAAAAAGTAAAGTCAAAACAAATCAGTATCAAAAACTTGGATGCAAACAAAAAAATGATGCCCGAGAATGTCCAGAGGAACCTAAATTATAAAAAATGATGTCAAAGATGACCTTTATGGGAAAAAGTATAAGAGAAAAAGAAGATGACTAATAAAAATAAAAAATAAAAACCAGTGAATAGTCTAATGAGTATGATAATGATTATTATAATGATTGTATATAGACTTTCAGTAATGATTGACAATCAATATTTTCTATCAATGATCGACAATTGGCCTAACTAGTACTCATTATTGTGTAAGTCTACTATGTGTGGTTCCTTATGTGAGGTGTTGTATGAAATGTGGTTCCATCATGATAAGTGTTGTGTAACTATGGTTTCGTACGTACAACCCCGTAGGGTCTATCTAATTCAAGTAAGTATTTGAAACCAGGGGTCCATCTCTATTGTTCGGTGTTTAAAATAAAAATATAGCAAGAAAAAAATCAAGAGAAAACCAGGTAGGTATGAATGTGTAGTTAACATCCCTAGTTTTTCAAAGTAAGTGAGAGAATTGATAAATTTAGAAAAAACTTTCCAACCTAGATTTCCTCTTAATCTTAGAATATGGTTTTTTAAGTTCTAATAGCAAATATTTGATATATTTTGAAAACATACAGGTAGTAGATGACATTAGATAATCTAAATTAAATAATATTAATTCATGAACAATATGATGACTATCTTTCCAAGTCTAAATTGGCATTAGTAGATGATATTAGATAATATAAATAAATTAATATTAATTCATGAACAGTATGATGTAAAGAAACATTTTGAATTGCAAAATAACCTAAAAAAATATTTTAACATAGAGTTAGCTTTATTTTTTATTTTTTTATTGTTGACAACACTGTCATTTTTTACTACAAATTTGTTTCTTTCTGACAAATAGTTCTCCTTTCCCTACAATTTTGTAAATTATTTTATTATGACAAGGAGTACTATCATCTATGTAAAATTCACAACCCTTCGATTTCAAACACGATTTTGATGAAACTCCATAAAAACATTACTAATGTGATTAAATTTTATGTTTTGATTATTCTTTTGGAAAATAAGAGAGTTGATTTTATAAGATATCATTTCCAATGTGGGGTGAGGTAGAATGTCCTGGTCACTTATCACCTTCGCAAATATATATAAATAGTTAAGGAGAATTGTCTAATAATAAATTCATAGAAGCTCAGTATCACAAAACTGGATGCAAACAAAAAATTGATGCAATATAATTTTTTTGTATGGCACTATCCTTCCTTGTACAAGTGGAAGATTTTTTTTTTTTTTTTAGGGAAATCATTTTTACTGGCAAGGCACATAGAGATTATATACTTATGTAACTCAACTTGTGCATTTGTATTTTTATATAAAAAGAAAATTACTCATTTTTTTTTTTTTTAATTATGTTACTGAATGGTATTATTATAAAAATTGTTTCTATCCCGTTATTGTTAATATCATGCCTCAAATTGTACTTTTGTTCCAAACATAAATTCGATTTATAAAGTCAATATTAATATAGAAAATTACTGAAACTCCCTAGGAAGAAAACACATGTCTAAGTTACTTTTGTAAACCCATCTTGTACATTTGTTGTCTTTTTTTATAAATAAAATTTATAGAAATTTTCTTTAAAAAAGGGTTACTCAATGGCGTTATTATACAATGGTTCAAAATTTTATAATTTCCATTAAGCATTTTAATACTTTTACAGAAGTGCCCATCTTTCACCATATTCCCTACATAAGTGCCCATCTTGCCTTGGAATGGTAGCAAGTGCCCTATCTTAGCATGGAACAGTAATCCATGGAGAAATTAACCGTGAACATTTGACTTAATATGCAAATAAATGTGTATCATATAAACAACATACTAAGGCCTCAATAGACTGAGGGTCTTGGTTCCTGTTATAAGACAGAACGTGTCCACATAAATACTTGCGGGTTTTGTTATATGAAACATGATCAAAGATACATATATAGAGGGTCACACCCAAAGAGATATAGATAATAGATTTGAATAATAAAATGTGAATGGAACCAAACCTTATCCCCCCTCTTTCACATTTCATTGATGAACATAAAGGCTTGTGGTTTTTGTTATATGAAACATGATCAAAGATACATATATAGAGGGTCATACCCAAAGAGATATAGATAATAGATTTGAATAATAAAATTTGAATGGAACCAAACCTCATCCCCCCTCTTTCACATTTGATTGATGAACATAAAGGCTTGTGGTTTTTGTTATATGAAACATGATCAAAGATACATATATAGAGGGTCACACCCAAAGAGATATAGATAATAGATTTGAATAATAAAATGTGAATGGCACCAGACCTTATGCCCCCTCTTTCACATTTCATTGATGAAATTTCATTGGAATTGTCACAAAAATTTCAACCCAGGCAACGACTTATATATCAACTTGTATACAACAACACATCCACCCAATATGGGTACTCATAGAACAATTGAAGTATGTATTAAATTTCAATGTAACAAAAAAATTACAACATCGAGGGGTAGCAATGGACGCAAAAATTCACCGTATTTTATAAGATATTCTTATCAAACTACCTTCATCGAATTACACATGTTGGCTCAAAAATTTAACCAAAGATATTTTCCCATGTCGTGGGACTCCCAATATCTCTACCTCTTTAAATCTCATAAAATAATATAAGAGACAACTAATGATGAAAACTTAACTACTACAATATATCACATACACATAAATGATAGATAAAAATGGAAAACCAAGGAGTTGAAGGATGAGCACTAATGAATTTCAGTCTCTTCACTTGATTCTCCTTGCCAACCTTGAGCACACGCACAATTTTTTTATCAATCCGCACTAAGGCTTGGTGATTGGAGTACAATATGTTTGTGTAGCCCATTGAATAGAAATAGGGATTATCTCTCTCTAAGGTTTAATGGAAAGAAGCACACTCAATATTAACATTAGAAGACTGTACAATATTAACATTTCTAAAATTAATTAATATTTCTAAAATAACATATGGGGGTTATCTCTCTCTAAGTTTTGATGGGAAGAAACACACTCAATATTAACATTAGAAGACCACAAAATGTTAGCATTTGTAAAATTAGTTAATATTTCTAAAATTAACATATAACATGGGAACCTCTCAGCAACTTACTTATAGTACACTCTAATTTAAAATAAAAATGAAACTATGTTATATATATATATATATTGAGTAAAATGTATTTTATTTTTTATATTGTTATAATATATATTTTAAATTATAAAGTATATATTACATCTTTGTAAAATCATAGTGCATATAATTGATTGAAATATCAATGAATATATAAATGGAAAATCATTTACAAGATACTCAAAATTTAAATCCAAATGGGGGAATATCTCTCTCTCTTGATGGAAAGGAACACACTCAATATTAACATTAGAAGGCCACACAATATTAACATTTTTAAAATTATTTAATATTTCTAAAACTAACAAATGGGAGGTATCTCTCTAAGTTTTGATAGAAAGAAACACACTCAATATTAACATTAGAAGACCACACACTATTAACATTTTTAAAATTAATTAATATTTCTAAAATTAACATATAACATGGGAACCTCTCAGCAGCATACTTACAATACACTCAGATTTAAAATAAAAATGAAACTATGTTATTTATATATACAATTTTTAATGATTAAAATGTATTTTAATTTTTATATAATTATAATATATATTTTAAATTATAAAATATATATTACATCTTTATAGAATCATACATATAATTGATTGAAATGTCAATGAATATATAGATGGAAAATCATTTATAAGACACTTAAAGTTTAAATCCAAATGGGGTTTATCTCTCACGAAGGTTTGATGGAAAAAAACGCACTCAATATTAACATTAAAAGATCACACAATATTAACATTTTTAAAATTAATTAATATTTCTAAAATTAACATATGTGGGTTATCTCTCTATGTTTTGATGGAAAGAAACACACTCAATATTAAAATTATAAGACACACAATATTAACATTTTTAAAATTAATTAATAATTCTAAGATTAACATATAGCATGGGAACCTCTCAACAACGTACTTATTAAAATAAAAAGGAAACTATGTTATTAATACATATTTTTTTTAATGAATAAAATGTATTTTTTTATATATAATTATAATATATATTTTAAATTATAAAATATATATATTACATATTTATAAAATCATAGTGCATATAATTGACTGAAATATCAATGAATATATAATCGGAAAATCATTTAGAAGACACTCTAAATTTAAATCCAAAATTAATAGTGCTTAGTGACCATCAAATTTTGATATTCTCGGTAATATTTTATGTTTGAATATCATAATACTTAATATTATTTACTTATATTAAATTATCTATGGTAAAAAAAAAAGAGAAAATAAAAGTCCAATTAATTAAATCATCTCAACCATGTCACATGGAAGTAGACACTATTGAACCCATATTGAACCCATAAATAAAAATCTCATCTCCTGAACTAATAGCCCACCCATAGTTTTATTTGTGGTTAAAAGAATTTTGTTTAAAAAAAAAAATTAATAGTATATGTTTATTAAAATATTTTAAAGGTTTAATGTCCAAATTTAAATTATATATATATCATTTCTTAAAACCAATTAAAAAAGAAAACATCTTTTATACTG
Source organism: Pinus albicaulis (assembly GCA_034641835.2). Classification (NCBI taxonomy): domain Eukaryota; kingdom Viridiplantae; phylum Streptophyta; class Pinopsida; order Pinales; family Pinaceae; genus Pinus; species Pinus albicaulis. The sequence goes on from CM076576.1 coordinate 957,828,347, forward strand.
CTTAAATACTAATTCCTCTCACCACATACAAATACACATATTCTATATGAAACATAAATATTGGATAAAGAAATAAATTAAAAACTTGATGCAATCTGACTTTGATAATTTAGATATTTTAGAATTTACATTCAGAGAATTCTTATTCCATTAATATTTTCTTTCTAATTCAAATGGATGTGGATATTTGCAATTATTTCAATGCTTGATATAAATTTGAGATGTAATATTTGATAAAATATTAGTAATAAAAATAATTAAATGTATGCATACAAGGGACTGACTTTGATACCATGTTAGGCCATGAGGTAACTCCACAAAACTGAAGATGAATTATATGGAGATTGTGTGTGTACTTATACATTGCCAAGAGACATTGGGAAGTGAATCCAAAAAGTCTCACCTCCATGTATAAGGACACACGCAATCTTCATCTATTGCATCTTTAATTTTGTGGAGTTACCTCCTGGACTGACACCGTATCAGAGCCAGTCCTTTTTTTGGCATTCCTACCCTTGGTGTAACTCCCTCCTGTCTATGTTCTGAAATTTTACAGATTGTCACTGTGCATTCAGATTTTTACTGCTCCTATTGGATTCAAAATTTTTGCTTCATTTTGGCTTCTCTTGGAAGATCTGCCTCCCTGCTCTACTTCTTCTGCAATTCTGGAATAATTTTAGATTCTGTTTTTTAGCAAATTCTACCTCAATTTTTCTGCACACCATTGTGCAATTTCAGCTCAATTTGTTTGCACACCACTATGCAAATTCAACTTTTGTTTACTGTGCAAATTCAGCTCATTTTTTACAGCTCTCACAATTCCATCACGCCCTCCTTGCCTTACTCCCCGTCGCCTGCACTCACTCTCACCACCCCCTCTTGGCTCTCCCCACACAGCAGCACCCCATCGCAACCCTCTCCATCGCTCCCTCACACCCGCAACCCCTCGCCTGCACTCTCCACCCTATCGACTCTCCTCACCCCTCCCTCACACCCACACCCCCGTCCAGCTCTCCCCACCCCTTCTCGTCCACTACCCAACCCCACTCCCTCTCTTACACATCCCCCTCAGCCCTCCCCTTGGATTTCTCCTCCCCTCCTCTCATTTCCACTCCCCAACCCCGCTCCCTGCTGTCGCTCTCTCCATCCCCCTCCCCTCGCGTCCACTACCCAACCCCGCTCCCTCTCACACAGACCCTTACCCACTCACCTCACATCCCTCCCCCTTCCTCATACGCATCCCCCGTCTCCCTCACAACCCACCCCCCATCCCTCTCCCCCGTCCCACCCTTCGCATCTGCCTCCCTCGACCTCCCTGGGCCTTCCCATCCCCTCCCTTGGCCTGTGCCTCCTCCTCCTTGCGTAGTTTGTTCTTTACAGAAAACCCCTCCCCTAGTAAATACGCGCCCCCACCCCCCCCCAAGAAAATGCCTCCCCCAGAAAATACCTCCCCCAAATAAACCCTCTCTCAGATAATACCTTTTTTTTTCCCCATTTTTTTTTTACAAAATAATAATAATAATTGCAGAATTTAAGCTAGAATTGATTTTTTTTTTACCGTGATAGCAAAGTGATTCTTTTTTCAAAAGAACACCTTCTCTCATATCCATTATGAGAGTTTTTCTCTCCGGCAAGGAGAACTATCCTGAATGGTCTTGGAAAATCAAGCACACTCTCATTTTTAATGAGCTGTGGAGAGGAATTTCCATGGAAAATTTTAGGGGCTAATATTCGCAGATAGGCTAATTTTCCATGTTTTTTCCAAAAAAAAGTTTCGCCAATTTACATTTTTTATAAAAATGATTCGCCCAAATATTACAATATAAAATTATTTTAATTTAAAAATCGCCAAAATTATATACAGAGTATATAGAAAATCATTATAAATTTGAATAATTTTACAAATATATCAATAAACATTTTATAGTTTGCATATTAGGGACTAGTGAGATTCGCCAATGTTTTAAACTTAAAAATAATTCCCCATCCTTAAAATTTTCCCTGGGAATTTCTGAAGAAGAAGGAGACCATCCACTAGTGAAACCCACTTCAGACAAGGAGATCTCCATTTGGGAAAATAAGAATTTCAAGGCCTATGCCTTGATTGCAGCTTCCATAAATGAATGAGTTTCCATATTACACCGTTTTCAAATTCCTATGAAGCCTTGAGCAAACTAAAAGAACTCTATGACTCACATTTAGAACTTGAAATTGTTCAATTGATGATTAAGTTGTTCAACCTTGAATTGAAAAATGACAACCCTCTTTCTTTAGCTTCAGAAGTAAGATCTATAATGCATGACATTAAGAGTACTGATGTAGAAGTTGGCATACCTCTCATAGCATATGTGAAGGCATTGTATCCCACTTACTCACATTACCTTGAGTTGTTGCAAGCAAGTTGAAACCTCATGAAAATAACCTTTGATTCCCTTGAGAAAAGGTTTGCAGAAAGAGAGAAGGCTTTTGGAAAGATGACAACCCCTTTGTCTTCTGAAGAGGCTATATGTTTTGCACATAGAGAAAAGAGTAATGCTCAAGATTCTTCCAAAGGAAGCGGTGGCCGAAGAGGAAGAGGAAGAATAAATTTCATAGGAAGGTGGGGGAATACAAACTTAAACTAAAAAATATGATCTTCATTGCATGTGCTGCAATAAAGAATAGCATGATGCATCTACATGTAAGTTTCCTTGGGATAAAATTGAGCCGCAAAGAAATCAATAAAAGGTAAAACTCATGACAAAGACAAAGGTAAAGCACCTAAATCTTCTCATTATGTTGTAGCACATTATAACAATGAAGTAACTAAAGACTTATTTGATGTTTTATTTACTTCTTCGAGAAATGATTGTTTGCTAGATTCAGGAGCAACATGTCACATGACATTTAGAAAATATTTTTTTGAATAATTTACTGACAAATTTGATGGAGCAGTATAATTCATAGATAAATACAAACTAAATCCATCAGGGCTTGGCACAATCAAGCTTAAGTTTCTTGGTCTTCCATATCATCTTCTATATGAGGTTTTATACCTCCCTGAGTTGAGGAGAAACTTGCTATCCTTGGTACACATCCGCTAGCAAGGACACTCCATTCACATGTTTGATGGCAAGTTTGAGGTCAGAAAATTATCACATCGTTCACTTGCCATGGAGGAAATAGAATAAGGAATACTCCTGAAGCTGCAAGGTTCCTCTACTCATGCACAAAAATGTGCATTCAATTTACATTATGATGAAGGTACATTCCCATCAAGTCTTATATGGCATGCTATATTTGGACACTTAAAATATGACAACCTTCAATTGTTAAAGAAAAATAGTGTTACTGGATTACCTACAATTCCTATGAAACTTAAGCAATGCGATGCTTGTATTCTAGGAAAGCATAGCAAACAAACATTTCATGATTCACATTCTAGGGAAAATAGGAAACTTGAGCTTATTCATTCAGATTTATGTTTCCCCATGCTTGTTGCTTCTGCAAATGGAAATAAATATATGATGACATTTATTGATGATTACACCAAAATGTGTTGGGTTTACTTATTGAAGAACAAATCTGATGCTTTTCAAACATTCAATAATTTTCATGCATGGATTGAAAATGATGCACAAACTCATATTGGCTCTTTGCACACTAATAATGGAAAAGAATACACTTAAAACACATTTGAAAATTATCTTCTTCAACATGGCATCAAACATCAAACAACTGTGCCATATAATCTCCAACAAAACGATGTAGCTGAAAGAATGAGTAGGACAATTTTAAATATGGTTCGCTCCATGATGTTTTTTAAGAACGTAAAATTGATGTTTTGGGCTGATGCAGTGCTATGTGATGTATACATAAAGAATAGGTGTCCTTCAAATTCAATCAGAAACAAAACTCCTTATGAAATGTGGCATGGCCTCATTCCTTCGATAAAGCATTTCAGGGTCTTCGGTTCCACCTGTAATGCTTTGATGCCTACGGTACAAAGGAATAAAATCGGTGCTAGAAGTTGAAAATGTATCTTCTTGGGATATTCCAATACCTTCAAAGGATATCATCTTTATGATGAAGTCAATACGAAGCTTGTAGTGGCAAGAAATGTCATATTCCTTGATTCTTCCAAGATTCACAATGTTGTTGAGAGGCAACTGATCGCTTGTATGGATTCACACATGAATAAGGGAGGATTCCTATACTGAATCAATCTATGGAGTCATTTTCTGAAGCACTCTCTCCCCCACATGAAGAACCAACCACGAATGAAACCTTGAACGATGTGATTGACATAATTGAGTGATTGAATCTTGATTCAATTCCAACTCAGTCAAATGAACAGCTTGGTCCATCTCAGAAAGGTCCCCCAAAATGGCTGACAAAGACACTAGAAAACGTTCGTCCCGATGAGGTTGGAAAGACGGGAACAAGAAGTTCCACCAGACAAAATAGAGGTGACATTGATAATTCTGATTCACCTATTGATATGGATATTGCTTATAATTTTGAATTGAATTTGACTACAGATCATCAACCAACTTCCTTCAAAGAAGCCACTTCTCATGTTGAATGGAATGAAGTGATGCAAAAGGAGTATGGTGCCTTGATAAATAATGGCACTTGGAAGCTGGTTGATCCTCCTTTGGGAACCAAACCAATTAGATGCAAGTGGGTCTACAAGAACAAGTACAAAGAAGATGGCTCACTTGATAAGCACAAAGCCAGGCTTGTGGAAAAAGGTTTTGCATAGAAATAAGGGGTCTATTATGAAAAAAAAAATTCCCCCATAGCAAAATGGGCCACCATCCAGGCACTATTTTCCCTAGCATCTCAGAAGGGATGTAAAGTCCATTAGATGGATGTAAAAACCACCTTTTTGAATGAAGTTCTAAAGGAGAAATTTTTTATGCCCCATCGAGAAGGATTTGTTATGAAGGGCCAAGAACACAAAGTATGAAAACTTATAAAATCCTTGTATGGCCTGAAGAAAGCACCATGAGCCTCGTATGAGAAATTAACTAAGCATCTTCTGAAACTTGAATTCAAACATTTTGATCTTTATTATGCAACTTTATTTTCTAAGAAAGTTGAAAAAACAATTGTATATCTTGTGGTGTGTATAGATTATCTTTTGATGATAGGGAACAATGAGAGTTATATTGCATCCATAAAAAAATAGTTGAATAAAGGCTTTGAAATTAATGATTTGGGCTATGCTCATTACTATCTGGGTTTTGAAGTAACTCAACATCCTAAATTTATATTCCTTTCTCAAAAGAAGTACATTGGAGATATTTTGAAGAAGTTTGGCAGGGATGAATGCGATCCCTTAACCACTCCAATGGAACAAAACTTGAAGATCACATGCATTGAAGGGAAGGAATTCGAGGATGCAAAAAAGTATAGAAAACATGTAGGAAGTCTTATCTACCTGACTACCACCAGGCCAAACATCTCATTTGTTGTTGGAATCCTCTCCAGGTTTATGCAAAAACCATGTGAAGGACATTGATCTGCTACAAAAAGAGTTCTAAAGTACTTGAAGGGTACTCAAGGCTTTCGACTCAAATATACACAGGTAGGTGACTTTAGCTTGATCGGATACTCTGATTCAGACTTTGATGGGGACAAAGAAACTGTGGTGTCTACTTTAGGTTATACCATGAGTATTGGATAAGGAGATGTCTCATGGAGATCACACAAACAGTCAGTTCGAGCAGATTCCACAACCGAGGCAGAATATGTGGCAGTAGCTGAAGCAAAAAATGAAATTGTGTGGCTCAGGAAAATCCTAGAAGATTTGCAGATGAAACAAATGCATTCAACACCACTCATGATCGATAACAATTCTGCAATAAAGTTGGCCAAGAACCCAAAGTTCCTTGATCGAACAAAGCATATCAATACAAAATACCATCTGATTCGACATCATGTTGAAGCAAAAACTATCCATCTACGTCATTGTTCCACAAATGAGCAGGCTGCAGACATCTTCACCAAAGCGTTTGGAAGAGAAAAGTTTGAAAAGTTCGGAACGATGCTTGGACTCACCAACATCCATTCATGTTAAAGGGGGAATGTTGACACCTAATCCTAAGGGAATGGGTGAGATTATATATTATTGTAATTTAGTAAATAAGGAATACCACGAGACATTGGGAAGTGAATCCCAATAGTATCACCTCCATGTATAAGTACACATACAACCTCCATCTAACACATCTTCAGTTTTGCAGAGTTACCCCCTGGCCCAACAAAAACAATATAAAAAGATCCCATCCATCCTCGGCGGGTGAAAAATGGGAGGATTGCTTGCTTTGAGTGCTTGGAATCATGCACTTTCTATATTGACGGTCGATGGTCAAAATTTCATATAAATTTTATAAATGACGAATTCCACATACTATATAAGTATTCGTGAATGCTTACAAGAGAAAATTGAGGAACTGCAAATTCAATGGAGAATCAAGTTGAATAAATTCAGGCTGAGAATTTCAAATCACAAGCCTCAAATTTGATGGTTATGTCCATTTTAGTCATTTTAATATATAATATTTACGCATAAAGGCCCATGTCATTTTAAAAAAATCCCATCTATCCTCGACGAGTGAAACATGGGAGGATCGCTTGCTTTGAGGGTTTGGCATCATTACTAATGTATTCTTGGGATAATTACTGAGGATCGCTTATTTTGAGTGCTTGGAGTGATTAATAAAGTATTATTGAGATAATTAGTCTCCTCGGCCGGAGCAAGAAACAAGGAAATGAGACCCGAGAGACACCGAGAATGCTCAGAATATTACAAAAGATTCATGGATATAAATATTCTTTAATATATTTCTTGATAAATAATTTCATGGTTCAAAATATATCAATCAAACTAATAAATCTTATCTCAATACGCACAAAAAAATACAAAATTCCACGGTAAAAAAAACTCATTCTGGGCATAAACCGCACAGAAGTGTTATTTCATTTTTAAGATTAAATTATTATCATCATAAAAAAGCACAGAATGGTTAATTCATTTTTAAGATTATATTATCATCATCTTAAAAAAAAAAAAATGTGTGAATGCTTAAAAAAAAATGTCATAATTTAAACCAAACCACTACCGGAAAAAGAAATCTCATTGTTAATATGAATCAAACCGAGAAGAATTCTCATTTCTGAATGTGAACTATTAAGTGTCTATTTGAAAGAATATTATAAAAATATTAGTTAAAAGGCGTGGAGGTTAAACAAATTACACTAACATGAGTAGCTAAGCAATTAACCTCATCACTCAAAACCTTTATTCGACGTTATAAGATAAAAGAGAGGAAAATAAGTAGAAAACTCAGAGGGAGGGAACGGGGTACCACAGGTTTCCTCATCAACGCGGTTAGACAACGAGCTTTCATAAGTTTTTATTGTCGCCTTGTTTGAAATAAAGGAGAGAGAACCCACAGGCCCAAGCCTGATTTGGTACAGGTTCGAAAACACCTTGGATCTGAGTTTTCTGAAACAACCGTAGAACTGAAGGAAAAATGAAAGAGATTTTTTCTTTCACTCATGTTGAATTTATCATATTTAATTGCTTTGTTTATCTAAAGTTTGGAAGATAAATAACACCCTCAATCTGATGAGCTCTGGAGATAAGAAATTCTCTATTTTGATCATTGGTGGCACATGATACATAGGCAGCAGGATGATGGTAAATACCTGCTTAGCGGTGGGATTAGTTTATGCCATCTCAAACAGGCAGTGGCATGACTTACAGTTTCCATAAAAGAGTCCGGGGATGATTTTATGCCATCTCAAAGTTGGAAAAACAATTGTATATTTTTTGGTGTGTAGAGATGTTCATTTGATGACAGGGAACAATGAGATTTATATTGCATCCATAAAGAAATAATTGAATAAAGGCTTTGAAATGACTAATTTGGACTATGCTCATTACTATTTGAGTATTGAAGTAACTCAACATCCTAAATTTATATTCCTTTCTCAAAAGAAGTACATTGGAGATATTTTGAAGAAGTTTGGCATGGATGAATTCAATCCCTTAACCACTCCAATGGAACAAAACTTGAAGATCACATCCATTGAAGGGAAGGAATTCGAGGATACAACAAAATATAGACAGCTTGTAGGAATTCTTATCTACCTGACTACCACTAGACGAGACATCTCATTTGTTGTTGGAATCCTCTCCAAGTTTATGCAAAAACCTTGTGAAGGACATTGGTCTGATACAAAAAGAGTTCTAAAGTACTTGAAGGGTACTCAAGACTTTGGACTCAAATATACACAGGTAGGTGACTTCAGCTTGATCGGATACTCTGATTCAGACTTTGATGGGGACAAAGAAACTGGGGTGTCTACTTCAGGTTATACGATGAGTATTGGATCAGCGGATGTCTCATGGGGATCACACAAACAATTAGTTCCAGCAGATTCCACAACCAAGGAAAAATATGTGGCAGCAGCTGAAGCAACAAAGGAAATTGTGTGGCTCAGGAAAATCCTAGAAAATTTGCAGATGAAACAAATGCATTCAACACTACTCATGATCGATAACAATTCTGCAATAAAGTTGGTCAACAACCCAAAGTTCCATGATCGAAAAAAACACATCAATACAAAATACAATCTGATTCGACATCATGTTGAAGCCAAAACTATCCATCTGCTTCATTGTTCCACAAATGAGCAGACTACAGACATCTTCACCAAAGCGCTTGGAATAGAAAAGTTCAAAACGATACTTGAACTCACCAACATCCATTCAGATTAAAGGGGAGAATGTTGACACCTAATTCTAAGGGAATGGGTGAGATTGTATATTATTGTAATTTAGTAAAGAAGAAAGGCCACGAGATATTGAGAAGTGAATCCCAATAATATCACTTCTATGTATAAGTACACACACAACCTCCCTCTAACACATCTTTAGTTTTGGAGAGTTACATCCTAACCCAACAAAAACAATATAAGAGGATCCATCCATCATCCGCGGGTGAAAAATGGGAGGATCACTTGCTTTGAGTGCTTGGAATCATGCACTTTCTCTATTGACGTTCGGTGGTCAAAATTTCATATAATTTTTATAAATGACGAATTCCACATACTATACAAGTATTCGTGAATGCTTACAAGAGAAAATTGAGGAACTGCAAATTCAATGGAGAATCAAGTTGAATAAAGTCAGGATGAGAATTTCAAATCGCGAATTTCAAATCGCAAGCCTCAAATTTGATGGTTATGCCCTTTTTAGTCATTTTAATATATAATATTTACGCATAGAGGCCCATGTCATTAAAAAAAAATCACCTCAACGAAATTTACCTATCAAATCCCATCCATCCTCGGCAGGTGAAACACGAGAGGATCGCTTGCTTTGAGGGTTTGGCATCATTACTAAAGTCTTCTTGGGATAATTACTGAGGATCGTTTATTTTTAGTGGTTGGAGTGACTAATAAAGTATTAGTGGGATAATTAGTCTCCCCGGCTGGAGCAAGAAACAAGGAAATGAGACCCGAGAAACACCAATAATGCTCAGAATATTACAAAAGATTCATGGATATAAATATGCTTTAATATCTTTCTTGATAAATAATTTCATGGTTCAAAATATATCAATCAAACTATTATATCTTATCTCAACATGCACAAAAAAAAAATACAAATTTCGCCGGTTAAAAAAACTCATTCTAGACATAAACCGCACAGAAGTGTTAAAGATTAAATTATTATCATCATAAAAAAGCACAGAATTGTTATTTCATTTTCAAAATTATATTATCATCATCAATTAAAAAAAAAAAAAAAAAAAAAATTGAATTGAATGCTTAAAAAAAATGTCTTAATTTAAACCAAACCACTACCGTAAACAGAAACCTCATTGTTAATGTGAATCAAACCGAAAAGAATTTTCATTTCTTAATAGGAACAATTAAGAAGTGCCTATTTGAAAGAATATTATTAAAATATTCGCTAAAAGGCGTGGAGGTTAAACAAATTATACTAACATGAGTAGCTAAGCAATTAACCTCAGCATTCAAAACCTTTATTCGATATAAGATAAAAGAGAGGAAAATAAGTAGAAAACTTAGAGGGAGGGAACGGGCTACCACAGGTTGCCTCATCAACGAGTTTAGACAACGAGCTTTCAAAAGCTGTTGTTGTCGCCTTTTTTGAAATAAAGGAGAGATCACCCACAGGCCCAAGCGTGATTTGGTACAGGTTCGAATCCACCTTGGATCTGAGTAAGGAAAAATGCAAGAGATTTTTACTTTCACTTATGTATTGAATTTATCATATTTAATTGCTTCGTTTTATCTGAAGTTTGGAAGATAAATAACACCCTCAATCTGATGAGCTCTGTAGATAAGAAATTCTCTATTTTGATCGTTGGTGGCACATGATACATAGGCAAAAGGATGATGGTAAATACCTGCTTAGCGGTGGGATTAGTTTACGCCATCTCAAACAGGCAGTAGCATGACTTTTAGTTTCCATAAAAGAGCCCGGGGATGATTTTATGCCATCTCAAACAGCATTAGCACAACTTGTAGTTTCCATAAAAGAGATCGGCACACGCATTCACATAAAAACTGAGAAGGGAATAAGCCTCCCTGTTAGTCCATCAATAAACAGTTAAGAAATAAACATTTGTTTTATTAGTTTTTCAACCTCTTTATTAGCTATAATAATTATTATATTTTTATTCATTATTAAAAAATAATCTTAGGGCTTAAAAATATTTAATCTTTTACATTCCATTCAATAGTGTAAACTGGTACATAGTGGCAGTTGGGGGAGTTGTTTTCAAAGAGGAAGCATAATTAATATAAATATATTACATATTATTGTTTATATTTTTTTTTAATTTTTGTAAGTTCTAGTGGTTTTGTGAAAATTTTGTTTCTCCCATTGTGTGGGTCAAATTTCATGAAATGACTTTTATGCATGTTGTAATTATAGGAGTTGATATTTTGAAGTTACTGATTCTTCGAAAATTTAAAGTTACTAATTCTCCAAAAATTGTTCTCTAAAAAATATTCAAACATTATGTTTAAAATAAATTAGATGAAAAATATCATATGAATTTGAAAATTTCAAACTGAAATTTCATTGGATATAGCATTCATTCACAAATCCAGCATGATCAACTCTGCCACTTAAGGAAAAATTTTGTCTAAAGTCCGATAAGGTACAAAATGGTGTTGCAGATAAATATGCAAAAGGGGTCCTCGATAGCTCGATCAAGCGCTTAAGGTAAAATTTGAAAAGATAAACCCTCGATTGAGCTCTTGACATAGTTAAACAAGGGCTCGGTCAAGCTATAGCTCTATCAAGCCCTTTGAAACATAACACTTTGTTGTGCTTTCTGCGGGAAGATTAAAAAAATAGCTTGATTGAGCATTTAGCTCGATTAAGCTCTATGTCACTGTGGGTTACCTTGGAACTCGATCGAAGCACTATTTTTAATCCCTTAAATAACTTGATTGAGAGCTAAAATATAGCTCGAACAAGTTGATTTTTTCTCTCTCCCAACTCATGCTCTTGCTAAAATGTGTAACTCATCTTCATGCAATCACCCATATATTTATATATAATCCATCTTAATTTTTCTAAGATAAAAACCTCTTTTAAAATTAAAATAGATTTTATCCCTCCTAACCATTAATATATCTAAAATTAAAATAAAACTAACTAATTTAATAGGCATGAAAATAAATTATCTACGGATCATACTCATCAAAATACCAACTTACCAAGAAATGTCATTGTGTGACTTATCGATAAAAGCCTCCAAAAATAAGGGACAGAGTGTACATTTTCAATTAACCATTTTTATTTTTAAAATTTATAATATTTTTTATAGAACACTTAATTTTAAGGGTTTCACAAATATATAGTAAAACGGAAATATAAAAAATTAGACCACCGCATTAACCAACAACATTCCAATAAACATGAATATAAAAAAAATTAGCCTACGGCATTAACCGAGAACGTTACAATAAACAATATGGATTTAGTTGACGAACGGAAGAAGTGACTGGTTGAATAAAGGACTTTTTTTTAAACAAAAATATACATTATCTTATAAAAGCTTCTTTGTGACAAATTTAAAAACATATATTATTCTTTATATGGTTATAAAAGCTTCCTTGTGACAAAAGTATAGATGATATTTTAATAACACATTGTAAAAGATTTGAAATAATTTTAAGACAAACTGAAAACGGTGGTAGAGACCCAAAATGTGTTTTTAACCAAATATAAATATCGTCGTGAAAAAATATATATATATATATAGTTTTAATATGAAAATAAATCATTTTTTATCATGATAATTTATGGTCTAATGTCATAATGTGAACAAATATTGTTTTAATATGAAAATCAAATATAGTAAACTATGATATATCATGTTTATTTTAGGCTTTATAATATTTATCTTAGGGTTTATATACCTAGGTTTATATTATTCATCCCTTGAGTTTAATATTATTCTGTTGAATTTATAATCTCTTTGGTTTATTAAACCCTTGAGTTTAATATTTTAGGATTTATGATATTTATCTTTGGGTTTATATACTTTAGGTTTATTATATTTATCCCAAAGGTTTAATTTATTTCCTTGGGTTTATAATCCATTGAGATTTTAGTATTAATAATTTTGATTTATTATTCCCTAGGATTATAATATCAATCCCTTGGGTGTATTAATCTAATGGTTCTTATTCATAGGGTAAAATATTATTGATAGGGTTATAATGTTAATCCTTCGGTCTAATATAAATCCCCTTAGTTTATAAACGATGTCAACCGTTGTCTAACATCACATTGTGATAAAGATTTTCTCAATATGAAAATCCACCATGTTCACCCAATGTCCAACATGTAATTCTGACAAAGTTTTTCTAAACAAAAAATACTATGCATAGGGTTTATAATATTAATCCTGGAGTTTGATATAAACCCCCCAAGTTTATAATTATGGCCAACTATGTTCCAATGTGATATTGTTGCAAAGATTGTCTCAATATGAAATTCAAGCATTGTCAACCATGGTTAACCAGGGTCCAATGTTGCATTGCGACAAATATTATTTTAATATGAAAGTCAACCATGCTCAACCATGGTCCAATGTCGTATTGTGACAAGGATTGTCTTAAAATGAAAATCAATCAAGGAAAACCATGGTATACCATGTTTATTTTAGGTTTTATATAACTTTGATTTATAACATTTACCCATTGGGTTTAATATTACTCCCTTGGTTTATAATCCCTTGGGTTTTTAGTATTAATCCCTTGAGTCCAATGTCACATTGTGACAAATATTGTCTCAATATGAAATTTAACCATGGACTACCATGGTCAACCGTGATCCAACGTCGCATTGTGACCAATATTGTTTCAATATGAAAATCAACCATGGTAGAGCATGTTTATTTTAGGGCTTATAATATTTTTCTTAGGGTTTATATTGTTAATCCCTTGGGGTTGATATTATTCCATTGAGTTTATAATCACTTGGGGTTTTGATACTAATTCCTTGGGATTATGATTTCCTTAGGTTTATAATATCAATCCATTGGGTTTTATAATCTAAGGGTTCTTATTCCCAGGGTTTAATATTATTCATAGGATTTATAATATTAATCCTTGGGTTTAATATAAACCATTTGGACATAATTATAAAAATGTTCCATGGTCGGCCACGATCAACCATGTTTATTTTAGGATTTCTAATATTTATCTTAGGGTTTGTAGACCTTGGGTTTATAATACCTCGGGGTTTTAGAATTAATCCCTTGGGTTTATAAAGCTAAGGTTTCATATTCCTATGTATAATATTAATCTGAGGGTTAAATATAAATCCCTTGGGTTTATAACCATGGTCAATAATGGGTAACCTTGACATAATGTCATATCGTGATAAGGATTTTCTCAATATTAGAATTAATCCCTTTTTTTAACAATATCAATCCCTTGGGTTTATTAATCTAAGTTTTTGTATTCCTAGGTATAATATTATTCATAGAGTTTAATATCAAACTTAGGGTTTAATATAAATCCCTTGGGTGTATAATCATGGTAAATAATGGTCAACCATGGTCCAATGTCACATTGTGATCAAGATGATCTCAATATGAAATTCAAATATGCTCTACCATGGTCAACCATGGTCCAACATCGCATTATGACAAACATTGTCACAATATGAAAATCAATCATGGTAAAACATGGTCAACAATGTTTATTTTAGGGTTTATAATATTTATCTTGGGGTTTATATTATTAATCCCTTGGGTTTAACATTATTTTGTTGAGTTTATAATCCCGTGGGTTTTTGGTACAAAATCCTTGGGATTATGATTTCCTTAGGTTTATAATGTCAATTCATTAGGTTTTTAAATATAAGGGTTCTTATTCCTACAGTGTAATATTATTCATAGGGTTTATAATATTAATCTTTGGGTTTAATATAAATACCTTGGAATTATAATTATGAAAATGTTCCATGGTCGACCATGATCAACCATGTTTATTCTATTGTTCCTAATATTTATCTTAGGGTTTGTATACCTTGGGTTTATAATACCTTGTGGTTTTAGACTTAATCCCTGGGGTTTATAATATCAATCCATTAGGTTTATTAATCTTAGGTTTGGTATTCATAGGTATAATATTATTCATGGGGATTATAATAGTAATCCTCGGATTTAATATAAATCCCTTTTGTCTATAAGCATGGTCAACAATGGTCAACCATGGTCCAATGTCACACTGTGATAAATATTGCCTCAATATTAAATTCAACCATGGTATACAATGGTCGAACATGTTCCAACGTTGCAATCTCACAAATAATGTCTCAACATGAAAATCAACTATGGTAAATTATGGTTTACCATGTTTATTTTACGGTTTATAATATTTATGTTTGGGTTTACACACTTTAGGTTTATTATATTTATTAGTGAGATTTAATTTATTCCCTTGGGCTTATAATTCATTGGGGTTTTATTATTAATGCTTTTGGTTTATTATTGCCTAAGTTTATAATATCAATCCCTTGGGTTTATTAATATAAGGGTTCTTATTCATAGGGTATAATATTAATCCTTCGGTCTAATATAGATCCCCTTAGTTTATAAACATCATCAATCATAACATCGCATTGTGATAAAGATTTTATCAATATGAAAATCAACCATGTCCAGCCATTGTCCATCATTTCATTCTCAGAAATATTTTCTCAACACAAAATATTATTCATAGGGTTTATAATATTAATCCTACTATTTGATATAGATCCTTCAAGTTTATAATTATGGTCAACCATGTTCCAATGTCACATTGTGACAAATATTGTCTCAAAATGAATATCAAGCATTGTTAACCATGGTCAACCATGGTCCAATTTCGCATTGTGGCAAATATTATTTGAATATGAAAATCAGTAATGCTCAACCATGGTCCAATGTCATATTGTGACAAATATTATCTCTAAATGAAAATCAATCAAGGAAAACCATGGTCAACCATGTTTATTTTAGGGTTTATAATATTTTTCTTAGGTTTTATATACCTTGGTTTATAATGTTTATCCCTTAGGTTTCACATTACTCCCATGGTTTATAATGCCTTGGGTTTTTAGTATTAGTCTCTTTGTTTTATTATTCCTTTGGATTTATAATATGAATCCCTTGATTATATTAACCTAAGGGTTCTTGTTCTTATGATTTAGTTATCCATAGGGTTTATAATATTACTCCTTGGGTTTAATATAAATCCCGTTGGTTTATAACCATGGTCAACCATTTTCAATTGTAAAATTGTTATAGAGATTTTCTCAATATAAAAATCAACCATGGTCTAACATTGCATGGTGACAAAGATTTTTTGCATGAAAATCAAGCATGGTTAACGTTGGTGCAAATCACATTGTCACAAATATTGTCTCAATATGAAAATCAACCATGGTCAACCATGATTATTCTAGGGTTTACAATATTTATCTAAGGGTTTATATACCTTGAGTTTATAATATCAATCCCTTCGATGTAATATTAATCCCTTGGGTTTAATTAATTAACAATAATTAATATAAATTAAATAATAAAAAAGACAGTATTTTACATTTTTTAATAAATAATAATAATAATAAATTAATTGTTGTTGATAAATAAATTAATTATTATTAAATTAAAATCATCATTATTATTATTATTAGAGAATGTAAAATTTTGTGATTTATAGCGATTTTTCAAGATAACTCTACCAGTAAATCATATTACATATTTTTGTGTCGACGTGCTTTGAACCATTAAATGTGGTTTGTCATCAAGACATTTGATGAATATGTTGATCCATATAAACTAAAGAGATGTGCAATATTTAGAGAATGAAAGTTGGAGAAAAAATAATCAAATATTCAAATTGAATGTTAAAGAATTAAGGATAAGACATTGCTAATTGTAAAAAATAATTAATAAAATATTGTTTAATAAAATATTACTAATAACAAAATTCTTTTCGTCACATTTATTAACTAACCAATAAAAAAATTATTATTTTGCTTAACTATGCTTAATATTATTATAAACAAACTCCAAATAATAATAATAATAATAAATTAAACAACAATATTTCAATTTAAAAAAATATATATTTTTAATAAATAATAATAATTACTTATTATTTTTAATTAATAATAATATCTAATTATATTAGTTAATTAATTAATTATTATTAATATTGATTATTTAAGAGCGATATTATATTAAATTTGTTAATAAAATAATAATGTTATTGTAAGATCAATTATTTATAACAAATAATATTTTGAATAATAAAATTAAAATTAAAAATACTATTATTATTTTAAAATAATTATACTACTGATTTATTAATATTATAATTAATTATTAATAAAAATTATTTAATAATTATTAAATATAATATTGATATTTTATTATAATAGTTATTTATTATTATTATTATTATTATTATTATTATTATTATTATATATTTATCGATATGAATATTAAATTTAATGTTTATTAATTTTGAGTTTTAAATTTTATAATATATTGATGATGATGATGGTGGTGGTGGTGGTGGTTAACGTCCACTCAGACCAATCTTTGGTCTATCGGACCTAAAGAAAAGTGTTATTTAGTTTTATTTAATATTTTATTCCTATTAAAAACTGGAGAAGCCCTCCTGAGTTCTTCATTTATGCACTCTTTGGACATCTTAAAAGCGCTGGAAGGTCATTGTTGCACAAATATTATGGAATTATCACGTGGTTGTAATTTCATCAAGACTCAAGAGGACGGATTATCTCGATGTTCATATTCTCACAGATGGTGACCCTTTCCATTCAGGTGTTTTTTTAGGAACTGTTCAATGACTTGTCGTTAATTAAGTGTGAGCCTGCTGTAGCCTGTCAATTCCAAGTACACCTTCTTCTTTGAGTCACAGCTTCGAGAGACACTTTGATCTTGTGGGGTTGATGACCTCCTTATAATATCTTAATTTTCTTTTAGCTGCTAGATCTTTCTCACACCAAATTTTTTCTTTGAACTTAGAAGTAACAATTTTTTTTAATGTTATTAATGTTTTGTAATGCAACATTCTCATCGATCTCTCAATGGTTTAACCAGGCACTGGTGTCTTTATACCAACCTCGTTTAAGCCTTAGGTGGTTTTGGCTGGAATTTAAAGCTAGCTTAGGAAGTCTATGGTCTCCTATGCTATTGAGCTTGTGCTTGTACAATAGAAGCCTAGTCATAGCTAGGCTCTCGATAGGGGAAAGACCCACTTCTATAAGGAGAATAGGATAGGGTGTATTGCTTTTAATTTTAAGGTTATACGTTATAAAACGCTTCTGGATTTGCTCAATCTTTCTCCAGGATTCTCTAGAGATGCTGCAACCCCAAACCTCACATCCATATAAGATAACAAGAGTGACTAAAGTTTCAAAGAGGAACTTATTTCTATCCCACATTACGAGGTTTTCCGTTTTACAATTATTTTCAAGACCAAAATAAGCTTTCCACCCCCCATTAATCCTTTTCTGAATGCTATAGTTCCAGTTGAGCTTGTGATGAATATCAATTCCTAGGTACTTGTAAGAAGACACTTCCTCCAAGTTACTATTATCATACATAAAATTAGCGTAAGTGTCCTTCTTGGATTTGATAATCATAACTTTTGTTTTGTCAGTGTTAACAGACATACCCATGTTAGAGAAAAAATCCTTAATAATTCTAAGTTGCTTATCAAGATCAGATGGGCACCTTGCGAGAAGAACAATATCATCAGCATAGAGAATAAGGATGATGACTATCCCAGCTGGGATCAGGCCAAGACATCCTTCTTCCTCTAAACAACCTTCTAGCTTGTCGATGTAAATTCCAAATAGGGTAGGGGAGAGGGGGAAACATTGCTTAACTCCGATATTACATTTAATATCTTTCGACCACCCCTCATTGCTCTTTAACTTGGAAATTACATTCTCATATAACCTTATAGCGGCTGCTCTTAGCTCGAAAGGAACATTTAGCTCTTATAATCTATTCCGTAGGTTGTTTCTAGGAACCGTATCGAAAGCCTTTCTAAAGTCCACAAAGCAACATAAGAGATTGGATTTATCATTGCGGCATTCCTCCATAATGATCCGAAGCGTAACGAGGTGGTCCGTTGTTGAGTGCTACCTCCTAAAACCCGCTTGGCCTTTAGCCTGCTTACCTTCACTTTCAAGCCAAATGCTCAACTTCTTTTCTAAAATAATACCATATAACTTAGCTAAGAGAGGGCTGATCATAATTTTCTGATGATTAGAGTGGTTATTTGTATCCCCACTTTTAAAAATAGGGATAATGAGGCTCTAAGTCCAAGGTTTAGGGAAACCTTGCTTGACCGCTTGGTGGAAAAGCTTGTGGATGTGGGGGATGAGGATAGGACCTCCAATTTTTAAGATTTCTGCCTGGTAACATTCAATGTCTTTAGATTTCCCATTTTCCAAGAGTTTAACCCCAAAATCAATGTCTTCCAATGAGAAAACTTCTTTCGTTTTGAGCAAGGTTTCAAAATCCCTGTCATTTGGAGAGTCATAAAGCTTTTTAAGATAGGAATTCTAGTCGTGTAAAGAAATTTTGTTATTATCTTTAGTTTTCCTAGTTAGAATCTGCCTCCTAAATTTCTTAGGAGCCACCTTAGAGAGTTGTAAGAGATTCTCTTGTCTTTTACGAATATATTGCCTTTTTTTCCTTTTAGTTAGGGCTTTGTAGATTTTTATCTTGTCAATTTTGAGAGATTCATCAATAGCTTCCTTAATTTCTCTCCTCGCACTTTTACAATTTTTGTCATACCATGCGTTGGTTTTGCTATTTCTTTTATTACTTGAGACTTCAATTGAGAACTTGTTAATAGAATATGAGAGGGTTGTAGTAAAATTATGATACAGGTCATCTATGTTGTCTATACTAGATAAAGGAAGGAAATTAGTTTTTAATTCATTTAGAAAGAGATCATTTTTATTTCTATCAAAGATTAAGTTATTTTGTTGTAAGGATTATCTTCTATGGGATCTCTATGCATGACAAAATTGAGAGTTATGAGTAAAGGCCTATGATCAGAGTCAAACTCGTGGTCGTCTAAGATGTCAAAATTTATTATTTCGTTGTATAAAGGGAGATCGGAAATAACATAGTCTACCACGTTGCTGCCAAGCCCATGGATGCAGGTCATCTGGCTAAAATTAGGCCACTTCTTTAGACCGTTGCAAATTATGAGATCTTGAGCACTATAGAGCTTGACTAGCTTCGACCCAAACAAATTACCCCTGAGGTCTTCAGAGCTCCTTTTGTACCGACTAACCAGAGTAAGGTCTTCGTCTAACCAAAGAGGATTGGGGTTGAAATGCTTGCTTAGAAGAATAGCTTGGTTACTTGAAGTTCGAGCATTAAAGTCACCCACTAAAAAGATATTACCTTCATTCCTTAGGCTAGAAATATCATTCTCTAAACCATTGTAAAGATTATTTTTATTATTATATATATATATATATTATTAATGTAATTAAAGTAAATATATAAAATATATTGATAATTATTTTTAAAATATATACAATAATTATTAACAATAATATATTGGTAGAAATAAATATATATTATTAATAATAAGTAAATGTTATTATTTTGTTCTATGTTAATTATATTATAGTTTGATATATAACTTTTTAATATAAGTAAAATTTTATATAATAACTAATATTATATTATAAATAAAATAATGTTAATATAATAAATTTAATTATATAAATAGAAAATAGCTTTTATTATTCCTATAATTATTAATAATGAAAAATAGTTAATTTTTATCAAAATACATGTAATAATTGTTAGTGGGCAATGGATATATTTTTATCCAAATATATCAATAATTGTTAGTAAGCAATGGATATATTCTTATCCAAATATATCAATCATATTGGTAAATACTATTGTGTTAATTATATATTTGGTTAAATATCTCTCAACCTATAATCAGATTTTATTCATTTTCTTTTACTATAAAAGAGAAAAATACCATTCATTCTTCACCAAACTCAATAGAAAGTATAGTCAGCTGCAACAGATTTCACTCATTTTCCCTTAGTATAAAAGAGAAGAATACCATTCATTCTTCACCAAACTCAATCGAAAGTATAGTCAGCTACAACAGATTTCATTCATTTTCCTTTGCTATAAAAGAGAAGAATACCATTAATTCTTCACCAAACGCAATCGAAAGTCAAGTCAGGTACAACACCTAGATGCAGTCATGAAATACATTTAGGCGTTCTTGCTTGCAGTATTAGTGGCTGGAGTACATCCTCGTTGCTTGGCTCTTCGGATAATGATAATTGCTATCTATTTTACCCCAACTCTGTCTCCCTCTTTTTGAACACACGAACAGGAATTCCGTCGGCAGAAAATCTGAATAACAAACATGTATTTTTGTTAATTTGAGAGATTTTATCTTATTATTATATTGAAGAGATAAATGAGTAAATATAATACATACGTAATTTGATTTGTTGTCCAGGGCACGGAGTAAGAGTGGAAATCTAGGGTTGGGTCGAACCACAAGTAGAATTGCTTCTCGCGATTGCCAAGCCCTTGAGTGAAGATATTAGTGTGCATAACATAGGGATCTCCAGACAGTTTTCCAAGAAATTCATAATCTATTTCGTCGTGTTTGAGGCCTTGAGACGACAGCTGCAATGGGGCAGCCATGACAGCAACATCATGCTAATTAGCATAGCACAGCGCAAGTTATAGCTATATATTCGTGGTATTCGGAATAGGATAGGGCAAGTTTACACTGTAAAGTGACCTAATACATAAATAATAAGCAGTAACTGTGCCGACAGAGTTTCCAGGTACCAACTTGATTTGCACATCAATTTTAGCAAACATATACTCATTCTTGGATTGAAACCCAGAACCTCTTAACAAGAAAAAGGAAAAAGGGAAGGACTAAGACGTCCACATGTAATATAATAAGTGTAGATAAACAGAGCATGATACCTTGGAAACCAAATTTACGCAATATTACCTGAAGTGATATCGAGAGTAAGCTGCAATTGTTGGCCATTGTCAGATTTTACCACAACCATCGCCCCATGTGATGTCGACGTCGTTGTAGAAATTTGCAGAAAAAATTACGACGACAAGACTCGATGTGAAGAGGGCTTGCCCATTTCCATAAATTGCGGATTAATACAAATGAAAGAGCGTCAATTTGAGATCCAAGTGCATATTAATGTAGGGAAGGGATGAAAGGAATGGAAAGGAATAGAATAGCTCAAGATGGACGCGTGCAAAGAAAGAGTAATGCAGTGCCTCAAACATGTGGTAGGTTTAAATGGTTGTGGAAGCTATATGGTTTGGGAATGTTATAAAGGGGTTTTAAGACAATATTTAAGATAATTTTTGGGTAAATTGTCTTAACTTGAGACAAAAGAAAACTCGTGTATTGTTTTAAATATTGTTTTTAAGGGGTGTCTCAAATTAAATCATCTTAAAATTCAATTGTCTTAAAATATTGTCTCTATAAAGACAATATGTAACACAAGCATTTTTGTCTCTCGAAAGACAATTTAATTTTCGTCTCTCTAGGAACAATAGTTTCACTACAACACAAAGGGGGATTTCAAGAAATTTGTTGGGTAAATTGTCTTAACTTGATATTATCTTTAACGAAGTGTCTCAAATTATTGTCTTAAAAAATGGTCTCTATAAAGACAATATATAACGCGAGCATTATTGTCTCTGTAGAGACAATATAAAACAATGAATCCAGAAAAATATCTCACCATTAAAATAAATCAACATAAAAATATTTAATTAAAAAAATCTACAATATCATTGAATAATTCATGTTAGGGTACAGTGGAATCGAACCATCAAACCTCATGCATGGTAGGTGCTCTTCCATTGAGCTAGCACCCTTTAAAGAATTATGTGAAGAGTTATGACAGCCATTGAAATTGTATAATAGGTATTGATTTTTAAAAAATGTTCAACACATGATAGCATAATCCTTGTAAAATATATAATCATGCAAGCCCTTATTTTTAACTTAATAAAAAAATAACTCAAAGGAGTTAGCTCATTGTGACACCCTTGTAGCTGGACTTGCACAAAAAGCTAATAATAAACAATAATCTACAAACAAATTAATCTAGCCATACAATGAAAATTAACTGGAATTAGCACAAGCAATACAACCACCACCCAAAGAGCTACACCAACTTGCTAGTAGGCACTGATGACACATATGATGGACACAACAAGCCATGATTGCATCGTCAACTCATTCAAGACAGATTGGGCACTCTCCTCATTCATCGCTATTAATTTCTTTGACCACTTCTTCAATGTAATATTTTGAAGGTACAAAACTAGAATCTCTATTAACACGCATTTGGCTTCCTAGAACAAAATGCCTTGCCCACTTATACATATCAGATGAATGTTTTGGGGTGATCAGATGACTGTTTTGTATCACCCCAGTTGTTGATAAAGTGGCAATTAGAACAAATTTCATGCCATCTTATTTGAATTAGAACAGTATTGTGTATCACTCCAGCTATTATCATTGTGTATCACCTAAGTTATTGATAGCTTAACAATTAGAACAAATTCTAACATATAACTGCTCATAACACAATTAAAAAAACTCTTGCTCTTTGGGGCTCAACATAATATTTTTCAATAAAAATCATTTTAGAAAGGACAATAAAGATCATTTTACGAAGGAAATTCTAAAGTAGAACTTACCTCATGACAAGAAAAGGATGTTCACAATTGGCACAACTTCAAAATAAATTCCATAATAGATGCATAATTGGGAAGAACTTTTCCTTGTTTAACAAATTGATCAAACTGGACGTGCAAATAGAAATAAACACCATATATTTTTTAAGTCAAACAAAAATCACAACAAAAAAATGAATTAAAACTATTATTATATTTCCTTTCCATGGATCAGAGAAGTGTTTTCCTTAGATCTTCTATACAAAGTTGTATAAAATTCGTTCTCAGCTTTAGTAAACTCACACTCAATCACTTGTACATCACTAGGAGGAAGAACAAGAATGGGTCTGAATATTCATGAACAAATATTAGAAATCTCTAAAAAAGACTCGACATCAAAAGCCAGATGAAAGCCCAATTCTACATTCATACCTTCCCTCTTTGCAGTATTGTTTTTTTTCCTTCGAAATGTCAAGGGCTTCAAGTTAGCTTGAAATAATTTCAAACCACATTCATCACCTTCCTCATAGGGTTTTTGAATTAGTTTATACCACCTCGACACCACCACAAGATATTGAATAACAAGAAAGTATCAATTTATGCTAAAAGAAAAAACAAAATCAGAGAAAGGAATAACCTGTACATGGTATTGAATATCAAAACAACATGGTTACCGATGAAATAGGTAACTGAGCTAGTACTTACTTTTTTTAGGTAGCAAAAAAACACCCGATTTTGAAAAGTGATGATGTAGAATCACCTGTTTTTTTTTTTTGGCATTTTTTTGACACTTTAAAAAAACTCAGATAAATAAAGATATATAAAAACAATAAAAAAAAAACAATAAAAATGTAAAAATTAACTTGTAAAAATAAAAAATTTAAACAAAAATAAATACATAAAAACAAAAAAACAAAAAAATATATTCGAAAAGTACATAAAATAAATGGGAAAAATAAATTAAAAAAACACATAATTTAGAGAAGAAAACAAATTTTGATAAAAAAATAATTAGGAAAACATCAAAAACATTTTTTTCTAAATTATAAAAAAAAACCATATAATTAAAAAAAAATTAAAATAGAAAATTTAAAAAAATTAAAATTAAAATAAAAAATAAAAATAATTTAAATTAAAAAAATAATAAGAAGAAGAAAATTAAAATACAAATTGTAAAATTAAAAAAAATAAAATAAAATAAAATTTAAAAAAAAAGTATGATTAAAAAAAAGGAAAGAAAAAAACGTTTTGAAATAATTAAAAAACAAATATAAATAAATTTAATGTTTTTATTTTTAAATTAAACCATTTCAAAAAAATTTAAATGAAAAAAAAAAAAGGATTTAAAAAAAAAAAATTAAATTAAAATTTAATAAATTTATTAAATAAATTTAAAATTTAAAATTTAAATAAATTATTAATCTAAAATTATTAAATTAAAAAATAAAAATAAAAAAGAAAACCATTAAAAAAATTAAATATAAAATAGAAAAATGGAATTAAAAATAAATAAATAAATTATATTTTATGAAATTAAAAAAAAAAATTAAATTTAAATTTAAAAAAAAAAACAAATATCAAATTTAATAATTAAAATAAAAATTTAAAAATTAAAATTAAAAAATAAATAAATTAATTAATTAAAATTAAAATGTTAAAAATAAAAATATTTTTGCACTTAAAAGGGTGGCGGCGGAGACCTGCCACGGGGCAGGCGGGGGTTGCTTGCAGCCTCCCCGCCCGCCCAGCGGCTGGCCTCTGCCGCCACCCCTTGTAAGTGCATAAATAAATTTTTTATTTTTATTTTTATTTTTATTTTTATTTTTGTTAAATTTTAATCATTTCCTATTTGTTTTTTATTTTTTATTTTATTTTGCTTATATTTTTTATTGAATTTTGTATTTTTGTTTTTAACTTATTTTTATTTATTTTTAATATTTTAATATTTTTTCATTATTTTGGCATTTTATATTAAGTTTTTTACTTTAATTTAATAAAATTCAATAATTTTTTTTTAATTTATTTAAATTTAGAATTTTTTTTTAATTTTTTTTTTAATTACATAAAATTTTAAAAAAATTATTTAAATTAAACTTGTGTATTTAAAATTAAGTTTTTTTTTTAATTAATTTTTTTTTCAATTTTTTTTTTTTTCCATTTTCAATTTTTAATTGATTTTCAAACTTTTTTAAATTTTCATTTTAACCATGTTTTTTTTTTAATTTTGTTTTATATTTTAAATTTATTTTTTATTTTAAAATTTTTTTGTTTATTCATTTATTTAATAAAATTTAATATTTTTGTTTTTAAATTTAATTTGTTATCTTAATATTATTATTTTTTAATTTAATAAAATCTAATGTGTGTGTGTGTGTTTCATTTTCAAGCTTTTAATCTAATGTTATTGATGTTGCATTGCAGAACATCAATAACATTAAAAAATTTGTTACTTCTAAGTTCAAAGAAAAATGTTGTGCGAGAAAGATCTAGCAGCTAAAAGAAAATTAAGGTATTATAAGGAGGTCATCAACCCCACCTTAGAAGATCAAAATTATCTATTTGTTTTAACTAGCTCAAAGAAGAAAATTAATATAGTCAAGCTTAGAACGAACTCTCATGAGCTCCATAGTGAAATAGGTCGTTGGACAATTCCTAAAACACCATCGATGGAAAGGATCTGCCATCTCTTTGAGAATATGAACATTGAGGATGAAAATCACTTCCTCTTAGAGTGCCCCGCATACAACCACATTAGAGCTCAATTTCATAATCTTTGTTGAAATACTGACCTTCCTAGCATTTTAAGATGTCAAAATTATAGTGAGCTCGGGAGACTTCTCTCCAAGCTTTTTGAGCATAGGAATAAAATCTTAAATCGAATTAAATAACTCTTTTCTTTAGGTCCGATAGACCAAAGATTGGTCTCAGTGGACGTTAACCAACATCATCATCATCATATTATATATATATATATATATATATATATATATATATATTATTTTTGATCATTTCAATTTAATTTATTTTTTAAAATTTATTTATTTTTTAATATTTTTTTTAATTTAATATTTTTAATGTATTTTATTTTTTCATTTTTTATTTTTAATAAATTTTTAAGTTTTTTTAATTTCAATTTAAATAACATTTTTTATTTTATTTTATTTTTTTATTTTTATTTTTATTTTTATTTTAAAATTTAAAATTTATTAAAATTTAATTATTTTTTTAAATTTAATTTTTTATTTTAAAATTTAAATTTTTTTTTTTAATTTAATAAGAATTTTCTTTTCATTTTTTAAATTTAATCTGTATATTTTGTTTTTTATTTTATTTTTTTTTAATTTCTTTTTTTTAACTTGTTTTTTTTAATTTAATATTTTTATTTTGTTGTTTTTTATTTTTTTATTTTTATATATTTTTAAATTTTAATCTTTAAAATGTTATTTATTTTTTTTATTTTATATTTGTTTCTTAAATTTTAGGTTTTTTTTTAATGTTTGAATTTAAAAAGAAAAATTAGAAAAATATAATGAAGTTTCTTCTTTTTGCAATTATTTCAAAATGTTTTTTTTTTTTTTTCATTTTTTTTAATATAATTTTTTATTATTCTAGAGATTTTGTTTCAACACTTTTTGTTTTCGAGGTAGTTTTTGCATAAAATTTGTGCACAAAAAAAAATGGCTTTTACTTCTATTTGTAAAAATGTGGAAAATTTATTCTGAAAAAAAATCAGGTTATCCCACAATACAATGTTTCATTTTCAGGGTGTTTTTTGCACCCAAAAAAATTGGCTTTTACTTGCATTTTTAAAAAATGTTGAAAATTTACCCCGAAAAAAAAAAAAAAAAAAAAAAAAATGAAAGAAAGAAAGAAAGAGGGTTATCCCAGAACACAACTTTTCATTTTCAAGTTGTTTTTTCATGGTTTTTTCATTTTTTTCTGGTTAGAGTTCTCGTTTTGAGGTAATAGTTCCCATTTCATCGGTAACTATGTTGAGCATCTAGTGGGCTAAATTTCACAACATTTGTTTGTGAACTCAAGGTAGATAATTTTATCTTATATGTTGTAGAATAAATTTACATCTAAGGAAGAAATTTGTCCATAAAAAAGGGCATAAGAAAACTAGCAGTGTAGACAATGCTCTTCAAATCATCTAGGTAGCAAACAATTGCAAGGGCATCAACTCATAGGTATTTTTTGCTTTGAAATTCAGATTCAAAGAGACTTATTACACTAAAATGTAAACATGGAAACACATACAGTAAAATATGGAGAAGAAAAGTGACAAAAACTTTCAGAGAGGGGAAGGAAAACTGTAACTACATTTGATTAGTATTAATTTATGGGTTGTTGTTAGAAAACTTTCAGACATCGGAAGTAAAACTGCAACTACATTTGATGAGAATCGAGGTATTGGTTGTTGTAATATGTACATAAAAGAGAACTTACTAAACATGAATTAAGTGAATGGAGTCTGAACATTAAGAGATGGCAAAGAAAAATCAATTATTGAGGGTCAGAATTCAGATACTCAAATTTATTATCTAGATCTATCTAAAAACTCAAAGAAAATCTCAGAAGGCTTAACAAACATTGTTGATCAAGGCTCACAATGTAATGTTTATTTTAAATAAGTGACTTTTGCATTTAAAATGAGAAAAGAAACGATATCTAGCAATGTTATTGCATCAAGGCATTAATACAACTACTATAAGTGCATAAAAAGGTAGATAAAAATGATGCTTAGTCAAATTTATGAAAAAGACTACCAAAAAAAATAACAATGATAATTAATAATACAATGTTGCAATCTTCAAACCATATTCATGAGTCATAATAACATTAAAATAAAAGAAAGGAAAATCCAACAACCTACAATGTATGTTGTGAATTTATAAACATTGGAATATTTATTACAACCACAACATATTTTCAGGTATATATGCATCCCTTGTGCATTGCTGTATTCATTACTTGTCATGGCAGTTTAGTTAGACTGTGGTGTCTCCAAGTGGTCATTACACTTGTCCAAAGGCAGCCAAGGGGCATCTTAATTGCATCCCATGAACCAAACACATGCCATTTGATCATTAGAACATGGTTATCATCCATAAAAGTGTTTCATCTTCTAAATATGAGAATGGTTCCACTGAAAAGCGCCACAAACGTTTGTACCAAAAACCTTCCTCAAGGTAATGAACTACTCTTAAAGACATTACAATGGATATTTATGTCTATTGAGCAATATGGTGATTGTGACATGTTCAAAAAACACAAACTCCTCATTGTTTCATCCATCAGATTCTGCCAGGCCATTTTTAGGGGCTGGATTAAGAATTCTAGGAGCCACATGGTGGCATTCTCCAAGCCCCTAAACCCTGACACAAGGTTTTTTTCTATTTTTGCTTCAAGAGGAGTTACACTTGATATTGTGTCCCATGGCCCCTGACTCTCTAAGATCACCTTAGTGGTGTTATCTTCATATATGAGAGTTTCTCACCCAAATAATCTGCCCAAGTATGTTGTTCTGAGTGGGTTGCATAACCCAACCTGCAAATTTTCAACGATCCAAAAATTATGCAATTTCCAAATTTGATTTTCAGCCATATATGTTCTTCATGCATTGTTATTTATAGATCTATATGTCTTGATAATTTGACATAAGTAAAAGGAGAATTTGTTGAATTAGTTAACATCATCGTTGAAGAATCCATGGGTTGGTTTGCAGTTGGTATATTTGTTGTTTCACTACTGTTATAACTGCTGCAAGAGTGAATAATCAGATCTAGTTTATGTGGGATAAGTTGCCCTAAAGGGCTGAAACTTATCCAAATAGTTTGATATATTTTCTCCTTGGATTGCATAGGGCTATCAGAAAATGAAATATTGTATATTTTCCACTGTTGTCTTATACTCTATTTCATAACATCCATAAGACTAAAAATTCACATGGTTGAGATTTAGAAAAACTCTAGTCAAAGAGATGAAATTTCTATTTTGCATTAATTTCCATTTTCCATTCATTTGGAAACTTTAAAGCTGATGCCATGTGGCCCAACTATGAATGCCTTGGTAAACAAGGCAGATTACTACTTATAAATTGGACTGCCCTTCTCACTTGAAAAAATTCCCTCCATTGTTGACTATTCTATTCCACATAACTCAAACTAGAACTGATTGTCAAATAAGGCATGTGCAAGCATTCAGTTAGACTGGTAAATAAATAGCCTTTCTTTAGTGGTGTTATCTTCATAGATGAGATTTTCTCGCCCAAATGATTTGTTGAACTATGTTGTTCTGAGTGGGTTGAATAACCCAACCTGCCTATGTAGTTTCAAGGAATTCTAGATAGCATTTATGTGCCTATTGTGGTG
Organism: Pinus albicaulis; assembly: GCA_034641835.2. Classification (NCBI taxonomy): domain Eukaryota; kingdom Viridiplantae; phylum Streptophyta; class Pinopsida; order Pinales; family Pinaceae; genus Pinus; species Pinus albicaulis. The sequence continues at coordinate 957,858,033 of CM076576.1, forward strand.
TTATCCATCAAATTATTTTGATGAAGTTCTTTGAATTAGGGTTGGGGACAAAGTTATTAAACATCCCATGAGGTACATCAACCTCTAGAATCCCTATTTCAGGTGCCAAAGACTTGGCCATAGAATTCAATATTGCCCCATTATGGTTAGACCTAATGCCCCAACTACTCTATTAATTCTACTCCTCGACACCAAGCTCAAACGTCTCTCGAGGTAATAACAAATGTCACCTGAGAGAAGTAGAACTCTTAAAGAAATAAAGTGGCCACTATAACAATGTAAATCGTTGGCAAGTCTGCAGTTTCAACAAACAGGAATATTTGCAATCACCCAAGGCTCCTAATATGGGAAATTGGATACAAACTTATAGGCTTAAAGGCATGGCTTCACCAAAACCTTACAAGGTAAGAGAATATGGACTACATCACTGCCAATCCACAATGATAATGACCTCATGAATGTCAAGAAGGTATGCACCTTTGTAAAAAAATCATATTTCATAACATTAGAATTATGATACCTAGTTTACATACTTTGCGATTAGAGAAGTTAATTGTCTTTTTACTTCAAATGGTCCTAAATTTTGTTTCCAATTTCTTCATATTATTTCTAGTCATATGGATGCCAAGAGGAACAATGTCACTTTAGTTTCTACAAGCCTTGCTTCAGTTGTGGGGTGGAGAACAAACCCATTACAGAGTTGAATGTTCAACCTTGGTAACATTTATGCACCTACTGATGCTAAGGAAAAATGAATTTCAGAACTAGATGGCTGACAAGTTGGCTGATTCTCAGTGGCTAGTTTGAAGGAACTCAAACAAAGTTGAATTCTAGATGATATTAAGGTGTGTTTCCTGTCAGAATTCCCTAGAGAGAAAAGGTCACAATGTGTTGAGATTATGAGAGATAAAAAAGGATCAAATAGAACCAACAGCACACCCTAAATCAGCAAAAAACACAAAACACACAAAGAGAAGAGAAGATCATGAACAACAGAAACATCGCGTGCAAATAAAGAATTGGGCATAAGAGATAACTTATCCCATGATCAAATAATGTATTTGTACACAGTCTGAGGTGGAATGCCCTCCCTAAGAGGAGTTGCAAGCTCTTTAATCTAGATTTCTCCAAACCACCTAGATATAATATAACTGGCCTTTTGAATTATTTTGAATATAACATTATGACTAGTAATATTCAACCAGAAAACACAATATAGCAACACTACAGACAACCAAGAACACTTTCAGAAGAAAGCAGTAGTAACATACATTTAATCACTCTTAAGACAAACATTCCTAGCCAAAGAAAAATTTATGTCAATACTCTATGCTCCCCTATAGAGACAAACCATGTCCCTAAATCATCACAAGGGGAAAGTAGCTATATGAAACATCTCTGCACAAATAAATGTATATATGAACAAGGTAAACATTGAATAATAAATTACTCACTGTATATTCCAGCTCTCTAGGCCTCTGTGGAGGAATAGGAGCTCCTAAACTATGTTGGGGAAGCATCTCATAACATATGAATAATAATCAAAAGATGAGTAGAATACACTAGAGAAAATATGGTGCTATAGTATATTTAATTAACCACAAAAACTTAACTAAAGAAGAGCTCAACGTCAGAATAAGAGATTTTGATTAAAAAATACAAAAAATTGTAGCAAAATTACTCTAAAATATAAAGGAGGCTCCAATTTACCCCTAAATAGAAAACTAAAGGTTGATTATTGGCGGAAAATGGCATAACAATTGGTGGCATATTTACTACTACATCATGAAATAAAAAATGATTAGTTATATTAGTTATTGCAAAGTTGCAAAATATGGAAATGGGACAGTTTAAGAAAATCCAACATCCATACTTCTCTAATCAAGCTAAAACTTACATATCCTATCACGATGATTTTATCAGCAATTTGATCCAAATTTGCAGCTACACAAAAGATTAAACCACAGGTAAAATCAACGAGTAAACTTTATATGAAAAAATATGCTAATCAAACAGTAATATTTCAATAAAACATACACTTGTTTTAAACTAACACTACAATAATATTATCACTCCATTTGCTCATACATATATAATGACATGAATAATAATTTTAGAATTCCTTTCATGATTTGATAAAATAAAGGCATCACATTGTAAAATTACCTCCGTGTTTTGATATAAAATGGGCAATCTGTCTCACCCTGCAAAATCGTAGGATCCATAATAATTAGAGCAAAAAAAAACCAAAGCATTCTCAAAAGTGAAAAACACTGAGTGCAAGCCCAAACATTTTCAATACAAAACCACAAGTACAGACACAAAAGGAAATGAATCCAACTAGATTCCAATTAATTACATCAAGCAGAACACATAAGGGAAGTCCAACCTAGGATTTCATCATTGGAGAGATATAGACAACACTAATAACCATATAAAAAAATAACTCAAGGTGACTTTGAAATGACAAAAAAATAATTTGCAATTACTGATGATAGAATCCTTTATCCATACATTGAGCAATAGATAAATCCAAACAAATACTCACAGATCTAATTGGTAAGCCATTAGAATTGTGCACGATAGCAAGCTTTATAGGTGTGACCATTGTTTTCCCATTTACAACTCCAGAAACCCCTTGTTCCTATGTTCATACAGTTACAGCACCATCCCCATCCCCTTTGTGCTTTGATATTTTTAAAAATTTCCCTTTGTGCTTTGGAAGATCAAACTTACACTTGCCACCATACTTGCAAATACCTCTCTTAACAAAAAACAAGAAATTCAATAAACCAATAGTTGCAAAAGAAAAAATAGAATCCGATTAGAAACAACTGTAGAAAATTAAAAAACAAAACTCATCACTGAGTATCTTACAACACACTTAGGCTCACCAGGCCTCTCTCGTAGTGAAACAACAGCAGGTTTGACCTGCAATGGCAAGAACATATAAATTTAAGAACTAATTACATATCATATTAAATGGAAGAAAAAAATAATGGATGAAATCAGAGGCTGACTTGAGTAACTCACTTCCATCAACATTCTCCTGTGATTTTAAGGTTTCCAACCTATCTTTTGGATGGTGGAACTTTCATTTTGAACCAAATTTGCAGATGCTAGTTTTCATATAGTACTGAGTCAATAATATGAAAATCAACAACCCAACAAAAATCTAAATTAAACAACATCAAAAGAAATAAAAAAATTATAAACAAAAGCTAAATTACAACAATATCAGAAGGATGTCAGCTAAGAGAAAATGTTAAAATTGGCAACTAGAGCCAAATCCCACTATGGTCTACTTAGTTGATGGAGATAATAATTTCATTAAATTCCTCTTCTTGAGAGGACCAAAATCGATATAAAGATTGTCTAATTTGGACAAGGAAAAGTATTCATTAACTCAAATGCAATTTCATAAGGCATAACCTTATTTAGGTGGGAAAATTTGAAAATTGAAAATTTGAATTTCCCTCCACGAGTAATCAAGTCGGCCTACCCAAGAAGGATATAAATAACCTATCCTTGGCTCATCAATACTCATTATTCTTGTCTCTCAAGTAGCTGCAGAAGAAGGTGATTTCCAGCAAAGGAGATGGAGGCAAGGTTGGGTTCTATTTAGCCATATCCAAGGGAGGAGTTCCACGGGATGGAGGACGATTTTTTTTAGGGCATATTTATGATTTGTTTGGGCATTTTATCTCCTTAAGGTCTGAAGCTTCTAGCCACAGGTGTTAAGGCATGTACTGTTATGAAACCCTCCTTTAGCAAGATGATTTCTACAGGTAGAAGGCTGATATTGTTGGAAGCATAGTCTGGATCATTTGAGGCAACAATCTCCTCTTCTTGTTAACAACAGTCATGCATTAGAATCTTCTGGGTTCCGCTCTATGTTTTATGGTGGTTGAGAAGCTTGATTGAGCTGTTTTCATATCTAGTAAGAGCGTGTTGGATGAAGATTATTTCAATCCTGGAATATGTGCCCTAACCAGGATAGAAATCCTCATCAAACTAGATCCATCATCATCAATAGTGAACGTCGCATAAATAATCTGGTATGGGTTACTTCTCTGTGATTTGGACAAGTGGAATTTCTAGAAAGTCAATATTTGATACTATGATAAGAATAAATGATAAAGGTTTTCCCCGTATTGGGGTTTTTCCCTGGATTGGGCCAATTTTGGTGTTTTCTTGTCTTGGATTGTCTTCACATATAATTTATTATGATATTTCGATAGTTACTTTCACTGGATAATAGTTATGTGATTGTTATTGATATATATGGAATTAATTTTAGGCTCATTAAAGTAATTATCGTAAGAAAATATCATGTTAACCTAAATTAACATGGTATCAGAGCTCAGGTGAGGACAAGCCCAAGAAAGAGAAAGATCAATCACTTAGAAGTTTGTCTAAAATTCATTGTGATCTCCTTCCTCTGGAAATTTGAAGGTTTAGAAGAAACGTTGCTGAATTCTCATAGCCTTCATCTGTAATGATGTAGAGGTTAGATCTATGTTTTTAAGTATCATACAAGGTCGAGATTTATGTCTATATTACCTATGATATGAAATTATTATGAATCCAAGACATGTAAGAAGACCGAGTCACAACTAAAATTTCTTTCAGGGCTCCTATCAAAAGAAAAAATGCAACCCGAATTCAGTAATGGATGAAACGGGCATAAAGAAGTAGCCACAATTGAGGATTCGGACCTGTGGTTTTTCTGAAGAATTAGAGGGTTAGAAAGAGTGGCCAAATACAAAGATCACATATGTAACTCGACAAGGAAAGAAGGTCACTTTTTAAGGCTTCATCACAAGGAATGGTATGTACATTATAATGATTATTAATCATGATTTTTGCAAAGTATTTCCATTGGAATCTAGCATTTGTTTTGAATCTGGAAATGTGAAGAGAAGTATAATCTCTGTGGACTTGGTCGAAGATGAAAATCGGCACTTTAATTAGTGAATTCTTCCAGAGTATGCCTACGATATTTTCTCAAAACATTGGTGATCTAATATTCTCCATACATCCGGTGATCTAAGATATGTCAAGGAAGTTCGATTTTCATCATTCTTAAACCAATGATTCAATGTATGGATGTCCCTCATGGCCAGCGGAGAAGTGATCTAATCACTTTTATGTCCATCTCTGAGGACCGACTCCTATAAGAAAATCCAAACATCCAAAACTTACTAGTTGATGCTAGCATCAAACATTTATATATAGTGTCCTTTGGAACCAATCGTTGTTCTCAACAAATTGGAAATGCAAATTTTAGAGGTATGTTTTCCTAATTATTCTGAACGGATCTTGAGTAAATTTCAATGTCTGGAATTGGATCAACTGTTGGTAGCTTATTCACTTACTTGAAGTCCTAGCCAAGCCTACCTCTAGATTGATGAAGTTACCATATATCCTAAATATGTTTTATCAAGTATGAGAAGTAGAATTTAAATCTATGCTCAGTGGCATTCTCTTCAAAAAATTCGTTGAATTCTTGTAATATAAGAGCAGTCCAAGAGTAAAGAATGTCATCATTTTTTAATCAAAATTCCTACTTCATCAAGTATGAATCTATTACAGCAGGAGTATGCTTAGGAAGAGTTTCTCTTCATCCTACAGTAGGGCTTCATAATCATAAGCTGCTTAAAAGGCAGATTAAAGGTTTCTTCATCAACAAATAAAGGTTCAACATTTCATATCAGTCTTAAAATTACTTATCTCCAGCATATCAAATTAAATAGATATGAGAATGAAATTAATCCTCTTTCAATTTTGAGAAAAAAAACAAAATGTCTTCTATACAGTAATCTTGAAGCCATGTAGTAGCAACTTTGAAAGAAATAATCCTAGAGATGTACAAAATTTTGGACATCTTAATATTGTTTATGATTATACCTCCTTTATATCTGAGATCTCTTCTCTTGCACACCATACATCAAATTTGTTTGGACCCTCCATTGGCTTCTAAAATAACTCACATTGTATTGCACTGCATATAGCTACAATAATTTTTTCATTTTCTCAACCAATGACAAGTATTAGAATATTGAGGGCAGAAGTCAATTTATTTTCTCAATAGTTTAAGGTGCATGGTCAAGGAGTTTCATTACCACATTCTTTTTCTAGTACACCAACAGTTGTATATATATATATATATATATATATATATATATATATATATATATATATATATATTGATGACTTCATGAAACTGGCCTATGATAACATGTTCTGGAGTTTAAATTTTTGGGTGTTAATTGGCTTATCTTGATTTAATCTATGCATTGCTTTCATTGCTTGGGCTCTCTATAGTCTATATAGAGAGTGGAAAAAGATGTTAAGAATAGCGTGTTTACCACTCTGTGTAGCCGTGAGGGTTTGGAAGGTAGTTGCAAAGATAAGATTACATTTTCTTCTTTGTGTGTTTCTCCGTCATTTTCTGAGCAAAATAATTGACCCTTTGAGACATATCTTTTAAGATAAACTCTGGAAAATTTCTTAAGGATTTGGTGACAAAATTTGAAGAGGGGTTTCACTTGTTTTAATTTTTCTATCATTGGCCTTTGTTTTCTAAGCTCCTTTTAGAGAAATTTTAGCATTAGACTCCTTTAAAATTTTCCAAATTTATTTGGGTCTGTTTGTAAAATTTCCAGTTATTTCCATCTTGGACGCAAGCCCTTGGGGCATCAATCCATTACTTTGTGGTCTTGTTCCTTGCAAGCCTGAAGAATTCGGCCACATATAAATTTTCTGAACAATTTAAGGTTTCAAACCAAGGGGATCTAAGCCCATTCTTGCATTAAAATTTTCTGGGAAAGGTATTTAAGGGTAGCCGCAAAGATTATGTGCTTTAGAGGTTTTTTGGCTTCACCATCATCTTGTTGTCACATATATATATATATATATATATATATATATATATATATATATATATATATATATATATATATATATATATATATATATATATTGTCCATTTCAAGAGTTTTGCAAGGGTATCATCATAAAAAATAAAAATTTCTGATATGTTCTGTTACCAAATTATGGGTTGGACGTGAGCCATTTTTTATTTGTACAAAAGTCTTTGAAAGGCTATCTTTTTGTTTTGTAGAGGTTCAATCCACTTTTGTGTTGGGCATAAAGCTTGTTTCTTTCACTTGGAACAGGGGGTCTCTAAAGCCTAAAGTTTTTCTTTTAGTCATTTACATAATTTTCTGAGAATACAAGCCATGGAACATAACTAATTCCCCTTTAAATTTAACCAGAACTTAACCAATATTTGAAGTAAATTCTGAAGCTTACCTTGGATTTCTATCACTAGTTTGAAAAGGCAATTTTAAAGTTTTATCTCTGGTTCCACATCATTTTACAGGTTTTTTTTTTAACTCGTGTTCCTTGCGTTCTAGTTGATGTTGATAGAATATCGTATCTGTAAGGTAACTGGAACAGATTATGCCGCTTTCACTATGATTTTAATGTTTTTTTAGCCCCCGATTTCGCTCTCTTTAAAGTCCTGGAAAAATTGATCTAGTGGATCGGAAGGCTTGTGAATTCAATGACAAAATTTCTGTATTTTTTTACAGAACTTGTATAGTTCCGTAGGAAAACATGGTTGAACCTGTAGTTGGGGAGATCTTCATATTATTATTGACTTTTTGTTATATTCTTGAGCTAGGTTGGCACTGGGCAGTAGCATTATTTTTTTCATTATGAAGTAAAATTCTGTGAATATATTTTCCTGTATTAGATTTATACATCATGGTTTCTGTGGGTTTTTCTCAATGGATAGGAAAATGTGGCTGTGAGTTCAATATCGGCAGAATTATCTACTGAGTTGGATCCCCACTACCTTGAATCATGAATGTGTTTTTAAGATCAATCCTTTTGTTTTCCCATAATTCCAAGTGAAGAATGTGTTGTCAAGTTCAATCCTTTCCATACTTGCCACTGTGCACGGTGTAAAACCCCAATGCCAAGTACTACAGAGGCATGATCACACTCCACATAGTAGAAACTCGATAAATTTTAAAAAGGGAAAGAATGCAATACTGTTAACTTACAAATGAGGATGTTCCAAAATCACTAAAATTGCAAGGAAAATGACTAATATTCTGAACAAAACACAACATAAAAGAAATTCCCAACAAACTGAACAAAATTCATTAGGAAACAAAACACAATAGAAAGGAAATGTCTGACAGCATGAACAAAATACAACAGGAAGGAGCGAAAAATGAAATATTGCATATCATCTCATTCATTTGAGGAAATAGAGTATTTTGATTAATGCAAGATTTTAGCTTTCAATTTATTAGTTGGCATGGATCCTAAGGCTTTTGGAGATGCCATACAAGCAATAGAATATGGTCGAGCATATAAATACTACCAGGAAATATCCAAGGCTTTTTGGAGATGCCAGACAAGCAATAGAAGATGGCCAAACCGTGACCCCATTTTCCTTCCCCAACATATGTTTTTGGAGATGCCAGACAAGCAATAGAAGCTAGCCAAAACCTGGCCCCATTGTCCTGCCCCAACAACATATGTTGAAAACAAATCTGAATTGAGTAAACGGGGCCATTGCAATCAACCACACAGGAGTTAATCAAACTAATACATAATAGATCCCTAGGTTCAAAACCCTCACCCTTCAATTTTAAAGTCCCTTGCTCGTCCTTGAGCTTGGCAGTCATGACCCATATTTTCCCTTTAGAAGCCGAGTACAAAGATAACACATTCACTAATGCCGCGATCTTCACCGAAAATCCATGTACCAATTTCACAATCCCAAGTTTTGTCAAACCCTTAGAGCCTTTCGAAGCCCTCACCTCGATATCCGCACAGCTAAAACCCGAACTCGAACTTGGATTTGAAGCAGAGCTCTGTCGCACTAGCCAGACCCTCAGAACCGTGTGGGATCCAACACGATTAGGCATTGTGGATATAAAAATGACGACTCTTGCGTCTTTTCTTGGCCTATTGGCCAGCAGGGGCTTTATCAGGCGCAGAAAACACGCCTCTGATGTGGGAGCTGAGATTTGGGTTGTTGTAGAAGACGGATACTTCAAATAATACATAAGGTGATGAATCCAAAAGAATCAAGGCCAGGGATTCTAAGTTGGGATATAACCACACCTTGACCTGTGATGGGTGGGTTGCGTCAGCTAGGGTCATCTTGCTCGCTTGCAAAACATCCCTGCAATCTATTCCCCTACTCTTGCAAGTTCGAGGACCATCGATTCGAGGGCTTCTTATAGATCTTCCTGATTTCTGAAATATATCTTCGCACAAATTTTTGGGTATTTTGCTTCTTATTTCATTGAAATACATAGTGGATTAAGAGGCGTCGAAAGAGCGGAGCCGTGTGGGAATTTCAACAAGACGTCACACGGGAGTCGATCGTAGTGCGACGGTTGTATGGCATTTGATCTCGAGCGCTTATCACGACTCACAGCCGGAGAGTTTAAGTGACTTGCATGCTTGTAGAACACAAGTAGAATTTTATAATGGGATAAAAAGGTACCCAATTTAAATGGATTAGCTCGTGATTCCATTAGCAAATCCATGATCAGACGATTCGTTTTGGAGAGTATTTTGGAAGTGGACGAATGAGATTAGTGAATGGTATCATGGTATTGTATATTTTAATTAATATTTTGTTTGTATTTTCGTATTTTGGAAATGTGTAGAAATATGGTTGGAAATTATATAATATTTTGGAAATGTCTGGAAAGGATTGTTGGAAAGTATATGAGTAGGATTTTGACAAATATTAAAGCCAAATTAATTAATTTTCCATTTTTACAATAATAAAAAGGGATATCAAATTATTTTAAAATATTTCTAGTGTTATTAATTTTAGCTTTTATAATTTATCAAGTTATTCAAATTATGAATTATTTTAATTTTATTATAAAATAAAAAATAAAAATATTAAAATAATAATTTATTTTATTTTTATATTAATATCAATAATAAATTTTATATTCAGTATTTCAAAATAAATTATAATATATGCCGATATGATATTTATCAAAAATGAAAGTTCTCTTAGTTTATCTCAACAAACATTATAAGATGGCCTTAACTTTAACTATACTCTTCCCTAAGTTATCTAAGCACTTCATATCAAAAATGACAAATGTATCATTGCATGGCTTGGCTCGTGCACAAACAAAGACAACTAAACTTTCAACTACTTTCTTCCAAAATAAATTGCTTATTGTTTTAAAATTTATAAGCATGCTAAATAGTGTGATTAGTTGGAAGTTTTATCCCTGACGAGGATGAAGTTATTGTTCTCTGCTCCATAATTTTTTGTAAATTAAAATACTTCATATTCAGATCAAAATAAGAGATTTACAATAGGAGATTTACATTGATAGATTAAACATAAAATTTATATACTTCTAAAAGTAGTAGCTTCTCCAATGATCACAAGATTGCAGAACCACAAAAACACTATTACAATAATAACAGAGTCTCATTTCAACAACAACTAAAGATTTGCATCAAGAGTTTAGAACCCTCATAGATGAGAAAATTCTAGAGAAATAGTGCACATAAACTGAAAATGAATGTGCTTTAATGATAGTTTTCGTGAAAACAAGAAGAAAATAGAGCTCTAAACCTAGAAAAGAGCATCCTTTGACAGAGGGAAAAATTATTAAATCATAGTCTTCCTGAGTGTCCTCTACACAAAACCACATCTTCCATCTAGCATGAAAAGAGTAACCACTTTCTCAGTTGTGAACACACTCAACCATCCCAAAACAATCCAAGTTGAAAGCATATGTTAAAACAAGCTTCAATTGCCAAAATTCAAGCTGTAGGTGCCCATAAAATGAGAGGAAATAGAGTATACTTTGATGCTAGCACCAAATCCCAAGGATCATGAAAACATAAAGATAAACCACCAACAAAATACCAAGTAAGCATAATATTGACAACAGCAACGAGAATCCTCCACTTCAAGAGCATGTGCAGTGAGACCAAAAAAATATCCACTCTAGATACTCTCTCCACCATCAACAAGACCATAGATATTCATACAATCTCGTACAAATGACAATAAAACATAATTTCCACACTTGAGGAAATAATAATAAGAGTTTGTACATGATCAACTAGAGGATCAGTAAGGCCCCTGGAGGTAGATTCACTAACCATAAAACCTTCAACATGAGCCAATTAGGAGTCCACACTATCGAAACAGTACCGTAGGTTGCGAAGCATTCTTTTGACATCTTCAAGGGAAGAAAATAGATTATAGGTCTCAACTTGTTTATCTTGAAGTAATAAGTGAAAAAAAGTGTCCATATGTTGGTGTAAGGCCAGTGACTTGTGATAGAAAAGTTGTTTCTTCAGAGATTTTCCAAGGTCTTATATCCATTTCAAATCCTCACCCATCACCTCAAAATCTGAGTGATAAGTGAGACCCTCAACCTCTTTACTTTCCAACAATAAAATTTCTTTTCGAACTTCCAAAGGAATGACATCGAAGAAGGTGGCCATTAAGTCAAGAACAAGCCAAAAGAGAAATAGAGATCGATATTGGTTAGAAGTGATTCCATTGAATGATAACTACAAACCCCTATCCATTGAATCAATGTCTATAATATAGTGGTGGATAGGGGGCAATTTCATCTATATATCTCTAAAAATGTATTACGGAATCATTCTTGCTATGGATCAAAGTCTTCAGCATCGATTCTTCAAGGAGGGTTGGGTTGTCGAAAGAAAACGAAAGATTAGAGACCCCGAGGCTGTATAATACCCTAATATAAAACATTATTTTAAGATCAATGCTTCAAAGCATGAGACTTTAACTAAGGATTAATGGGGATTTTCACAACCAATAGAAATGTTTCAAACAAAATAGGTAGAGGTGCATGCCATACCTCTTGCAATTGAGTGGCGTCTAGGTTGTTGAAGATCCCTATAAGATTCCTCTTTTTACTAGCAGTCGCAAGGAGGCTGCCATCAAGGTGAGCACAAAGCAGACAATGTAAAAGTCATGGATAGTTACGAATCTAGATCTCTTGAGACCATAGTGCTCGACTCTCATATTCCCACGTTTCAAGCCTGAGCAGACCAACACAAAGCAGGCCAATACGTAGAGCAATGAGGATTAATCACTCGCAGTCTCTGGGGAGGACAACGAATTTGGATCTTGATCAAGAGATGGGTCAAGCAGGGCAGGGCAGTGGAAAAGTCACATTATCACCTTCCATACAAAAGAAAACTAAAATGAACAGGAAAATGAAAACAACCCGACCCAACCATAACAAACCCGAGATATTTTATCTTTGGTATTTTCATCATATTCACTTGCACGAGGGATAGCAATTTCTTGTAGCTTTTCCCCATTAAAATAATACGATTTTCATTGCTGACTTATATGGAAGGTCAAGTGGAAAATCTCTATATTGGCTTGGTATGTCATTTCTTGTGTTTGTTATTGTTTAGAAGGAATTTTGTTAGAATTGTTGGTATTTAACCAAATTATTAATTGGCATGATAAAACCCATGCATAAATATATTATAATAAAGAAAAGTTATAAGTCCCTTACTATTTGAGCTTTGTTATTTCATGTACGCAGCTTATGTGCTTTTCTAGTTCTCCAACCATGGAGTGTAAGCACCAATGCTTGGAGGTGACCTAGAATGGATTGACTGATATTGAATAACTAAGGGAATAAGGTGTCATAGAGGGAGCACATGCATTAAATAGGGGAAAATAGGATTTTAATCAAAATTAAATAATTAAGAAGTGGTGTATGAATAGAACAAAGGGGGTTCATCACAATAATTTGGTAATGAAAATGAGTATCAGTGAGGATGGAAACATATAGGCACAAGTAAAAGAGTTCAAATGGTTTCAAATGTGTCAAGAGAATATAAAAAAATTGTTCAAATAGGGGGATTTAATAATTGGAAAGACCTTGGAGAGAAGAATAGGTGGGGAGAATATGTCTAGAAATTTGGAAGAGAAAAAAAAAGTGACGGCACAAGGAGGTGAGAACGTTCAGTTATATGGATCATGAGTGTCTAAAAGGAAGCCTCGGTTTGTAAGGTATTGATTAGTTTATGGAGAGAGATATCATCACAAATAAATAAGAGGAAGAAACACTTAATTTTGTGTTCTAATTAGAGGTGATATTATATCTAAGTTCTAGAGGCTAAACATTGAACAACAAAAGATCACTAAGCTGAAGGAAATTAAAAAAATGGTTGGAGAAAGTTCTCAGGAGTATGATGAAAAATTACAAAAATTTATCAACAAACTCTCTTATACTATCCATGAAACTCAACGCAAAGAATGATCCATTCAAATTTTTCTTCTCTTTAATAGTGTACCATTAATGCAATAGTCATGGGTGACGTAGAGGGATGCCTTATCTTAGGCCATGAGGATATAATATTGTAGGGTGAAAATCTATTTTACAAAAAAAAATCATGCATGGTCGAATCTAAGAGATAATTATGTAAGCAATTCCTTATAGGTAAAGTACATTGGTATTACTATTGTTAAATGGGGTGGCGTACAAGGATATATTTGTAGCTATTGATGCAAGAACATAATTTCAACAATTTATTTCAAAATTTGTTTTTGTCCTCGAGAAGGTCTTAGAGATTTCTAGAAGAGGAAGTTGGTTTCCTTGTTGCCCTATAATTCTGTAGAATTTATAATTACATATTTAGCATAGGAAATTTTAGTAATTTTAGGTAGAAGTTAAGATGTTGTTTGATTTTTAAGGCCTCCTATTCATTAGGGAAGTTGAGTCTTAGGATTAGGATTTCTTTTGGCATCCTATGTATTTTTCAAACTCCAATACACCAAGGCAAATATGTGGAGGATATTTGGATGAAATGTGATTGGCCATAAAATGTAGATAATATTTGGGGACCTTGTAGTTTTTTTCCTCAGACCTTAGTAGTGCTTAGAGGTTGTATTTGGAGCCTTTAACAGGAAAAATCATTATATTCCCAAGAAGATTAGTGTTGGAGCACCTATGGATTGGGAGAAAGGATAAGGGGTTCTAGGAGTTAAGGGGTTTAAGGGTTTATGAGTAAGGGGCTAAGGGTAAAGGGTAAAGGGTTTGGGCTTAGGGGATTTTGGGGGTTATGGAGTTGAGGTCTATGGGGTTTAAGGGTTAGAGGTTAATGGCTCAGTGGTTAAGGGCTTTAGGGGTTAACGATTAGCCATCAAGGGCTTATAGGTCAAGGGATTTAGGGGTTAAGTGCCTAAGGGTTATGGTATTTAGGTGTTAATGGGTTAAGGGGTTAGGGGTTAAGGGTTAAGGTCAAGTTTTAAGAGGATATGGGATTAGGTTTCATGGGGTTCAAGGATTCCAATTTAGGGGTAAGGGGTTACTGGCTTGGGGTTTAAGGGTTCAAGGGGTTAATTTGTTATGAGTTATGAGCATAGGGGTTAAGGTATTGTGGCATTTGGGTTAAAGGGATAGGGAATTTAGTGGTTATAGGTTAAGTGCTTATGGGTTGTGATAATGTGGCCCCTAATCCCCTTATCACAACTATTGGAGGTTCCCATATCAATTGCTCTCATTTCCTTACTTATAGGTCCCCTAGCCCCTATTCCATAAGGCCCTAAGGCTCCTCCTCATTCTCTAATGTTATGATTATATATCTGAGTAGACCATGCACTAACCTCTCACTTCTATCCATCCATGTTATCCTTATGTCCCCTTTCCCCGTTCAATACACCAAAGATCCCCCTCCCCCAAAATTCATGATAGTTGAACATTTGGAGGTGATAATTTAACAACAGCTTCTAAACATTGTATTCTAATGATTTTTTTTGGGGTGTGGGGGTTGTCCAAAAATGCCTCCAAAAGTTACATTGTCATTACCTTTCAGGGAGATTCAGAGATTATAAGTTGAAAACAATAAATACCATGAACAGACAAAGAATCTAATGAGTTTAAGGGCTAAAAAAAATACCACCCATAATAAACCTTTTCATCCAAAGATTATTCCATGTTGGGCCACAACAAAACCTTTCAATAGAAATTTCATGTAGCCTACTATTACAAAGGAAATTCAATCCACAACTTGTTGTTCCACTTCTAATTTTACCCAAAATTACCTCATATTTATAGGTATCACCATATCTTATACCGAATAAAATTCAAAAAATATACATCCTTTAGAGAAATAGGATGATAAAAAAAATGAACCATACATATTAATGAACCTTATTTTATATATTAATATTAGGATGAACCTATTTTGCTATTGGAAAGAGAGAAAATTTCATAGATATTGATGAATCCTTATGCATTACCTACATTCTAATGAGTTAACAAAAATGGCACTAGGAGAGCAATGATATTGTGTTTTTGGCAAAGATCTTTTATCTCTTCCTCCAACACCAAGATTTTTCTTGTATGTTGCAGAAAAAATGGAAATCCCCAATGGAGATCGTTGTTTGGTCAATTTAGTGTGTCCTAAATTGCTACATTAATTTGTCAATCTGGGATTCGTAAGCTGACGAAGTGTGGCGCACTATATGTGCAAGATAACCTATCTCTTACTTTTTGTCGTTTTTGTTTTTTTTTTTTTTTATCTTGGGGGTTTTATCTTGGTTGGTTTCCTAATGTGAGATGGAAATTATAAAAGACAAGTATGGATATAAATTTTCAAGGCAATGATGTCCTTTATAACGATTTCCCAAACTTCAAACTTCAAGAGAGTTTTAAAACATGCAATAACAAAATTAATTCCTAAAAGAGAATGAAAATGTGCCACTATACTAGTCAAACAAACAGTGAACCATTGATCATGAAACCCATTACCCTTGTTGTTGTCTAAATACAAAAGAAACTGTACTCAAAGAAATCAAAGAATTGCAAGCAAAGTAAAGCTAAAACCAAATTACATCAACTCATATTCTGACCCCTCACCATTAGTCTCGCTATGGCTTTCGTAGGTAATCATAAATAACTTGAGCAATATGATATCTAATTTGCAGAAAAATAAACTAATATCAAATTACACACTCATACTTCAATCCCTCACCATTAGTCTCGCTATGGTTTTCGGAGGTAACTGATAATGACATGAGTAATTTAATATCTAATCTAACTAATAAAGCAAATGTACAAAACTGAAATAAATAAAATAGTGCTAGAATTAAAAGCTAAGAAAAATAAATCAGCAGAAGGACAAGACTGATTCCATGTCATTAGTCATTGTAAAACTATGTGCAAATGCCCGGGCTGCCTATTGTAATCTGGAACAAAGACACTGATCAGTTAACAGCAGTATAAAGCATGAAAAACTATGGACAAAAATAAAACGTTAATACCATAAGAGATGTGATATATACACGTGAATAACTATGGCATAATGAACGTAAGGAAATAAAGCATGAAACTATACAGCAATAAACAAAACCTCGGCGTGTGTAGGGGCCCTCTGCACAATCCTCGGGCAACAACTATCAACCACGAATTATGCTTATGAACAATGTCTTCTCATGTATTCAAAACACATTCATAACAAGGAAATAATGTCACGGCACAGTGGGCTTTCGTTTCAGCAAAATTACATTCCAGACGCTGCTACTATGCGTATGAGAACGCATTATTTATAAAAGAGGATGACATAACTAATTTCCTACAGTCTACGCTGATAAAAGACACGTGAAAAACCACGTCCAGAAATCTAGCATTATGGCTGCCGTGAAGATTAAATCTATGGAGGGTGGCCGTTGAATTCGGCTTATGGAGCAGTTCACAGGTGTTGATACGTCCCCTGAGATTTAGGAACGGCCACGCAAGTCTTCACGTGGTGAAAAACAGAGTTCTGTCACTGTAGGACTCTTAGGTTGACCACCGCTTGACTACCTTTGACCACGGCCTTCTTTGATGAATTCGACTGAGCCAGTAGGACTCGGTCCATGTCCATGTCATTTCCAACTTGCCCATGTGGCTTGATTTGCCTAAAGACACCTGCAATATAGACTTTAACAAAATGGTTGCGGAAAGTTGAAGCAGCTGTGGAAAGTGACAAGATTCCGCAGCTAAATGAGCAAAAATCTAATTCAAACAGCAGACACAAAACATAGTTAAAAACCACTTTAAATGCTCTTTTATGATTAATATGCAATGATGTTGATGACTTAGGAGGTCCAGGTAAATGGAAAAATTCTAGAAAGGTGTATAGGAAAGATGCAAGTTTGGGACTCAACATACCCCCACTGTAAAGGTGTTGCATGTCCCCTATGCAACCAAAATTTTGATCATCCTCCTTCAACTCATATGCCCTGATACCTCTGCCAGTACATCCAGTCCTCTTCTCCTCTTTCTTGGTGCTACTAACATCCTGGGCTTCTTCATCAAGCATCTGAATTTGAGATTAATCAGTGCTCTACTTATCTTCTTGCATTTCTTCTTCAATTTCCTGTTCTTTTTCTGCCAAAGTCCCAGATGTAGCATAGTGTTGTCATGAATGATCTTGTCCAAGCTGCTTTGCTCCTTTAATACTTCATTTTCATTTTTAATATGTCTATTTAAAACCTCCAAATCAAAGACTTCTTGTTTCAAGGATTGGACTAGGGCTTCTTGTGCTGTGTGAGGCTGAGTGGATGAAGTGCTGGGACCCGTGGCTGTTATTTCTAAGGATTCTATGTAATCATACACCTCTTTCTATTTTGGATCTATCTCGGGTGTCGTTTTCCTTGGGCTGTCCCCAAAATGCTGTGGAGGAGAATTGACTTCAAAATCTGGCCGAAAAGGACTCACGTCAACATCTTGAGGACTAGTTTCAACGTTTGGCTGAGAATGAGATGGACTACGGCCAGCTGGAGTTTGTTCAGGTGTTTCTTCTCCCAAATCAATAAAATGGGGTCCTTTTGTTTGTGTTTTTCTCCACTTTCATTTAAGCCTGTTGCTTCTTCTTACACGCTGTGGACTACTGTCTTTTTCCTTCTGCTTTTCTTTTCCTTTCTTTTTGGCCATAGCTAACTGTTCCTGAAGGTGAACTAGTCTCTCAGACAATACTTGATGGTCTTATTCTGAGGAAGAGGTTTGATGCATAGCCTCAATGCTTCTTTTCTCTTTTGATTTTGTTGGATTTTTACCCTCAGTCTTTTCCTTCCTCCTTTTAGACAGTGTTTCTTCTCTACTAGTTCTTTCAACTGTGTTAGTAGGAGTGCTTTGAGTTTTATCATCTGTTTTCTTTCTTCTACTTCTTTTTGATGTACTGCCTTCAGGGGTTTCTTGGGGTTCTTCAAAGAAATTTCTAATTAAAAACTGCTCCCATGTGTCCTTTTTCTCTTTTAATTGTTTTTCTATCAAGATTTTTACGAGACCATGGTGATACAAATGTGGTTCTACGTCCCCCAAATTCTTTTGGACGGTTACAGACATCTTTTTCAAACTGTTTAGTAAAAAGTATGGCAGATTGAGGAACTGGTTGTCTAGGAAATTCATCAACAGTCGGGTATGATACATGTACATTGATCCAAAACGTCCCTCACAGGTGATAAACTTTTGAATAACCAACAGTAAACTGGCCCACTCTTCTTTTAAAGCATGGATAGGAATTCCCTTTTTAAAAATGGTGACATCCATACCTGGGTTACGTAGGATCACTCTCCAGGCTTCCTCGCCAATGCTCTTGTTCTTGAACCAGCGTTCACCTTCTTAAGGGAGTTCTGTAGCTGCTGCTATGGATGCCTCAGTCACTGTAAATTTGAGGTCCCCAATTTCTACCTCCAGACCGTTGAAAGACCTCGCAAAAGTTTTTGTTACCTCCTTATTGTAGCCTTTAAACTTTTGAATAAACTGAAGCCATTTTGCCTTTTTCAATATGTCTTTGACTTGCGGGTATCCTTCCATAAATTTGGGTCCCTCTGGTTCTGTCCTCAACAACTGACCCATCCTTCCTTTTGTTCTTTAAAACGCATCTGCGTGAGGAGGGTTTAGCGGAGGTAAGACGGCTGAATTAGCGGAAATGAACAGGGTTTATGAAGGAGACCAGTGACTGTAAGCGGATATCAGAGAATAGGTACACGGAATGAAGCGGAATAGAGAACAAAATGGGGTGAAGACTTATGTGAGCACGGTGGAAATGCAGCCGTGAGGTCAATAGAACAGTAGGGGGAGTAAAGTGCATCCGGCAGTATTTAAAATTGGGTGGCTACAGAGTAGATGCAAGCACGTTTATGCAACGGCTACAGATTTTGTGCAGCTGAGAGAAGCCGTAGTCAAATCAACTACGTTCCATAATTACAGGTGGAGTATCAAAGTATAGCCGAACACGAGTGAGGACCGGAAGCTTGATTATGAGGCCGTTTAAAAATGAATGCAAGGGTTGTGGGGGAATCATATAGAGATCATGGAACGGTTATGGAATTATCAACACAATCATTGCATATAATGGAGCTATGGTTTATAACTATGTAAAAATGTGCTTGAATGCCATTTGAAATAAATTTCTACTCATACCTTGGAATTCTTGCCATTTTTCATTAGTCTTCAATCATTTGCTCCTCGTTGATGCTTTTGAATGCCTCATGTCTTCATAATATGTCCTCATACCTGCATTTGATTTCATGATTGTTGAACTAACATCTGACTGAAATTTTTTGAAAAACTGAGTGGTAGCTGCAGAAACTGCTTCTGGCTGCGGAAACTGGTGTCAGCTGCGGAAACTGACACAGCAATTATTTGGGTGAATGGAAATAGATAGATGATAACTAACTGAATGAAAATGGTCATGAAAGAAAATTCTTATTGGTGAAATGAAATGAAATAGATGAAATGGAGTGAAATGAAATGAAGTGGAGTGGAATGAAGTGGAATGAAATGGAGTGGGTTGTCATAAAACTTGTGAAATGAGAGAGAGAGAGAGAGAATTTTTTTTTTTTTGGAAAATATAGGGTGTCAGGTGTTCCTAATTTTCACCCTACATTTTATGTATAAGACTGCCAATCAGTGATTGGTTTTCAGGCTTATACAATTTTATTTTATTTTTTATTTTTTTTTTTAATAATTGAAAAAAACAAAGGCTAGGCTGGTGGAGAAGAAGGATTCTTCTTCACTAGCCTTATTGCAGAATTATCTTGAAACATTTTGACAAAGTTCTCTTTTGAGAGTGGCTTATGATAGATCTTTAACCTGTGGCCATTCATAATAAGAGGAGTGTGAGATTCATCAATGGTCTTGATTCTTACCGCTCCATTGCTAAAGATCTTGTCAATCTCATATGGCCCAAGCCAATGAGTCTGAAATTTTCCTTTAAAATATTTAAACTTGGAATCAAATAGCAATGCCCAATCTCCTTCTTGAAACTTCTTCTCTTTGATGTATTTGTCATGCCATTTAGCTCTTTGATATTGAACTAGATCAGTTCTTAGAATTTCCTCTTGTTTGATCTCATCTAGTTCATTCAACTGCTCCATTCTATGCCTTTGGGCTTCTGATAGATCCATCCCCAACTGAATTTCCATCTTGAAGGTCTTGACTTGGAACTCAATGGGGAGCAGGACTTCTTTCCCATAAACAAGTTCATACGGAGAATGTCATGTTGTATTTCTCCATGTAGTTCTGTAGGCCCACAAGGCTTCAAGAAGCCTTTCCGCCCAATCTCTTCTATGTAGATGAAAAGTTTTGGTGATGATACTTTCGAGAACTTTGTTTGTAGACTCCACTTGACCATTTTCTTGCAGATGGTAAGGAGTAGATCTTCTGTGCTTGATTTTGTATTCTTCCATTAGCTTCTCCACCAGGTTGGATGTGAATTGGATTCCCTAATCTGTCACAATTTTCTTGGAACACCAAAGCGAGTAAAAATATCCTCATAAAGAAAATTAACAATGGAATTTTCAATAGCAGATACTAATGCTTTGGCTTCCACCCATTTAGTAACATAATCAGTACAAACCAATATATACTTCTTTTGCTTAGATGGTGGATTAATAGGTCCAATGAAATCTAAAGCCCATTTTTCAAAGGGTTCGCTGAGTACCTGTGGTTGCAATGGCATTTCATTTGAAAGGGTAGGTTTCCCTACTCTTTGGCAGCTGTCACACCTTTTGACATATTGTTTTGCATCTTTGAAGAGGGAAGGCCAACAATATCCTAAAGAGAGGATTTTATAGGCTGTCCTTTTGTCAGCAAAGTGTCCGCCGCATGGTTCATCATGACATGCCTTGAGGATATCATGTATTTCATCCTCCATGACACATCTTCTGATCACAAGATCTGGCCCTGTTTTAAACAATTCGTTAGAAATCCATGAATATTTTGAACTTTCCTGAATAATATTTCTTCTTTCACTTGGAAATAAATGTGGAGGCAGTTTCCCTGTAACCAAATAGTTAGCAATATCTGCATACCAAGGGGTCTTAGTAGTTACCGCAAACAAGTATTCATCAGGAAACTTATCCTCTACAGGAGAATCTTCTTTAGTATTCTGAATCCTAGACAAGAAATCAGCTACTGTATTTTGTTTCCCTGGTCTATCCAACACAGTAATATTGAATTCCTGCAAAATTAGGAGCCATCTTGTCACTCTGCCATTAGTAACAGGTTTTTTCATTAGATATCTAATTGCAGAATGATCAGTATGAATAAAAGTTTCATAGCCTCTTATATAATGTCTAAACTTATTGATTGCATGAACAACAGCTAAAAACTCTTTTTCAGTTACAGTATAGTTCAACTCAGTGGGAGTCAAATTTTTACTGGTATAGTAAATGGCATATGGGACTAAATCCTTTTGACCCAACACAGCTCCTAGAGCTGTATCTGAAGCATCTGTAGAAATATGGAAAGGGAGTTTCCAATTTGGTCCTCTCAAGATAGGTGCTTCAGATATTCTTGTTTTCAAAGTTTCAAAGGCTGATTGACAATCATGATCCCATTTGAATTCACAGTCTTTTGTAAGCAGTTTGAAGAGTGGAGATGCTATTTTAGTGAAGTTTTCTATAAATCTTCTATAGTATCTAGTAAATCCTAGAAAACTTCTAACATCTCTTTGACAATTTGGAATAAGCAACTTGGAGATGACTTCAACTTTTGATCTATCAACCTTAATCCCATCTCCTGAAATATGATGCCCCAAAACAATACCTTCAGTAAACATCATAAAGCATTTTTCATGGCTTAATGAAAGGTTTGTTTCTTTACATCTTATAAGGAATTTTTCCAATTTTTCTAATGCCTCTTCAAATGAATTACCATAAACTGTAAAATCATCCATATAAACCTCTACACAATCATGGATTAGATCAGAAAAAATTCCTAGTACTGCTCTTTGGAATGTTGCGGGTGCATTAAATAACCCAAAAGGAAGCACTCGATAGGCAAAAGTCCCCCATGGACAGGTAAATGTGGTCTTATCTTGATCTTCAGGTGCTACCTGAATTTGATTATAGCCACTAAAACCATCCAAAAATGAAAAGTACTTTTTACCTGCTAATGTATCTAATACCTGATCAATAAAAGGCAATGGAAAGTGATCCTTCAAAGTTGCTTTGTTCAATTCCCTGTAATCAATGCATACCCTCCATTTACCATTCTTTTTAGGTACTATAACCAAAGGAGAAACCCATCGGCTATCTGAAATTGGATAAATGAAGTTTAAATTGAGTAGTTTTTGGAGCTCTTCTTTCACTATCTCCCTAAGGTTTGGATTCATCCTTCTCCGAGGTTGTCTGATTGGTCTACTATTTTCCTCAATATAGATATGATGGATGCAAGTCTTAGGATCAATACCTTTCATATCAGTATACTCCCATGCAAATGCAGTAGAATGTTTTTGCAAGATTTTGGTTAGTTCTTCCTGTTGTGACTTTTCCAAATTTTTGTTGATATTTAATGTTTTTCCTGGAAAAATATCAATGGTAGAACTACCGAACTCTTCCATAGAGTAAAGAGACATTTGTCTTGATGATAAATATTCAATGTCATATTCCAACTGAAATTGTGTGGGGTCATATTTTGAAGATGTCTCAAAATTTTCTAATGTGTTCAAAATTTGACTATCCTCACCGATTTCAGAAATGGTAAGGACAGGTTGTATAGTGTCCTCATCATCGACCCATTCATTGTCTCCTACTTCTGTGATTGCTTTTGCTGGAGGATACAAATTGAATTTCTTTGTCGAATTACCATTAGAAATGTACATATCCTCAGATCTACAACTAATGAAAGCATCAGCTGTGGCTAGCCAAGGTCTTCCTAAGATAAGTGGGTGCCCTCCTAGATTACTCTTGGGAGTCAAAATCATAAAATCTACCGGATATTCCCAAGAATCTAAGGAGACTGAAATATCTTCTAATACACCATCTGGTTTGATAATTGATCGATCTGCAAGTTGCAGTAAAGTAGGTGTAAAAAGAATATTAGGAAGTTTTAGCTGTTCCATAGTCTGTCTACTCATAATGTTGATAGCAGCCCCTAAGTCAATCAATGCGTTTGGAATTTCTATCCCATTTATATGTGTCTTGACAATTGGACTACCTGGATCTACATACTTCTGCATGGTAATTTTTCCCATCATGATATCTGCAATTTTTCCTACTAGGTGGATTCTTCTTGTATCTCTTAGTTTCCTTCCTAGTCTTTTGAGACTCAACTCCTTTATTGTTTTTGCTAGAATAGGAATCTCTCTAATGGCTTGTAGCAAGGGAATCTTGATACAAACATTCTTTAATTCATCTAGAAAATCATAGTTAGGCAACAAGATTTGTTTTTCCACCCCTTTATCAATTTGTAATATTTCATGGAAAGGAGGTGTGGATGAAGATGTAGGTTGCTCAACTATAGGAGTTGTGGGGGATAAATTTTCTTTCTCTTTTTGAATGTTTGAGTTTTGAAGAGATGCTTCCTCAGAACCCTTATTGACTTTAAGAGAGTCCTCCTTAGAGGTATCTTGCTCTTGGACATCTATAGAAGGTTTTTCTAAAACTCTACCAGACCTGAGTTGTACATCATTGAGAGAAACAATCATATAGGTAGGAAATTGTTGTCCTTCTATCATGTAAGTATTCTGAGGATTTTTATTGTTAGGATTTGGCAATGGCTGAGCTGGAAGTTGATTTGTCTTTTTTTGGAATGGAAGCATGAGTTGAGGATTTGGATTTTGTTGAGAAGGTTGTTGTTGTGGAAATGGCAATGAAAGTTGTAGATTTGGGTTTGGAAGTTGTGGAGCTTGTTGATTTTGAAAAGATGGAGGATTTTGATAAAATTGAGCAAATCTCCCATAAGGATTTTGCATACCTTGTACCCATGACTGATATGAATTTTGAGGTTGGGGCCAAGGTTGTTGCCAAGGATTCCAATTTGGTGGGGATTGAAAATTCATAGGGTTGTTAAACCCTTGAGTTTGTTGCCCTTGCCAAGGTCTTCTTGTAACAAAACAGAGAGACTCTACTGAATTTGGATCTTTTTTAAAGATAGATTTGAGTCCAGGAATTGAAGGACAATCCTTGGTCTCATGATTCTCTGAGCAAATCATACATGTTTCTACAACTTTTGCATCCAAGGGACATTCCCTTAAAGCATGTTTCTTCCTACATTTCAGACAAAAGATGGCTAGAGCATCAGTTTCTGCTTTCTGTTTGTTTTGAATTTTAAGGGTGTCTAGTTGTTCACTAAGGCTCCCTAAGATATCAGTTTTGAATTCATCAAGCATATTGCCAATCTCTGCCCTACTTACTGATCCAGTTGCATATTTGTTTGCCCTGATAAGAGAAGGATCTCTAGGCCCTTTTCCCATTTTAGATTTTCCCCTTGAGAGATGGATACATAGTTCTGTTATGTCACGAAGTGGAAGTTGAGAAATGTCTCCTTTCCCCATCGTGTTTAAAATATCTATCCATTCATCTCTGATGGCTTTTAATAGAAGGGCTTTCAAATTTTCCTCATCTAAGTTGCTCATCTTTGCTCTTTTTAAGTTGTATTGAAATCTTTCAAGTAAATCCTCCAAATTTTCATCTTCTTTTTGCACCATTTTGAATACCTCATCCTTGTGATTGGTGGGCATGCAATAGTCCAGGCATCTATCCAAAAATGTTTGTTTCATATCATTCCAAGTCCTAATAGATTGGGTGACTAATCCCATGAACCATTTCAAAGCGGCTCCCTTCAATGTTGAAGGAAACAGTTTGAGTTTTTGAGAGTCTTCCATATAGTCATAGGTTCGGCACACGACTTCAAACTCAAATAGAAATGTTTCAGGATCCTCACTTCGCAATCCATAAAAGTTGGGGAGGACAGATGGTGAGATTTTTTTCATCGTTGTATGAGTTTCCTCATCAACTATAGGGAATCCAAACGAGTTGTCTCCTTCCCTATTACCTCCACCTCCACCATTGTTGCCTCCATTATTTCCTCCTCCTCTACCTCTACCTCTACCTCCGAATCCATCTACTACTTCCTCTGCCATGATATTTTCTTCAGAGTCCTCAAATTCCTCTGGTTCTTCTATCAAGGGAGGATGAGATGGAGTTTCTTTCTTTTCTTCTTCAGGTGATTCTACTTCTTTAATTACAATATACTTTCCTGTAGAAGTAAAGAAAGGGTCTTCTTCTAAATGAGATTTGGTAGATGGTGTAGGAGAATCCTCTAATTCAGCTTCTCCTTGAATTCCAGGAATCTTAAGGCTAGGGGTAGATGGTGGTGAATCTTGTCTATGTCTTGAAGAAGATGGAGTTGTGAAAATCGAACTCTTGGCTCTAGCTATAAACCTTCCCCTAGAATCTCTTGCTCTATGCATGTCATTTTTTATTTTTAAGTTGGGCTAATAATTCTCTTTCTGATCTTCCAGGTCACACTAAGTGCAAGAAGAGAGCACACTTAAGAAATTATTGAACCAATAACTCTCTTTTATGATCCTCCAGATCACACTAGGTGCAAGAGGAGAGCATACTTCAAAAAGTTATCAATTTTTCCCTTCTTTTATTGTTTTTTTTTTTTAAGAAATTGGCTACCTAGTTACACTTCCCCGGAAATGGTGCCAAAATGTTTGGTCAATTTAGTGTGTCCTAAATTTCTACATTAATTTTTCAATCCGGGATTCGTAAGCTGACGAAGTGTGGCGCACTATATGTGCAAGATAACCTATCTCTTACTTTTTGTCGGTTTTTTTTTTTTTTTTTTTTTTTTTTTTTTTTAAATTATCTTGGGGGGTTTATCTTGGTTGGTTTCCTAATGTGAGATGGAAATTCTAAAATACAAGTATGGATATAAATGTTCAAGGCAATGATGTCCTTTATAATGATTTCCCAAACTTCAAACTTCAAGAGAGTTTTAAAACATGCAATAACAAAATTAATTCCTAAAAGAAAATGAAAATGTGCCACTATACTAGTCAAACAAACAGTGAACCATTGATCATGAAACCCATTACCCTTGCTGCTGTCTAAATACAAAAGAAATTGTACTCAAAGAAATCCAAGAATTGCAAGCAAAGTAAAGCTAAAACCAAATTACATCAACTCATATTTTGACCCCTCGCCATTAGTCTCGCTATGGCTTTTGGAGGTAATCATAAATAACTTGAGCAATCTGATATCTAATTTGCAGAAAAATAAACTAATATCAAATTACACACTCATACTTCAATCCCTCACCATTAGTCTCGCTATGGTTTTCGGAGGTAACTGATAATGACATGAGTAATTTAATATCTAATCTAACTAATAAAGCAAATGTACAAAACTGAAATAAATAAAACAGTGTTGGAATTAAAAGCTAAGAAAAATAAATCAACAGAAGGACAAGACTGATTCCATGTCATTAGTCATTGTAAAACTATGTGCAAATGCCCGGGCTGCCTACTGTAATCTGGAACAAAGACACTGATCAGTTAACAGCAGTATAAAGCATGAAAAATTATGGACAGAAATAAAACGTTAATACCATAAAAGATGTAATATATACACGTGAATAACTATGGCATAATGAACGTAAGAAAATAAATCATGAAACTATACAGCAATAAACAAAACCTCGGCGTGTGCAGGGGCCCTCTGCACAATCCTCGGGCAACAACCATCAACCACGAATTATGCTTATGAACAAAGTCTTCTCATGTATTCAAAACGCAGTCATAACAAGGAAATAATGTCACGGCACAGTGGGCTTTCTTTTAAGCAAAATTACATTACAAAAGCTAACTACTATGCGTATGAGAATGCATTATTTATAACAGAGGATGACATAACTACTTTTCTACAATCTGCGCTGATAAAAGACACGTGAACAACCACGTCCATAAATCTAGCATTATGGCTGCCGTGAAGATTAAATCTATGGAGGGTGGCCGTTGGATTCGACTTATGGAGCAGTCCACAGGTGTTGATATGTCCCCTGAGATTTAGGAACGGCCACGCAAGTCTTCATGTGGTGAAAAACAGAGTTCTGTCACCGTAGGACTCTTAGGTTGACCACCGCTTGACTACCTTTGACCACGGCCTTCTTTGGTGAATTCGACTGAGCCAATAGGACTCGGTCCATATCCATGTCATTTCCAACTTGCCCATGTGGCTTGATTTTCCTGAAGACACCTGCAATATAGACTTTAACAAAATGGTTGCGGAAAGTTGAAGCAGCTGCGGAAAGTAACAAGATTCTGCAGCTCAATGAGAAAAAATCTAATTCAAATAGCAGACACAAAACATAGTTAAAAACCACTTTAAATGCTCTTTTATGATTAATATGCAATGATGTTGATGACTTAGGAGGTCCAGGTAAATGGAAAAAGTCTAGAAAGGTGTATAGGAAAGATGCAAGTTTGGGACTCAACAATCGTTTCCTTCACAACTACTCCATTTATACGGGTGTCTTGGGCATAAAATCAAACTCTTTTATGCTAGAGCTATTATATGTCATTTCATTGAGCTACAGTGATAGGTGAGATTTATGCATAAATCACTAAAGGTGTATCCATAGGCTATTAATCTATTGGCTATAGAATTGGACTCTTTTTATTTGTAACTTAGAAAAATGGAAAAGATGTGGAGACAATCTCCATTTTTCTTCTTTCACCAGGCCATGTAAAATAAATGAAGAATATAGTCTCGACCCCTTGGAGAATGAAAGATGAGAAAAATGATTAGCATGAACAAACAAAGAATATAATAAGTTGAGATGAGAGGGGTCTCCCTTTGTAAACAAGCATCCATAGGCATGTTAGAGTTAGTATGAATCTTTACTAGAAGGTGAGTAGTCTTCACATCACCAACCACATCCAATAGAAAGGTACGAACCCCTACAATAAAAATTATGTCTCCAAATAAGGTATAGTCAATACCAATAATATCATATTATGAATATATTACAATATGATTTGCAAAGTATGTTTCCATACATGTTTGAAAGAAACAATCCATCTGTTTATCAAAAGGAAGTCTTTTTGAAGACCTCAAGAAACGCCCTTGAAGGAGACAAGAAGGGTTTGAAATCATAGAATACAAGTTGATCTATGAATACTAGTTCTTCAACCCTTAGGAGAAATGTTACTAGTCAATATTCTAATCTCAGATGATATCCTAATCTCAGATCAATATTCGAGAACATCATTGTTACCTTCAATTGATCAAACAAATCATCAATCCTCAACAATGAGTACTTATTCTGAATGGTCACCTGGTTCAATTTCATGTAGAAAATTCACAACCTGAGAGTAACATCCTTCTTCTTCACAAAAAATATTGATGTGCCCCATGGTGATACACTTGTCCTAATGTATCCCTTCTCCAACATTTCCTTCAACTGCAACTTTAGTTCTACAAATTGTGGAGTGCTCATCTTGTATTGTTTTTATGATGTTGGTGTTGCCCCTGGTACCAACTCAATAGAAAAATGCAAGTTCCCTCTGAGGAAAAAAATCTGAAATATCTATAGGAAATACATCCTAAAACTATTGTAAAACTGGGTACTTGTTGAAGGCATCTACATCCTCAACTTCCTTATCTTTGTCACTAGAAATATGTACTACAAATAACACACACCTGTTCATGTGACTACACTTCGTCTGCATAGTTGTCACCATTTTAACTAATGTTTCCTTCTTCTTACCTTGCAAGAATATTTGTTCTCCATTGTCATCCAAGCACTCAATAGATTTGTCATAGCAATCCACTTTGGCCCTATGGAGATATAATCAGTCCATACCCAAAATCATGTTATACGAACCCAATGAAAATACATTCAAATGCGCTGATGTAGACATACAATTCAACTCAAATGAATAAGCTCTTACCCAATGATGAACTTGCTTCTTTGTACCAGTATCCAACTGCACTAACCAAGACTCTTCATGTGCTTCTTTATTCAAACCACACTTTTCCACCAAGTCAGGATTAACATAACTATAATTAGATGCAGGGAAAAAAAAAATAGAAAAAAATTGATCACAAAGCTTACCGTACATCTTGATAATAGATGCCTTGTGATATTCCTACCTTTTATCCAATGTTGCATAGATCCGAGGAACACTTTTTCCAACATCCCCCACTGTCTGTGTTTCCTGAGAACTGTAAGTATGCGGTCTACCACCTTGATGTTGTGTACAATCTCTCATGTGATAATATTTGCCACAAGTACAATATTGTATAGGCTTCCAACCTACACCCTTGTTCTACTCCTAAACCTAAAATCCCTGCTCATAACAATGCTTTAGCTTCCGGATGGCCTCCTTCAATGATATAGGCTCATCAAACTCAATCATGTCTTTGAATATTATTGAAAACCCACTGATGAATCGTTCAATCTTCACCTTCACCTACTTGAGGTAAGGCACATATCTCAACAAATCCAGAAATCTTCTAGTGTAATCATAATCGATAATAGAGTCCATATTTAGCTCATAGAACTATTTTTCCTTGTCATCATAGTACATCTTCGATAGATACTTCTTCTTGAATAGTCTCTCAAATTCACTCCAAGTCAACTCTTCCTCATAAATATCTCTAATTTTCTTTACTTCTTCACACCAATAACTGCTTTATCTTTAATACTGAATGTAGATATCCTGGCGTTAATGTCCTCTGAGTAATCATGCAATCTAAAGAATTTATTCATTCCAATCAACCATGCTTCTGCATCCTCTGTTTTCTTCATTTTCCCATCGAATGTAGGTGAATTTTATTTCTTGAACTCATCCGGAAAATATACCCTATCAATCCTCCTGTAAGTATGATAATGATGATCACCATGATACCTTTCAGAACCAGAACGAGAATAGTACTTGTTTCCATCACCCCTCCTTTCCATAGTATCCAAGAACTTGACGTCCCCGATCATGTCATCTCTATCTGACTTGTGAACACTATGGGGTCTACCTCCACAGGCCCCATTAGTCTTATCCTCATGTCCATATTTAATCTGAAGTGGTCCCTGTCTCTGCATTTTTGAGAAACTTTGAAGAATTACTACATTAAATTTTTCTTATTTCTTCTTTTCCTGCACAATTTTGTCATTATCTGCTTTGAAAATCCTTATTTCCTCCTTCAAACTCATCAATGTGTCTACTAAGTCAGAAGAGTTCCCAACACCATGCTACTCATCTGATTCATAGGGAGAATCTCTGTAGTCTACCATCTTGTTAGTCATCTTTTATTTCTTCTTCCTACAAGGTATATTATGTCATCTAAACCAAATCATAAACAAACCAGTGTACCTTAGTATAGCTCGGAGAGGATATCTCATCTGCAAGACCAACCAAATTAGTGCAATACACACACACACATATATCAGGTCAACATATAAACATATTGTCAGCCACTATCCAAATATCAATGCATGACTATGCAGACCACATATCATGACTTCATGCACAACGACCATCATCTAGTCAAATTATGCATAACAACATATAAAAATTGATACACATAATTGATGCACGACTGGCATAAACATGACAAATACATTCAACAACGACACCATCAAATTTCACATGAAGACACCACTACAATCATGACCAATGCCATGAATACACATCAATCACATAGATCACAAGCACAAGGACCTATATGGAACCGACATGTAGATATGACAAAAAATTCATCGAAGGGGAATGGAGACTAGACATCACCCAAGGAGAAAAAAACCATGCTATGATACCACTGTATAACACCCTACTCCCACATCTACCCAAGTAACTAGCCAACTGGGGAAAACATGTGATGAAGAGTTACTGTGATATGATTCAACTCCCTATATATCAGTTAAGGAAGTGGAACTGACAGAACACAACCAACCTAACCTTCTGCACTTGTAACAAAACCCCCAGGAGCCATCCAACCCATCCAGGTGACCAAACCTTGAGACAAAATAATATTTTATGCATCAAAGCCTTAATCTCTCCCTTTACATGGTCATGCATGTGACTTAGAACCTCCAGTTGCTCCCACAACAAGGAATTCCTATGACTAGGGACGTTTCCAGGTAGTTCTGTGCCATGACTCCAGATTCTGAGCCACTTTTTTAGGGCCAGGACTCTGGCCACTGCCCAAAACTCCATGAAACTTCAAGAAATGATAAGTAACATAAAAAAATTGATAAAAATGTAAATACTTGATCAAGGACTTGAGTGGAACCCTAGTATCCATGATAACTATTTTGTCAAACATGTCACAAATATGCATTCTACAGGTTAAAACAACAGACCTGAGCACAAGGGGATCAAAATTATCTAAGAATCACTAAGAAGCATTGATGCCACATCAAAATAACTGCATTACCATGTACTAAGCCATATAGTCATTATGCATTCAGTGATTAACCAAAAATGATGAGATTCATACATTATCATTGTCATAAAACTTAATCATAACCAACATAAATATCAAGGATATAAAAAAGATATGAGCCACATATAAACAAGTATATTTACCCATAAATCACTAAGGAGAAAGATCTCTTACTGATGATTACACATGTTGACCAAGTATGGGACTTCCAAGAACCACCCAACTATAGGATAGGTTGAACCCAATATTTATTTCAGCGAGTCAGCCCCATGCCATATTCCAAGCATGAATGTGGGATCTCATAGAAAAAATAAATCAAAACCAAACCAGGGCTTTCAGAGGCCAAACCACCTCAACCCTCTATAGGTGATTCCACCTCATTGTCGAACATCACTAACCATCACCATATTGGTCTCTACCCAAGTTGTCCAGGCTCCAACGCGTTTATTCAAACCAAGTTTTCCACAACTAGTAACTCAACCCATAATTGTTTTCAGGCTTTCAGAGCATTTGTCCAACTAGGGCTTCTAGGACTAGTAACTCAACCCACCAAGGGCTTCCAGATAATTTGTCCAACCAAGGCTTCTAGGAACTAATAACTCAACCCACAACCAAAGGTAGAAGAAAACCAACCAGAAAAAAAAAAAAAAAAAAAAAAAAAAACCCACAACACCATGGCTATCTATGAAATAGCAAGGTTATGAAAAACCACTGTCAATCCATGTGATCCCCCATGCCAGTGACAAATTATAACCAAATAAACACATGCATGTTCCATGCATGCCAAAACTAGTAAGAGAACCATACATGAAACTCAGTACCTGCAAGAAAAACCTGATATAGTTATTGATCTCGTTGACCTCTTACACTTTCTTGCTTTTCCTTTTCCTTCTTGCTCCAAATCCCAAGTATGCCACACTCCTCCAAGAGTGTTGTAAGAAAACTCAAAGAATATAAGAGTATGAGAGAGAGAATAGAATGAGAGCTCCAAAACTGAGCTGAAAAAAGTTTGGGAAAAAGGTTCCAACTGATCCTCATAAGCCTTTTTATCAATTAGGCCTCTAATTTATTCATTTTTCCATTATTTTCCTTGATTTTCCTTCTCACATGTAACCTGTGACCTTTCACCTGCCTTTTCTCCTATTTTCCATTATTTTCATAAATGAAATGCCAATAAATGCCTCATGCCTTTCCAAAGACTTTGTCATTTCCTTTGCCAATTTACATAACCATTAATAAACTGAAATGAACACCCACTACGATGTTTTCTCCCAACATTCTACTTGGAATACGTGTCCCATGACCAAGGTCTTATTTTACCTATATTAACTTTTACATGGATTTTTGACAGGGATGTTACAACTTGATGTTACAGTGGTAGCTTCAACCTTCAATTCTTCATCAAACATGACACTTTCCATATTTCCACAATCAATCCTCATTTCGAAAAAGAGACCAAAAATTTCATCAACATAATTTTCATCCACTTTGTGGTGATGTGTCTGAGCATGCATGTGCTCATTAACAATTTCAACTTCACCAAATTCATAATGTGTTGTTGGATTCAAGAGAGATGCACATTCAGCTCTACAAACCAGTACTTCATATGAAAAAATGTCTTTGTTATTCTCAAACTTAAATGCTTCAAACTCTGATGCAAATAGGTCATCGTAAACTACAATCATACCAACTAGATCACACATGTTATTCACTTCTTTATTGGAATTTTCACTATCATCAACAAGGACTATTGTTGGATTCACCAATTCACTCCTCACTTTTCAGTCACCATCCAAATGTGTCTCGTCAGAGTGGGATTCCCCATCATCTTCACTATCCATGTCACAATGGAGTTCTTGAGAATTTATATGTTCTTACTCTACCTCACAAATAGGGGCTTCAACTTCTCACTCTACAACCTTTTATGTGTCTTCTTCATCCATATGCATGTCTGCATGATGGGATTCAATTTTATATTCTTTATGACCATCATCCACATTTTAGTGTGATTCTCTAATCTTTGTTTTCCTCCTAGAGTCTTTCTCATTTAATCTCATAACTGCAGTTAACTCTCTATTGATTCTTCAACAGACTGTAACATAATGTGTTGCTTTTTGTCACTTTCATTTATACCAAATTCTACTTCCAGGGTCCTCCATGCTTCCTAGGAAGATGTAGCTTTTGCTACCTTGCACAAGGACTTCTCATCCAATGCATGTTTTATAAGATCCAATACTAAGATATCACATACTTCATCATATGGGTTATTAGATTGATACTCAATCAACTCTTAACATCACAGAAAATTTTTAATTTTGACAGTTCCCAGAAATTAAAATTTTTACTACTAAATTTTGGAAGTGTTACCGGATTTATCCTTATCCATTCATCCTCGAATTTTTCTGCTTCATATACTTGTCTTTTAGATGCCTCGACTGTGGAGAGAACCTCTATGATATCTTAAAAATACTTTGGCTCTTCCTCTCAATTTATTTTCTCAGTTTGCTTCATTCTTACTTTTTGACCCATGGTTGAAGTCTTTCTTTTGTCTTCTATCTTCTTTCCTTATTGTGTTAGCCTTCTAGAAATTAACATCACATACACTTGATTATCTTTAAAAATAAACATTTTAA
The DNA here is from genome assembly GCA_034641835.2 of Pinus albicaulis. NCBI lineage: Eukaryota > Viridiplantae > Streptophyta > Pinopsida > Pinales > Pinaceae > Pinus > Pinus albicaulis. The sequence continues at coordinate 957,892,413 of CM076576.1, forward strand.
ACTTCACTTTATCGGTGGCTCCCAACAACTACTAGCAAGTTTGTAAAGCTCTTATTTGCATATTTTTATGGAGGCTCATGGCTACAACTTACGGTGGAGACTCCTTCTTTGGTCATTGGTGGTGGCTCTTTCCTCTTGATATGGTGGTGGCTCTATAGGCTACTCAACCTAATATTTTAGTAGTTGGGTTTACAAAATATCAACAAGCTCTAGTTTCTACTTATGGACCAATGGATGCAAACTTTGATTTGTAGACTATTCACAATAGCCAAGGATCTTAGTGGAAGTGGCTCATGACCTTCTTAACTTTTTTGGTTCTTTGAAACCTTGCTAAACCTTGCTCTGATATCAATTTTTATTTATATGCAAAGATAAACATGCAAACACAAGACAAATAAGTACACAAGTTTTTCTTGAATAAATAAGTTCTATTCATTAATTATTCTCTCATATACATCCACCAAGTTGTTTTTATTCTCTCTTCTTACTTCACATTACAATGCCCCAACCATGAGTATATAAGCACTAAACTTTCTAAATATGGAATCATGCAAACTCTAACTTTCTTTCCTTCATGTAAGCTATGACTTGACACTTTAACTAAACCTTTCAAACTTCACTTTAACATAAATCAACATTTTTCGTTTCCTTCACTTAGCTTTTCTTGACAAGGAATTACCTTTTTAACTTTGACTCACTTGACTTTTAATATTAGACTTAATTAGGCTTAACTTGTTTTCCTTCACTTAATTTAACTCTTCATACATTGCATGCATACGAGAGTACTTACTGTTTCTATCAAGTGAAACAATTTTGATCTATGACAAAGTTGTGATCAATGATTGTAAATGAAATAAGAAATTTGGTGTTAGGTTTGTATGAATTGTGTGATATTATAATTTAAATTGTTATACAACACTAGAGTTCACTTGATTGTAACACATTTGAATATTTGACAATTGTTAGGCCAGTTAGGTTGTTGATTCTATAAGATTACTTTCAATCATATCATTTTCATATTGGTTATGTTAAAGCATAATTGTATGGAATTATTATCTACATACTTCAATAATTGTTAAACTTATGAATTTTAATGACCGTGAAATATAAAAAGTGAGGTGTTGTATATAATCACATAGTTTCACATTGAGAAAATCGATGAGATGAAATGAGTCAGATGCACCACAAACCTATAGTGTTGGGCCATCTGGATGTGCTAAGTCAGCCTCTGATATGGGTGAATATAGGGGCATGACAATGGCTTTTTAGGTTAAATTAAATTTTATGCTAGAGGTACTCTTTCAACCTCCTTCACAATTTCTTTACATATATCTCTATTAAGTGAGGAAGATAAATCATATAATCGTTTTTCCCTAGTTTGAAATGATATCAATTACTAAGATCACTTGGTTTCTTAATAATGCATTCATGGCTTTCTAATTGCCAAATGAAAATATTTACCAACATCTTCATACTTAATAATAAATTAATATAAAAAATATTAAACTGCATGTTGTATATATATATTTTTTACAATATTAGTAGAAGTTTAAAAAAAAAATTAAATACTAAAATTTTATCTAAGAAATAAGAAATAATTAAATTATTTTTATTTATCTCTTTGATATATTTGTTCAATAGTGAAAATAAAATAGAGATGTGACTATAAGACATATGCAAGAATCAAAATTTTGATTTTTCATTTTGAAAGAAAAAATGAAGGTTTAAAATGCATATATGGAAAACAATTGAGAAAATATTTAAAAAGAATAATTTATCGTTACATTGTATTTAATTTCTTACAAATTTATATCAAAGTTTTAGTTGAAGTAATTAAAAAAAATTCACGTATTTAAAAAAATAAAAAAATTTAATTCATGGAATATAACTCATTTGAAAATCACCTTGTTATGAAGTATTATGTAAAAACATGAGATTCAAAGTTAAATCCCCTTGAGTGGCCAACCAAAAAATAATATTTTTATCTATTTATTTATTATATTTTTAGAATGTGGTTTAATGAAAAAGGAAAAATATAATATAAAATAATAAAATTGACATGATTACATTTCAGGTGTTTTGAATATCTATTTTCAAAAATTAAAATATAATTATCCACTATCCAATCATAGAATTTAAGTGCAAACTTCCACAATACTAATGGTTTTGTCTTAATTGCTAACTGTCTTAAATGATTTTTTTCTTAATTGTCATTGTCTTAAGCTTTCAATGTCTTAAATATAAAGTTTTATCTTAAAATATTTTTGTCTCAAACTGTTTTTGTCTTAAATATAAAGTTTTGTCTTAAAATATTTTTGTCTCCAACTGATTTTGTCTTAAATATAAAGTTCTATCTTTAAATATTTTTGTCTCAAATGTTTTTGTCTTAAATATAAAGTTTTGTCTTAAAATAATTTTGTCTTAATTTTTTTTGTCTTAAAATATTTGTCTCAAATTGTTTTTGCCTTAAATATAAAGTTTTGCCTCGAACTAGTTTTGTCTTAAATTTTATAATTAAAACAATTCAATTGATATTAAATTTTAATGTAAAATAATTAAAATAAAAAGTGATATTTTAAGACAAAAGATTTCTTTTGTCTTAAATAAATGTCTTAAAAATTCCCTTAGTGTAGTAGTGGAATGACGATCAATTGGGTTTATATAGAAAAGAAATTGCGATGGGAAGCATATAGAACGAGGTAGTGATGGAAACGTGGGCGATGACAACAGAAGGTATACAACTGCTGCTAGGTAGGCAGACATTGAAATGATAATCGAATGCCATTGTGACAACTTTTGAGTTGCATTTCTAGAAAACATGGGCGCATCTTATCTCCATATGCGTGGTGGTGGAAGGAATGGAGGAAACATCCAAAAAGCGACGACTATGAAGTCGCCAACCCAACATTGAAGCCTCGAGGAACCATATGAGAGAAAAATCCAGGCCTCAACAACATGTATTATGTGTTTGGTACAAGAAATCATGTAATGCCCAGTTTGGGATGATTGAAACTGACGGCAAGAATTAGCAGCATGAATGAAAAGAATTGGAAAAAGGAAATAGTATGTTGGTAAAGCACTTCAAGAGCAAGGTCATTATGGGACACTAGTACATACTAGTGTCCACTGATTCCAATGAGCATGATATGACCGATATGATGGTTTTGAGGCAGGGATATGTCTTTGTTTTTGGACCTTACGATGTGAGGAAGCCTTGCCAATGGAGGGGTCCTCCGAGGGATTGTGTAGCAAAGAAGGGGATACTAACGGAACTTGTGACTGGACAAAAGGGGGTGATTAAATTTCTCGAGGGACTATGTAGCAAAGAAGGGAAGGTGGGGAATGGATTTTTTTTTGTCCTTAGAATTTCCATATGGAATCAGATGCACATTTGGAGTGTGCCCTAGAAAAATGAGTCGACGACTCTTTAGTGAGAAGACAAGTAGCGCAATATTGTAGCGCTAGACATTGGATGCAAACTTTATCTCTCACAGTGGATTATGGACTTCCTCGGAAAGAAGTAAATCTTGGTACTAGTTTTGAGGGTGGAGGTGTGAGCCTCTATATTCCCTTGTTGTTGATATGGGCATCGTATCCTTTTATATCAATGGTAGATAAAATGTTCATATCTGTATATGTCTATATTATTGTAAATATTGAATCATCCTAAATTTATAAATCTCCATAAATAGTATGGCCATTTGTTGGTTGAAGCAAATGTGCATAAGTATATGGTTCTTATTGTAAATATCGTAATGAGTTGTGTTATAAATCTCTAGTAAATAGTATGTTTGTTATGCTTTCAACAATGGTCATTGTAAATACTGCAACGAGATGTGTTATAAAGCTCCATGGGTAGTATGTTTTTTTTTCAGTGCCTCCCTCATTTGAAGGTGTCATTGAACACCTAGGATGGTGTTCCCCCAAGGGGGAGGGTTCTATAACAACCTTGGTTAAAAAATCATGTAAATTTATAAGACCAACATCATGGGACACATATTCCAAGATGAATGTTGGGAAAAAACGTATTAGTGGGTGTTCATTTCGGTTTATTATGGCTAAGAAAATTGGAAAAGTAAATGGAAAAGGATTTGGAAAGGAAAATTGGCATTAATTGGATTTTTTTTTATGAAAATAATGGAAAATAGTAGAAAAGGAAGGTGAAAGGTCACAAGTTACATGTGAGAATGAAATTGAAGGAAAATAATGGAAAATGAAGAAAATAGATGCCTCATTGATAAAAAAATCCTTGTGAGGATCAATTGGTAGACTTTTTTTAGTTTTAGCTTGGAGCCTTGTCTCTATTATTTCTCTCTCATACTCTTGGACCCTTAGAGTTTTCTTAGAGCACTCTTGGAGGAGTGTGGTATACTTCAGAGAAATAGGACATCGAGATCAACAACTACACCGAGTTTTTCTTGCACGTTCGGAATTGCATGTATGATTTCCTTGCTATTTTTAGCATGCATGGGACATGCATGTGGTTCCTTGGTCATGATCTATCATTTGCATGGATGATTTCTTGGATTGACAATGGTTTTCAGCAGTTTTCTCATTAGTGGAACAATGATGTAGATGGATGGTTTTGGCCTGAACATGATGTCGAATTAGATGGTACTTTGTATTGATGTGCTTTGTTCGATCATGGAACTTTGGGTTCTTGGCCAACTTTATTGCAGAAGTGTTGTCGATCATGAGTGGAGTGGAACACATTTGTTTCATCTGCAAATTGTGCAGGATTTTCCCAGTTGCCACAATTTCTTGTTGAGCCACCGTCGCCACACATTCTCGCTCTCATTGTGAATCATTGAACTGATTGTTTGCGTGATCTCCATGAGACAGCTCCTAATCCAAGACTCATGGTGTAACCTATAGTAGACACCCCTGTTTCTTTGTCGCCATCAAAGTCTGAATCAGAGTATCCGATCAAGCTGAAGTCGCCTACCTGTGTGTATTTGAGTCCAAAGTCTTGAGTCCCCTTCAAGTACCTTAACACTCTTTTTGCAGCAGACCAATGTCCTTCACAAGGTTTTTGCATGAACCTTGAGAGGATTCCAACAGCAAATGAAATGTCAAGTCTGGTGGTGGTCAGATAGATAAGACTTCCTACAAGCTGTCTATACTTAGTTGCATCCTCAAATTCCTTTCCTTCAATAGATGTGAGCTTCAAGTTTTGTTCCATTGGAGTGCTTAAGGGTTTACAATCATCCATGCCAAATTTGTTCAAGAGATCTCCAATGTACTTCTTTTGAGAAAGAAATATGAATTTAGGATGTTGAATTACTTCATTACCCAAATAGTAATGAACATGACCCAAATCAGTCATTTCAAAACCTTTCTTCAACTCTTTCTTCATGGATGCAATATAGCTCTCATTGTTTCCTGTTATCAAAAGATCATCTACATATACCACAAGATATACAACTGTTTTTCCAACTTTCTTAAAAAACAAAGTTGCATCATCAAGATCAAAATGTTTGAAGTCAAGTTTCAGAAGATGCTCGGTCAATTTCTCATACCAAGCTCGTGGTGCTTGCTTGAGGCCATACAAGGATTTTATAAGCTTGCAAACTTTGTGTTCTTGACCCTTTACCACAAATCCTTCTGGCTGGGACATATAAACTTTCTCCTTTAGATCTCCATTCAAGAAGGTTGTTTTTACATCCATCTGATGGACTTTCCATCCATTCTGAGCTGCTAAGGCAAAGAGAGTCCGAATGGTGGTCCATTTTGCTGTGGGAGAAAAAGTTTCTTCATAATCGACTCCTTCTTTCTGTGCGAATCCTTTTGCCACAAGCCTGGCCTTGTGCTTGTCAAGTGAGCTGTCTGCTTTGTACTTGTTCTTGTAGACCCACTTACAGCCAATTGGTTTCGTTCCCAAAGGCGGATCAACCAGCTTCCAAGTGCCATTCTTTATCAAGGTATCATACTCCTTCTGCATCGCTTCTTTCCATTCATCATGAGAAGCGGCTTCTTTGAAGGAAGTTGGTTCATGATCTGTAGACAAACTCAATTCACAATTATAAGAAATATCCATATCAACAGGGGAATCAGAATTATCTACATCACCTTTGATTTGTTGAGTGGAACTTCTTGTTCCTGTTTTTCCAACCTCATCAGGATGAACATTCTCCAGTGTCTTTGTCCGCCATTTGGGAGGACCTTTCTGAGATGGCCCAAGCTGGTCATTTGACTGAGTTGGGATTGATTCAAGATTCAATCTCCCAATTCTGTCAATCACATCATCCAATGTGTCATCCGTGGTTGTTTCTTCATGTGGGGGAGAGAGTGCTTCAGGACATGATTCCAGAGTTTGATTCAATATCGGAATCCCCCCTTCAAGAAGTGGAATCTGATTATCAAATTCTTGGAAAGACTTTGCATGTGTGAATCTATCCGGGCGATCAAGTTGCCGCTCAACAACCTTGTCACTCTTGGAAGATTCAAGAAATATGACATCTCTTGCTATTACATATTTCTTATTTGTGTCATCATAGAGACGATATCCTTTGGAGGTATTGGAGTACCCCAAGAAGATACATTTTCTGCTTCTAGCACCAAGTTTGTTCCTTTGACCCTTGGGTATCAAGGCATAACAGGTGGACCCAAAGATTCTGAAATGCTTTACCGAAGGAATGTGGCCATGCCACATTTCAAAAGGAGTTTTGTTTCTAATTGCACTTGAAGGACACCTATTCTTTATGTAAACAGCACATAGAACTACATCAGCCCAAAACATCAATTTCACATTCTTGAAAAATAGCATGGAGCGAACCATATTTAAAATAGTTATGTTCATTCTTTCAGCTACACCGTTCTGTTGTGGATTATATGGCACGGTTGTTTGATGTTTGATTCCATGTTGACAAAGATAATTTTCAAATTAGTTTGAAGTGTATTCTTTTCCATTATCAGTACGTAGAGAGCCAATATGTGTTTGTGCATCATTTTCAATCCATGCATGAAAATTCTTGAAAGTTTGAAAAGCATTAGAATTATTCTTGAATAAGTAAATCCAACACATTCTGGTGTAGTCATCAATAAATGTCATCATGTATTTATTTCCATTTGCAGAAGCAATAGGCATAGGGCCACATAAATCTGAATGAACAAGCTCAATTTTTCTATGTGCTCTGGAGTGTGAATCATGAAATGGATATTTGCTATGTTTTCCTAGAATACAAGCATCACATTCCTTAGGTTTTCTAGGAATTGTAGGCAGTCCATTAACACCATTTTTCTTCAACAAACGAAGGCTTTCATAGTTTAAGTTTCCAAATCTAGCATGCCATAAAAGACTTGATGGGAATGTACCTTCATCATGATGTGAACTGAATGCAAAGTTTTGAGCATGAGAAAATGAACCTTTCAGCTTCATGAGTCTCCCTTCTTCTATTCCCTCCATGACAAGTGAGTGATCTGATGCTTTTCTGACCCCTGCCTTGCCATCAAACAGGTGAATGGAGTGTCCTTGCTGGCGGATTTGGACCAAGGATAGCAAGTTTCTCCTCAACTCAGGGAGGTATAGAACCTCATGTAGGATATGATCTGAAAGACCAGGCAACTTAAGCGTGATTGTGCCAAGCCCTGATGGCTTGAGTTTGGATTTATCTGGGAAATATAGTGCTCCATCAACTTTGTCAGTGAATTCTTCAAAAAAATCTTTTTTAAATGTCATGTGACATGTTGCTCCTGAATCTAGCAACCAATCATCTCTCCATGAAGTAAATGAAACATCAAATAAGTCTTCAGTTACTCCATTGTTACAATGTGCTAGAACATAATGAGCGGATTCAGGTGCTTTACCTTTGTCTTTGTCTTTAGTTTTACCTTTGTCTTGATTTCTTTGATGCTCAATTTTCTCCCAATGTGTGTCAGATTGTCTGCCCCCCTTTTCTCTGAAGTTTCTTCTTCCTCTTCTTCTTCTTCCATCTCTTTCTCTGGATGAATCTGAAGCATGTCTCTTTTCTATATGTGCCAAGTATGCAGCCTCTTTAGAAGATGAAGAGACTGTCATCTTCTTTTGAAGGAGGGAAAAAAAAACTTTGCTGGAAAATTTCTTTTGAAGGAGAGAAAACAAAAAATTCTTTTCTGGAAAATATACTCAATTTAAAAGGGCAAATACTCTTGCTAAAAATATTGATTCTGCACCAAAAATATATATATATATATATATATATATATATATATTTTGTTGTTTTTGAAGAAGGATTGTATATATGTATTGAAAATCTGGAGGCGGTATATTTATATGACAGAAAATGGGAGGGCGTTATATATATATGACTGTATTAGAAATAGCAAATGTGGAAGGGTCGATTTGGTAAGGCGCAGTGAACGGTATTATATTATGAAACGCGGTATGGAATGTATTAAGGGCGGTATGGAGGGGCGGAAATATGAACAGTGGCAGCGTGCAAAGAATGTATTACAACAGTGGTATTGCGGGCGGAATATTATAACGCAGACAGTGTATTATGAATCAACGGAGGGTGGTAATATATGGTGGGAGCGTTGTATTAACGTATGGAAGGGCGGTATAGAATGGTTGTAAGAGCTTGTGAGCAGATGGAGCGGCAAAAATATGGACAGGAGGTTGTATTGTAATATGGACAGCGTGGAGGTATTACAAACTGCGTGGAGGTTGGCGGAATTATGGAGTGGTATTAAATATAACCAAACAGTGTATTATATATGTGAAGGCGGTAATATTGGAGTTGAACCAGCGTATGTATAGTGGGATAGTCGACCAAACAGTGGGAGAACTGTATGGGAATGATGAGCCGCGGGGAGGGCCGACAGGCTACGGAATATGTGCAATCAGAGTGGAGGAGTAAAGCAAGTAGTGGGGAGGCGGTAGCCCAGGAGTCGAGGGCAGGTAGACAGATTGGAGTGTTATGATTTTATAGTCAACAGGCCACGGGAAATGTAGTCGACAGACAGGGGACTGGGGCGGACTATATCGACAGACAGCGTTCTATATATATATGACAGCGTTTTACGTATAGTGGGAGTTTTGCAGTGGGAGCGGTGTTGTAAGAGAGGGCGGTATTGTAAGCTGGTGGAGGGGTGGTATTATAATAACACAGTCAACTGTAGGGGAATGCGTTGGATAGGCAGCGTTGACAGTGTATTAAATATATACAATGGACAGAGCGATGTATATTAAATGGGAGCAGTATATGCGTTGTATAGTGAGCAGTGTATGAGAGGAGGGACGTGAGGAGGTAGAGGGTGTGCGCAGGTATGAATGGGGAGAGATAGCAGGTAGGGGAAGGGGTGAGCGCGAACGCAGGTCGTGAGGGAGTGAAGGAGAAAGGGAGGCCGAGAGGCCGTTATAAAAAAACCTGGAATGGGATCTTTGCAGGACTGCAGAGGGGGGCTGCAATTTGCAGTGTTTCAGGAATTGCAGGATTGCAGAATCTTCAGGAGCTGCAGGAGCTGCAAATGTCAGAGCTATGCAGAGATAAAAAAAATGCAGAATAACAGTATAGCAATAAGTAGGAGCAGCAAAAACTATTATTAAAAACTGACTGAGCAAAGGAGAGGGAGTTACACCACAGGAAAAAATGCCAATAGTGGGACTGGCTCTGATACCATGTCAAACCAGGAGGTAACTCCTCAAATCATAATGTGTATTAGCTGAAGAATGTACATGCATTTATACATGGAGGTGAGGCTATTGGGATTCATCTCCCAATGACTCTTGGCCTTCCTTATTTCCTAATATTATTTATTATACAAAATTACATATCCACACCCATCCCATAGGATTAGGTGTCAACATTTCCATTTCCTAGATAACCATTTATTTCCTTTTGTTTCTAGTTTTTTCTCCTTTTCCTTTAGCTATGGGTTGAGTTACTAGTTCCTAGAGCCTTGCTTGGACAAATGCTCTTGATCCATGTAAAAACTTGGGTTGAGTTACTATTCCTAGAGCCTCGATTGGAAAAACACTCTATAGCCTTTGGTGGGTTGAGTTACTAGTCGTGGAGCCTTGGTTGGAAAAATGCGATGGATCCCGATGAAATTTGTGGGTTAAGTTACTAGCCTTGGAACCTTGGTTGGAAAAAACGCTCTGGAGCCCAAGATTACATGGGTAAAGACCAATCTAGTGATATTTAGTGATGTCCAACCATGAGGTGGAATCAATGGTTGAGGGTTGAGGTGGTTGGCTCTGGAAACCCTGGGTTGGGTTTGTTTTATGTGTTTCATGATATTTTACATTTGTGCTTTGAATATGGCACAGGGGTGATTGGTTGAAAGAGAGATTTGGTTCAATCTAGTCTATGGTTCAGTGGTACGTGGAAGTCCCAGACTTGGTTACATTTTACACATGATAATAAGAGATTTTCTCCTCTTATATTTGATGGGTAAATGTACTTGTTATTATTTGTTCTATATTATTTTTATATCCCTACTATTTTTTTTGTTTATATCTTGGTTATGAGTATTTTTATGTTAGTTATAATGTATTATTCTCATCGTGTTTTGATTTTCAAATGAATGAACACGGAATTTATGGCATAGTAGATGATAATGCAACTAATGTGATAAGGCATCAATTCTACTTAGTGATTCTTAGATAAGTATGAGACCCCTATGCTCAGATATGTTGTTAAGACCTGTAAATTGCATATTTGTGACATGTTTGATGAAATTCATGTCATGGCTAGTAGGGGTCCAGTCAATTCATTGATCAAATTTTTTCATTAGTAACTGTGTTTTAGTGTTATGTATAATTTTTGGAAGTCTCATGGAGTGGCTTGTGTCTTGGCCTTGAAAAAATGGCACGAAATCTGGGCTCGTTTGCACAGGACTACATGAAAAAGTCCACATTCTCCCAGATGACCTTACTATGGGAGTGACTAGAGCATTCTAGTTGCACTGTTTCCTTGTCATTGACGCAACTGGGGTGTTTGGTTAGTAAAATACAAGTTTCTTCAGGATTTAAGCATCGTTGGTTGGCTCCTGGAGGTTATGTAGGATGTGTGAATGTTCAATTAGGTTGTCTTCCATCGGTTCCACTTCCTTAAGGTGACCTAGGAGGTTGAATCACATCATTGTGACCTCTCATCACATTTTTACGTCGGTGGGATGGTTAGGTTGCGTAAATGTGGGAGGAGGGTGTTACACTTGAATGTCTCCATAGTTTTGGTTTTGAGTATCACATGCTTGAATTATATTTTTGATTTTTTTTAATTCAACTGTTCATATGGGAACAATTATGAACCAAAATATCTTTAATGACCCTAAATTTTTAAATCTTGTAAATGTGAGTGACGATAAATTTTCAGATTACCCCTAGATACTTCAAGGGTAAATTTGGTTCCCTGGGGTGATACCCAACATTATGTCAATCTTCTAATTTTTTTGGTGTACTCCTGTGCACTCTACCCCTTCCTCTACCTGAAGTGGTGCCACTAGTCCTCTACATACTTTATAGGGTAAAATTGTGACTTTATGATGGTTTTAAAGTCCTCCCACTTAGTCACTAGAGGATCTCCCTCCAACTTCAAGGTCTTTCTATGGCTTCCCCTCCATATCAAGCATGGCCCTCTAATTTTAGTCGCATAAATGAAATCTTTCATTCTTCTTCTATATGATTGACATTGAACAAAAAATTTAAATGTTGCAACTAGTGGTTTAACTTCAAAGCAACTATCTCACCCTCATACAACTCGGTATCAACCTTCACTTCCATTTTGAATAGGGAATGTGGATGCTTCATAACACTTAAATATGGTTGATATTTTTTGGTTCCTTTATTCTATTAATTCTATTTTTCTTCCTAATACCCTTATCTCACCTTTCGTAATATTAATTCATTATAACCCCCATATTCTCCAAATAGGAAAAGATTATTGGTTGGGGCCTCCATGAGGATATTCACATTACGATTTGTATCTGCAACTTGTGCTTCCAAAAGTGAAAATATTGGCCTTTGCAAGATCACGAGGTTTATTAAAAAATTCGTTGATGATGACTAAGGTTTTATGACTTTGGCTTAGTCTATTTAGATGCCCTGCAAATATCCACAATACACCCAAAGAAAACTTAACTGATACGAATATGGTCTGTAAACTATTATATATATATATATATATATATATATTTCACTTAACAGCTTTTCACGGTAAATCTGAAAAGTTATTTTTAAAAAATTTGAAAACTACATTATGAGGATTCATTTCTCTTTAGACTTTTGGATTTGTATAAAATCAATGTTTATTTTATATGCATGAAACTTTAATTATGGAGAAAATATATAACAACAAAATTAAAACTCACAAACCACAATTGACATAAGATATATCTTGGGAAACCCTTTCGAGAGAAAACCTAGCTAGAAGATGAGACCACTCTACTCTCTTTCTTTGAATAGAAAATGCCTATTAGTATAAAGAAGTAAGGCATGTGAGTTATGGGATACTATAGTGTACAAATTATATTTCTGTGTACTCTCTCCCTATCCCTCTTAAATACTATTTTTGTCTATAAAAAAATTCCCTAAAGACAAAAGGAACATGTTTTCTTCTTAGTGGCCCAATTATAACACGACTAGATAGCTTACTAGTATTTAGGTTTGACTCCTTAAACTCTTAGCTAGAATTACAATATAGAATATTATAGAGTTTTCTTCATTATAATCACTTGGCTATCCACTTTTCCATGAATAATGCGAGTTGACATGATGTCCCCTCGAATTTGGTGGCCAAAACATAAATCCCAACTTCCAAGTGGCATAATTTTGGATACATACTTTGATTGAGGTCATTCTTGCATTGTTGGAAAGTTCTCTATAATAAGAAACAAATGCTTAGCACTAAGGTGGAAAATTTTAATCACCAAAAAATGTCATTTAATGCCTCAAAATTTTCTCAAAAGATTTCAGACCCCAATATGCTAAACTCGATCTTGTTGGAAAATAAGATCCCGTGAGTTGATTCCTAAATATTGAAATAGTTTAGAAAAAATTATAACACCATTAAAGATAAGAATATTTCTATATATAGATATGTGAAATGTTAAATTATATCATTAGAAACTAGCATAGATCCATTTAAATTCCAAATCTATTAAGTGTTGAAAGGAGTCAAATCTCTCGAGGTGTAAACATGTCCTCAAGTTTTGCACTAAAAAGACATTTTCTACTTGAGAAATTAGATCCCTCTTTGACCTTGGTAGATCTGGACTAAATATAGATTATCTCGAGGTGAAAACCTTTACTCAAGTTTTTCACTCATAAACTGATTTACATCTTCAGAAATTTTCTCTTTTGGATGCTTGGTAAATTTGGAGTCAAGATGGATCTATGTTGGCTTAAAAGATTAAAAGTATCTCTTTTTATTAATTAGTGTAAATAAGAAAATCAACATGATTAAATAAGAACAAATTCTCACGGGCTTCCTAGTGAACGGTTGTGTTTGGGAAATTTTTATAATATCATGGACTCAAAAGTCTATCTTCTTCATGAAAAACTAGTTATTATTATTATTGTTATTATTATTATTATTATTAAATGAAAATGGTTGATGGGGAACTGGAAACCTCCCAAGATATATGCAACAACCTAAAAGCCACATATATCATAATCTTATGGTTCATCCTAGGACTGAGATGTCCATAGACCACTAGGGATTCGGTATCCCAACATTCAACAGGATGCATATTGTTGCAAATTTACTATGACGGGCCATGGTGTCCCCTCATGGGATTTAAAACCAATTATAGGGGATAACATCTTAGTGAGACAACCAATTTGTTGTCCCATGATGAGACATTATTATTATTATTGTTAACTAGAGAAATCAGCGAAATAGATATCATACCTACATGACATAAGGATTATTCCTACCACTACCACTATAACCTACAAACATGTAGGACACTCACAAGTTTAAACTAGTGGTAATTACACTAAGAGTGCTTTAACAATGCGAACATTCACTAATTGTTTTAAGTTACTTTAACTCATTCACTAATTATTTGAAGTTGTTTTAAGAGTACACCCATCCATAGATTAGTTTACATCTCATAGAAAATTAATATAATAATTTAATTTGCTTTATTATTTTGAATTAAATTTAAAAACTATAATCATATCTAAAATTTATTAAAATTATAGAAAAAATACATTAAAACTATATAAAAATAAATAATAATGATACTAATTTCATATAATATTTAAGATATATTCACTAAAAATATAATAATATTATATAATATTATATAATATTTAGCATTGATCCCGGTGACCAAGAAACGTTTCGTTCACTCCAACAATAGTAAGTTATATATATATATATATATATATATATATATATATATATATATATATATATATATATATATATATATATACGTTCAGATTCTAACTTTAACTGTAAATTTTTATATATATATATATATATATTATATATCCTTTATATATATTATATATATATATATATATATATATATATATATATATATATATATATATATAACTTATTATTGTTGGAGTGAACGAAACTTTTCTTGGTCACCGGGATCAATGCTAAATATTATATAATATTATATTATATTATTAACTAGAAATTGCACCATATGTTGCAACGGAAACGTTGTAAAGCAGTAACATAGGAAATAGTAGTATAGAGGAAAAAATCTTAAAATTTCAACCAAATTTAGACTGAGAAGATCAGTCTTCCATGATCAATATTTATTGCCTCCCTTCCCCTTTCATCTACTATGTTCTCCTTTTTTTTCAATGCCTTGACTGTGGTTGTTTTCCTTAAATTTCCTCCATTGTGCCCCCTTGAGGCACTAACAGGGATTTTTGTAATATCCTCTATATATAGTTCATGTTCTTAAGGTTCTGATATGACCAAGCGTTTACCGAGAATTTAGATGATTGGATTTATTTATTCTTTTTAATTAAGTGTTAGATCTGGTTATCGGATGCAACCCCTGGAAGTGATAATGAGTGCTAAGTGGACTATTCAAAAATCATGAGAAATTATTCAGATAGGACTACCTCTCATAGGAAATAGTAGTATAGAGGAAACAATCTTAAAATTTCAACCAAATTTAGACTGAGAAGATCAGTCTTCCATGATCAATATTTATTGCCTCCCTTCCCCTTTCATCTACTATGTTCTCCTTTTTTTTCAATGCCTTGACTGTGGTTGTTTTCCTTAAATTTCCTCCATTGTGCCCCCTTGAGGCACTAACAGGGATTTTTGTAATATCCTCTATATATAGTTCATGTTCTTAAGATTCTGATATGACCAAGCCTTTACCGAGAATTTAGATGATTGGATTTATTTATTCTTTTTAATTAAGTGTTAGATGGTTATCGGATGCAACCCCTGGAAGTGATAATGAGTGCTAAGTGGACTATTCAAAAATCATGAGAAATTAGTCAGTTAGGACTACCTCTCATGAAAATGGTCATAGATGAATGACTTACTTAACCCATTTGAATCCCAAAAAATATATCTGATATGAAATTTGCTTGACATTTTTCTCACCTCATTTTTATTATAATTTATCCAATATTTCTTTTCACTGAATATAAACATATATTTATACCAATATTTCCCTCGACCAAATATAAATATATACATATATCAATATAAACCTACATATGCCAATAGATAGATGCACACTAATGTTTATTTATATACTATTATTGGATTCTGAAAATTCTTGGATTCTGGAACTCCACCACCTAAGTGACTGTAATGACATTTTGTTTTAGAATTGTTGTGGAATTTGTTTTGGACTGTTTATTTATATACTATTCTTGGATTCTGAAACTCCTTCACCAAAGTGACTGACTGTAATGACATTAATGGCATTTTGTTTTCGATTCATCTATCTATTTAAATATGCATTTCAAATAACAAAAGATAAAAAATATACTTTAAATAATTGTATTTTCAAATTCTTAAAAAACAAAAGCATATTTTTGGAATTTTTAGAGTTCTAAATCTGTCTATATATTTAAATATGCATTTTTTTTTTTAAAAACTTGCAAAAAGAGAATTGTATCCTTGAATTCCCAAAAAAAATTACTTTACCTTTCTTATTATCTTTCTTATTTCTTTACAAACTTTGTTTATTTTTCTCATTTCTTTACAAAATTTGTTTATCTCACATTTCTTTACCAACTTTGTTTTGAAATTTTTAGAGTTTTGAATCTGTCTATATATTTAGATATATATTTCAAATTAAAAAATAAAAAATAAAAAATTCACCTTTTCTAGTTTCTATACATAATGTTAGGATTAAATTCCAAAAAAACAAAAACATATAACAATTAAATTTCACCTTTCTCATTTCTATACAAAATATTTTAAATTTTATCTTTTTTCATATTAGATCTACTCAACCAACTACATTGAACTTATTTTCATCACTGATGATTTACTCATAAGGATGAACCCAAGATTGAGAATGTGCATATTTATATTTTTTCATATTAGATCTACTAAACCAACTACACTAAATTTCATCATCACCAATGATTTACTCAGTCATAAGGATGAACCCAAAATTGAGAATGTGCATATTTATATTTCTTCATATTAGATCTACTAAACCAACTACACTTAACTTCTTCTTTATTACCAATGATTTACTCAGTCCTAAGGATGAAGCCAAGATAGAGAATGTGCATTGAAAAATATATGGAAGCTAACCCTGAAGCAATACACTCCAAGCACCTTGCTTGTTAGTTTAAAATATGTGTATTGGATGCAGGTGGACTTGGTAGGAGGGTTCTATGATGTAGGAGATAATGTCAAATATGGATTTTTAATGGCTTATACAGCCACGATGCTATCATGGACTGCGTTAGAATTCGGAAAGCTCATGGATGAAGAACTGCCAAATGCCCTTAGTGAAATTCGTTGGACTACAGACTATATCCTCAAAACAGTTATTTATCCAGACACTATATATGTGGAGGTCTTTCATATTTATATCTTCACATATTTGCCTAGTTTCATAGAATTTTGGTGTGTGTTGGTTTACTATTCTGTGTGACTTGAAATTGTTTCTACTATGATGAATTCTTCACTTAGGTATGTAATGTGGTACATTACAGCTGGGTGATCCCAATTCAGATCACCATTGCTGGGAGAGACCAGAATACATGGACACTCCCAGAACTGTTTACAATATTAACAGACAAAATCATGGCTCAGATGTTGCTGCTGAAACAGCTACAGCATTGGCTGCTGCCTCCATTCTGTTTAAAAACTCAGAACCCTGGTATTCTCAGTGTCTTCTCCAAAATACAGTGTGGGTAAGACCAATTTTAAAACCTGAGGGTGTTTGTTCCTTTCAAAAAACATGAAATTTATTACATGTTTTAAGTTTTTGGCTGGAATTTGGCTAAATTTTTTCGGGTGAATTTTTTTTTTTTAACTATGTTTTTCACTGCATACATGGATTGGAAAAACCCTTGAACACTCAAATTACAAAGATTTTACAACTCAATCTTGTGAATCTAACAAATTTTGGACAAATTCAACCAGAAAATTTCCCAAAAAAAAACCTTCAAAAGACCTAGTACGCTTATGAAATAAGATTTTTTTCCTGTCTATTTTTTAGCCACATCTTGACAGTCACTTCCCTTCTGATAATGTTTTCAACAGGTGTTCGAATTTGCAGACAAATACAGGGGAAAATATAGTGACAATCCTTCACTGAGATCAGGAGTGTGTCCTTTCTACTGCAACTATAGTGGATACGAGGTAATGATCCATTCAACTGTAACTTTTGACACATGCCAAGTAAAATTGCAGTAGACTTCCGTTAGTTGTCTATATTTTCTTCATTTCTATGCTGTTGTGAAATAAAATTAGATTTTCACTGGTGTAATTTTTTCAAAAAATATTGTGTAACTTATCTGCACTTGCCCCTGTTTTCAAATTAATTATATATATATATATATATATGAAAGGAGAGGTTTTCTTTCCATTACCAAAAGGTTTGGAAACACTAAAAATAGTATTTTGTTAGAAAGAATTTCTGTACTGGGATTTTTTGAGAAATTTCTCTGAAGTTTCTTTTTCCATTACATAGGTCTGGAAACACTAGGAACAGTATTTTGTCAGAAAGCATTTATGTACTAGGTTTTTTTAGAAATTTCTCTGAAGTTTTTTTTCCATTACATAGGCCTGGAAACACTAGGAACATTATTTTGTGAGAAAGCATTTCTGTACTGGAATTTGTTTAGAAATTTCTCTAAATTTTTTTCCATTTCATAGGTCTGGAAACACTAGGAACAATATTTTTTCTGAAAGAATTTATGTACTGGATTTATTTTAGAAATTTCTCTAAATTCTTTTTTTTTCCAGTAAATAGGTCTGGAAACACTAGAAACATTATTTTTTTAGAAAGCATTTCTGTACTGGGCCTTTTTTTAGAAATTTCTCTGACGTTTTTTTCCCATTACATAGGTCTACAAACACTAGGAACAATATTTTGTCAAAAAGAATTTCTGTACTGGGATTTTTTTAAAAATTTCTCTGAAGATTTTTTTTCCATTACATAGGTCTAGAAACACTAGGAACAGTATAGCGTTTCTATATTCAGTTGTTTTAGAAATTACAATTTTACTTTAAGGCAACATTTTTGTTTTAAAACTCAAAAAACATATCCTGACTCGGTGAGAAGACAGATCTACATTTCAGTGGTGACATAGTTCTAGAAACACTAGGAACAGTATCGCATTTTTGTACTAAGTTGTTTTAGAAATTACAATTTTTCTTTAAGGAAAAAATTTGTTTTAAAACTCAAAAAACATATTTTGACTCGGTGAGCAGACAGATCTACATTTTAGTGGTGTAAGGGGAGTATATATTTATCAAAATGAAAATACTAGATAGTAAGTGGTTATCTAGCGATTTAAAATAAAATACAGTCAATGAAATCCTTCTTATCTTGGTGGCACATCACACTAATAATAGTACAATCATAATAGTACAATACAGAGGAATATCAATGAAAATCACAATGATATTCTTTCATCATGGTGTCCCATCTCCTAACATCACAATACATTGACAGTGGACTCAAGAACAACCCATCCCCATCCATTTTACAACCCAAAAACTCAATACTTATTTCTGTATCATCATCCATGGAGATTAAGCTAAGCAGCAGACAAAATATCTGTTGAGCCACCTCCTCTTCTGCAAAACCAAAAAATAAAAAAAACATCACCCCAGTGTAATCACAATAAAACCATCACAAGCCATCACAAATTCATACATAATATATACTTATAGGAATATCAGGCTCTATATTGTTCTGATCTTGGTGTGAAATCAGATTATTATCATCGTTTCTGACATTATTAGTATCCTTCAGGCCAATTTCAATCTTGTTTTTCTTTTTATTCTCTCTAACTGTGGCAAATACCATGGAGTAGTCCGTGGGCATTATTGAGCTCTCCCACCCACCAAACTTGGGCACCGCCATGAATGAATAACTTACCCTTAATTCTAAAACATAATCATATAAACCCCCATTATTATCAATAACAAACCATGACGCACAAACAAGGAAAAAAAATCAAAAGAAACATGGCATAAATCAGAAGCCCCAACCCAGAAACAGGGGAAAATAAATTAAAAGAAGAACTCTATAGAAACAATATGGCTAACCTGATCTAAGAGTTGATGGATGCTGCTTAAGATCTCCCTTGGCCTCTACTTCAAAGCTTTTTTTCTTTGGGAATTAAAGAAATGATGAAAAGGGCAGAAGCTATTCCTCCTATATATCTGAGAAATGTGAACTTGGCGGTCTTCTTGTTATTTATGTGAACACTGCAACGGAAAATTGCAGTAGGCCAGAGTGCAGATTAGTGCATACACACAATATCTAGTGAAAGACAGTGACGTAACATTAACGTGTGTTGTTCCACTTTTCTTAAGTGCTCGACCCACTTTTTCATGGGCATTGTCTTATGGTTCATCCACCCACAAGGCTAAAAGTATCGCATTATTCAATTACAGATTTCTGCTAAGATTATGGTCAAGCAAAAAAGCATACTCAATTAAAGAGAAAACCCTAGTTACAGAGAGATGAAGAGACGAAAACAGGGTTTAGGGCTGGATACTCAACAATAAAAATCATAATAGTACAATACAAAGGAATATCAATGAAAATCACATTGATATTCTTTCACCATGGTGTCCCATCTCCTAACATCACAATACATTGACAGTGGACTCAAGAACAACCCATCCCTATCCATTTTACAACCCCAAAACTCATACTTATTTCTGTATCATCATCCATGGAGATCAAGCTAAGCAGCAGGCAAAATATCTGTCGAGTCACCTCCTCTTCTGCAAAACCAAAAAATTAAAAAACATCACCCCACTGTAATCAAAATAAAACCATTAGAAGCCATCACAAATTCATACATGGTATATAATTACAGAAATATTCTATATTGTTCCGATCTTGGTGTGAAATCAGATTATTATCATCGTTTCTGACATTATTAGTGTCCTCTAGGTCAATTTCAATCTTGTTTTGCTTTTCATTCTCTCTAACGGTGGCAAATACCATCGAGTAGTCTATGGGCATTGTTGAGCTCTCCCACCCACCAAGCTTGGGCACCTCCATCAATGAATAACTTATCCTTAATTATGAAACATAATCATATAAACCCTCATTATTATCAATAACAAACCACGACCCACAAACAGGGAAAAAAAATCAAAAGAAACAGGGCATAAATAAGAAGCCCTCAAAGATTGTATTGAGGATTTCGACGACACCATGACCTAGATTGATGCCAACCCAGATTCACCAATCTCTGGCGGCGCTGAATCACTTCGATCCCAACACGTTCAAGGCTCATATGAGCAACCTGGAAACGTGGATGAGCTCGGCCCTCACCAACAAGGACTCATGTCTCGATGGTTTTCAGCCTACCAGAGGAAGGGTTAAGGCCATGGTCATGGCCAGCTTGCAGAAAGTGAGTCGCAACCACCAGAGAAGAAAATGAGCTGGATGTATGAGAGCAGAAACCCTCAGGGAGTTTCGTTAGAAACCCTCAGGGAGTTTCGTTAGAAACCCTCAGGGAGTTTCGGTAGAAACCCTCATGGAGTCCTGATGTTCGTTAATATATATTTTCCTGTGTAACTAATTAAAAATAACAGTTTTTAATTCTAAGGTAGAAATTATTTGAATCATCTAACATTAAAATCAAGAGTGCACAATGGTACACATAGCAATTTAGGAAAGTTATTTTCAAATAGGTACGCTTTACAACGTAAATATTATATTATATTATTATATAATACTTGAAATAAAAGTATACAAAATTTTTGAGTATTTCTACAAAATATAATAAAGTGGGTAAACTATCGATCCTCATTTTAAGGCTTCCCCTCGAGAGAATAAAAGAGATTTAAATTTTAATAACAAACACTAACAAAAATATCAAAAAACTTTATCTCTAAACAATTTAAACTAGCTTTTCGAACAATCATATATTTATTTTATTTTATTAGATAATAAAATTAATTATATAATAATTTATTAAATAGTTATATTAATATAAATATATACCATATTACTTTTTAAATTTTTTAACTTTTTGTCACAATTTTAGTAGTTGGTGGATAATTTATTTCCCTCATTGTGTAAGGTCAAATTTCACAAAAATGACCTTTGTAGCTATTGTAATTGTGAATAAATAAATTTAGTACTATCATATAGACTTTTAAAACACTTAATCGTGCAGGTTTCACAAACATATAGTAAAAACGTAAATATAAAAAATTAGACTACGACATTAACCAACAACATTACAATAAACATAACTATAAAAAATTAGACTACAACGTTACTTTAGTTGAAAATGGACCAGAAGTGTCTTTGGCAAGATCATAAAGGACTTTTAAAAAAAAATATAAACATATATTGTTATTCTTTATATTTTTATATACGCAAACAAAACAATATATATATATATATATATACCAATCATAATTTTATATTTAAATTTAATAAGTATATAAAAATTTTGTATTTATAATAAATTTTTTTCAAAATTTTATGTTTATCTATATATCTATATTATTAAAAAAATATATATGTTATGTGACCAAAAAAAATGCATATATATAAATATGTGTTTTTAAGTAGAGTTTTAACATGTAACCATATATTATAATACCATTAAAGATAAGAATATTTCTATATATAGAGATGTGAAATGTATATAAATATAAAAAATATTATTAAGAACCAACATAGATCCATTTCAACTCAAGATATATTTAGTGCTTAAAAGAATAAAATCCCTTGAGATGTAAACATTTCCTCAAGTTTTGCACTAAAACAAACATTTGCATCTTGAGAAATTTGATCCCTCTTGACCCTTGGTAGATCTAGAGTTAATATAGATTCTCTAGAGGTGCAGACTTTTACTCAAGTTTTGCACTCAAAAAATGGTTTGCATATTGAAAAATTTTCTCTCTGTGAATGCTTGGTAAATTAGGGGTTAATGTGTCTATGTTTGTTTAAAAGAATAAAAGTATCTCTTTGTTTTAATTAGTGTAAATAAGAAAATAAACAACATTAAATAAGAACAAATTCTCACCTTCCTAGTATAAGTGTGTGTTTGGAAAATTCTTAAAATGACATGGACTATAAACTCTATCTTCTTCATGAGAAAATTATTATTATTATTATTATTAAATGAAAATGTTTGATGGGGAACTAGAAAAATCCCAACATATATGAAACAATATGAAAACCACATATATCATAAATGCATAGTTCAACCTAGGACCAAGACGTTCACAGACCACCAAAAAACTGGATTCAAGATCTCAAACTCCAATGGGGTGCCTTTCATTCCAAACTTACTATGACGGGGCATGGTGTCCCATAGTGGGATTTAAAAACAAGTGTAGGGGATAACATCTCAGTGAGACAACCACCCTGCCATCCCATGAAGAGACAACATTATTATTATTATTATTATTATTATTATTATTAATTAGATAAATCGAGTAGATAGGTCTCATACCTACATGACATAAGGATGATTCCTACCACTTCCACTATAGCCTATAGTTGGAAGTCATACAAGTAAGACACTCACACTTTTAAATTAGTGAACATTACCCAAAAAATACTTTAGCAATGCACCCATTCACTAATTGTTTTAAGTTACTTTAAAAATAAACCTATCCACTAAGTATTTTATTTTGTTTTAAGAACACACACATCCACATGTTATTTTACATCCTATAGACAAATTAATATAATAATTTAATTTGCTTTATTCTTTTAAATTAAATTTAAAAACTATAATCGTATCTAAAATTTATTAAAATTATTGAAAAATAACATTAAAACTATTCCAGCCGGATCCGGCTGTTTAATGCACCGGACAGGAGGTGCCACATCGCGCACTTCCCCATGGAGATGGCCAGGGCAGCCCACATGGCTCCCGGCATTCGCATTAACTCGTCTCTTAATGCTTTTGCCCGCGCGAAGGCCATTATCCTTGGTCTGCTCAATTCGGAGGCGATTATGGTGGTGCTGCAAGATATGGAGGTTCAGTCGCATGGCTCAGACGACGCTACTGGTTCGGTAAGCTCGCCCGCCCCAATGCTCGGTATTTGCAATTCTAGCTCGCTCGAAGCCAGCGTGAAGACATCTACAGGGAGGCGCTGCACTCTGCAGGCCTGCATTGAACTGCTCCCAGGTATTCATTTCTCACAGAGTCTGCATTGTCTATATAATTTTCCTTCCAGTGTTGGCACTGACCTGCGTGGTGAGCCTCTTGGTGGTTTCTCTGCTCCTCCTGTCATTTTCCGCTTCGCCCATCCCTCTACTCATTCCATTTCTCCCCACGCTCTCACCGCCTCCCCTCTCGTTTCAGCTCACATCTGTCATTCCCCTTCCGAGATGTCGCGCCTTCGTGAGAGGATGCGAAGTCGACGAGGCCTCAGCCGAGGTCTCAGTCGCCCTCCTCCCAGCTCTTTCTCCACTGATGAAGCTCTGGACCCATCTCAGAATCTGTGCGGTGGCAGAGGACGTGGACGTCGTCGTGCTGGAGATACGGTTTCAGCTCCCATGGTTGGCGCTCCGCCTCCTCCCTCCCAAGCTCACAGTCTCGGTGGCAGCTCTACTCGGTCTGTCCCTCCTGCCCCTCTTCGCCCCACCATCAGACAGACCTCGCAGCGTGCGGAGCTCAAATTCCATCTCACTGCCTCCAATTCTGTTCTCACGGCCTTCATAACGCTCACTCTGCGGGAGGAAATTCCCAACCACCCTGCTCCTTGTTTGGCCTCCGTGCACCTCTCTCCGGGTTCTGGCCCCTTCAGCACGGATGCTACACCGGTCATCTCCCCTCTTTCACCACAAGTGCAGCAGGGATTCACAGGAGATCCCTCTGGCGGCATGGATACGAGTGACTCTGGCAAGGAGGACAGCAGCGAGGATTTCGGTTGCAGAGTCATTGAGGAACCACCGTCTCCGACTAATGGCTAGCCTCAGCACTGCCTTCCAGGTTTTTTGTTTCAGTTTCATAGATAATGCTAGTTTTTGTAGCTGGGCAGACCAGCTGGAAAAGTGGTCTCTGAACTATAGCTTATCTTTCTATGTTTATTTAGTTTCTATGCATTCCAAACCCGTTTCCCTCACGAGGGCGGTTAAGACTCGTTGTTTAATAGGGCTGGTTTCCCAATATGGGCAGTCCAAGCACTCTGTGAATAGTTTGACGTTCAAACACAGTGTTCAGGCTTCCATAGCTGACATTGTGCCTGTTTTGTACCAGTAACCTTATACATAATAGAATTAGTTATACTTAGAAAAAAAAAACATTAAAACTATTCCATATAATATTTAATGTGTATTCACTAAAAAAAAATATGATTCGATAATATAATATAATATAATATAGATCATGATGACTAAAAAACCTTCCTTCACTCAAACAATAAGTTATTGGATATGTAATCTAATTCTAATTGTATATATATATATATATATATATAAGTATAGAAAATTTTATAATATTTCATAAATAGTAAAGTGGGTAAACCATTGACCCTAACTACGGGACCTTGCTTTAAAAGCACCAAAAATAGTTACATTTGTGATCAATAATAACTAACAACAATATCAAAGAATTTCATATCTAGGTGACTTGAAGTAACCTTTAGGACAGTCATATATATATAGTAGCTAATAAATTTAATTATATAATATTTTATTAAATAGATTATATTCATATAAATATATAATAGTGTTCTTTAAAATTTTTAATTTTCAAGTTTCACTAGTTCGCTAAAAAATTTGTTTCCCCTATTGTGTGGGATTAAATTTCATGAAATGGCCTTTATACTTATTGTAATTGTGTCAGTCGATATTTTGAAGTGACCAATTCTCAAAAAATTTAACGCTACTAATTCTCCAAAAATTATTAATACTTGAGGACATTCAACTTAATAGACAAATCAAAAGAAAATAGAGAGGTATAAATATGAATATGAAAAGTCTCTGACATCATTTTTTTGGGGAAGTGATTGCATCAAGAGGCGTTCCCCAACCCAATATGGAAGAGATGTTGTAATGTCTTGTCTTGTTATGTAAACATTTTGACTCAATCAAATTACATAAAAATAAAAATAAAATTTAAATTAAATTAAATTATATTAATAATAATAATAATTAAAATAAATTGAGGTAAAATAGTCAATTTACCATTACAGATTTTTGGGTTCTAGGTTTTCACAACCCATAGATATATATATATATATATATATATATATATATATATATATTTGTGTGTGTGTGCAGGTGAATGCATGAATGCATGAAGATGGGTTACACATTTAGGCCAAAAGTGTCGTTGAAATTTTAAAAAAGTACTATTTTATTGAATTGAGGTGTAACAACCCTGGGCTAAAATTTCATGTATTAAATTTAATAAAGGAAAAATAAGAGTAAGGTCATGGGACACGTATTCCAAACTGAATGTTGGGCAAAACATCCTAGTGGGTGCTCATTTCATTTATTATGGCTAAGGAAATTGGTAAAGGCTATCAAAAGGAAGACACATTAATTGGTATATTATTTATGAAAATAAAGGAAAATAGGAGAAAACAGAGATGAAAGGACACAACATTGCATGAGAGGAAAATTGAAAGAAAAATAGAGGGAAAATGAAGAAAATAGAGGCCTTAATGATAAAATAGTTATGAGGATCAATTCATGGATTTTGGTTGTTTAGACTTTTGTCAGTTCATTTTTGGAGCCACTCACTCTATTCTCTCATACCCTTGCATACTTAGAGAATTCTTGGATCACTATAAAATTGGAGAAAGGAAGGAAAAGGAAGCATGAGAAAACAAAGGAAAGCAGAAGAAAAAGCAAGGAAAAGTTGGATCGGCTACCTTTAGCGGGAATACTTGCAGGAAATAGGTTGCATGTGTGATTTCCTAGCTAGTTGGTGAATGAATAGTACATGCATGTGTGTATTTGGTTCTTTTGTTGTGATGGGCATGAATTTTTATAGGTGTGACAGTGGTTTCAGTATTCTCTTTCCATTTCTAAATATTCATGGTGTGATGGGGTTCTTTCATTAGGTTGAGCTTTGGATTTCCAGATGCTTTTGGAACTAGGTGAGGTGGTATCAGGAAAATTCACAAGGGCCTAGGAATCCCTTGACTAGTTTTGCCACGATTGTGATAAATCCTGAGGGTGGAGACAGGAAAATTCCTCAACTCAAGGTATTGGTGAAGAAACTCTCAAGAATCCAAGATTTTTTTTGGCCTGGGAACCCATGACCGGTTATGTTGAGATTGCGGTAAAACCTTGTAGTGTATGTTCTTTCTGTGGTCCTAGTGATCCCTTGATCTGGTTTGGCAGGACTGTGGTAAAACCACAATTTTTACACCCTTGTTTGGGCCTAGGAAGTCCTTGATTGGTTTTGGCAGGATTACGGTAAAGCTTGAGGGTGGAGGTGGTTTGATTTCTTCGAAGCCCTAGTAGATTTGGTCTTGAGTCCCACATTCATGCTTGGAATATGAACGTGGGTGATTGGTTGAAAGAAATATTTGATTCAACCCAATCTATGGTCGGGTGGTGTGTGGAAGCCCCTGACATGGTTGGATTTTGCATATGTTAATAAGAGTTATTTTCCCTCTTGTATTTTAGAAATATTTGTACTTGTTGTTATGTGGATTTGATGGTTAAACTGTTACAGTTATTATTTTTTCTATATGTTGGTTATAAGCATGGATCCATAATAGATCCTAGCTATGACTCTTGATGTATTTTATTTTTTTATGAATGGTTAATTAATGCATGAGATAACTAATTTTATTACGTCTATTATGAGAGGGAATTATACTTTCTTGATGGTTCTCATATAAGCATGAGACTCCTATGTTCATATATGCATTCATGACATGTAGATTACAAGTTCTCAATATGTTTGATGAAATTATTGTCATGGTCAGGCCCTGTTAGGTCAATTCATTGATAAATTTTTGTATGAATGGCTTTTGTATCAATGTTATTTATCATTCTGGAAAGTCTCATTAAGTTATGGGCAGTAGTCTGGAGACAACCCCAGAAAATGTGGCAATGATTACGGGGTTACAGGCTCAGAATTGAGAAATTGAGACTACAATCGCTATCTTGCAAGCTTATGAACGTGAATGGAGGCCTACATTTTCATGGATTTAGTGTTATTCCTGTGACTGGGAGTCTACGTTAGTGAAATATTTATTCAGCTTGGGATTTTGGCACTAGGAGTGGTTGTTTAGCCTCTGAGTGTCTTGTAATTCCCGTAGGATGTTAGACTGTGGTTGATAGGATTAGTTATCAACCCCACTTCGATGAGTGAAGATTGGATATTGGGTCATGTCATAGTATCCATCATCTCATTGTTACCCTAGCAGGCTGGTGCAATTGGGTCGATATGGGAGGGTTTGTTATAGAGTGGTATCAAAGCATGGTTGAAACAATTGAACTGGATGGGCTAGATGCATGTTGTTATGCATGCACTGTCATGGTTAAGGTTTTCATGCATGTGGTCATTGTATGCATTTGTTTCATCATGATGTTGTTGGTATGTTATCATGATGATATTTTGTTGGCTGAGATGGAGTAGGAGAAGCATATTATTAGAGAGAGGTTGCAACACTGGACCTAGGGGTAAAGAGCAGATCGTCATACAATTCTTTAGGTAGAGTATGAAAGTATGTTGGTTAATGGTTGTTATATGCATTATGGTTATATGCGTGTCTATAATTCTATTTTTTTGTGGTTAAATGCATGATATATTCTAGTTTATCAATACAATCATATGCACATCCGTCGAACAATCATGCATGATAGTAACTCGTTGTTATATGCATTACAATAATATATATGATCATTATGGTTATTTCATTTGAGGTCTTGATGTTATATGTATCGTGCTGATTTGTATTTACATGTGCAAATGGTCATGGTTATGATATTTGGGTAGGAGTCGATATATTTGTGATATTGTGTTGTATTGATTTGGACTAACTTCTGCAGATGTGATAGCCTCCCCTGAGGTACATTGAGGTATGAGTTTGATCATGTCATCTATTTGGTTTATATAACATGGTACATTTACGTGTTTTTGAATGTTTTATTAATTGAATTATATGAGTATATGGTTATAAGGTTTCATGAAGGAATGATCTTGTTTTAAGATGATTGTACTAACAAAATATGCTTTGATATAGTTGATATGTACTTGAGATCAAGTGGGCGCTAGTTGTAGCATTATGAATATAAAATGTGAGTGGATTGCTGATTATGATATGTCTATTAGTCTTGATAAAGGCTGATTTCAAATTAATAGACATAATGTCTTGGTCTTTGGAACATGTGTTTGACATATGTGAACAGTTGCAGGGCAAAGTACATGGTATTAGCATGATAAGGTAACAATTGGTTTTTTTTATATAACTAACGATTGGTTGATTCCGATGACACATGGAATGACTAAATTGCAACAACATAAAAAAGAAAGGAATTGGGTGAGAATTCCTTTAGCTATGTTTGGAAACCACAACTCCAAATGAATGAGAATTTTGCATGAATACAAGAAGTCTTCTTCACCTTGATTTTTGCTGACATTATGTGGATATGTGCTATATTCCCGAACATGTATTTAACTGGTATAAAAATGGGTTTCCAGTTATGGCTAGATTCGTCAAGAGAATTAGAGTCCTTTAAGAGATGATATATGTACGTGTTCAATTAAAATCAACATGCTTGTCACAATAAGGTAAGATAACTGGCATATTGTTATATTTATTTATACTGTGGTAGTTATTTGTTTATGGAAATATGATTCAGGAGATTGCATAGCAAAAGAGATTTCCATGATATCTTGACGAAGGCTGAAGTTGAGCTTTCCTTTGGAAGCACTAGGAACCATGTGGTTGAGTCATTGTGTTTATTACTTGTTTTGTGCTTTTGGTATTTTGTGATTTTTTTGTGTTTGACATGTGGTTTTGATTGTGTCTAGAGCATGGAAATGCCACTTTGTTTGTTTTGTTATATTGTTATTGGTTTTTCATGGTTATCTTCTTGTTTTCTTCTTGTTCTTGTATTTCATGTTTTGATTCATTGGAATCAGTTTGGAGCTATGGGAGAGCCTAATGAAACCCAATAGGTAATGAAGGACTCGGATAAAGCCTAGTGCATGAGTAAAGGGTAGCTCAAGGCAAGAATATGAGACTCAATGGGATTGGTTGGGTCCATTTGGATAAATGGACGATGGCACGACAGTCATGAGAAAGGTAAAGTAAATGGGTTTAAGGTGTTAGATGCCTTAGCTATGTTGGGAACTGTTGTTTTCAATGTTGAGCATGTTGTGCATGGATAAAGGGAGTTATCTAAGATTTACCTTATGATATATGGTAATTGTATTGTGATCATGACCATGCTAATGTTTATATGTGTGTGTGTGTGTGTTGTTTTATGAAAGGATCATGATTTTTTAATGCTAATGTTTATATGTATGTATGTATGTATGCCATTTTTGATAGGATCATCAGGGATCATGCTTGTGGAGGAATGATTGCTTATGCATGTGAATGGCACGAAGAGGTACCTGGTTAATGAGGAATCAACTAGGGAAATTAAACTGATAGATATGTGAGATTAGTATCGTGTGGATATGAATTGATATTATGTGTTTATACTATGTCTATGAACTTTATGTTATGACAGGTCATTTTGAGCGAGATATCAACTGAATGAAAGCAGGGCAATCTGTGGCATGCTCGAACAAACATGGCTAATGGAAAGACACTAGAGTTAAGGTTTCCTGGTAGAGACAGTGTGGTCTCCAGATGTGAAATACTACTATTGTGTACACGTTGTATATGTGGTGTTGTGTGCATATGGTGTTATGTGCATGATGCATATGCAATGTTGTGTACATATGGTATTGTGTGCATATTGCATATGCGGTGTTGTGTACATGTGGTGCAATGTACACGATGTTGTATATATATGTTGTTGTGTACATGTTTTATATGTAGTGTTGTGTACATGTGATGTTGTGTACACGTTATGGAGTTGGTTTTGTGTGAAAGTTGTGTAGGTATTGTTGTGTATAGGTGGTACTATATACATGTTTTGCATGTGGTATTGTTTTACATGTGGTATTTTGTGCACTTCATACATGTTGTGTTGTGCACATATGGTATTGTGTATGTGCATCGTGTAGTTGTGGTATTATGGCATGTGTATTCATTGTGTTTTACTTTGTATACATATATTTATTGTGTTGTACATTGGGTGAAGGTGTATGTGTTGTGTTGTACACTAGGTGTAAGTATATGTGTTATGTTGTACACCAGGTGTAGGTGTACGTGTTGTAAGCTAGGTGTAGGTTCATGTAATGCATGGTGTTGTATGTTTTGTATGGTTGTATGTGTGTGGTGTACACTGTGTATATGTGTAAGTGATTGAAGAGAAGAGAAGGCATTGGGTGCTTTCCTGGTTTGGTAACCAGTCTGGTGCATGTATGGAAAGGACAAAGAACTTAGGTAGAAGAAAAGAACTAGTTAAAAGATAAGTATCAATATTTTATTTCAATTTTTAACTCAGCATGTGATCTATGATTTTGATTATGATGTTTGTTTTTTGAGTTAATCAGATGTGATATGTTTATGCATGTTGATTTGATCAAGAGCTAGTTTGACTTGTTGAGACAGGAAGTGAACAAAATTCCAAGTGTACCTTATTAATAAGCTACCAATGAGGTATGATTTGAGTTTATTTGAAATTATTTTGAATATAATGGGAATTATGTGCTTGATATAGGAAGTAGTGAAATTCTCAGGTTGGGTGGTTGAAACTGATTTCAAGAATTAGAAGCAATAGAAAAAGGAATTGGAACAAGCAACAATATGTTGGTAAATCACTTCAAGAGTGGGGACATCATTGGACACTAGTTCCCAATAGTGTCCATTGATTTCCATGATCATGCTATGAACAGTATTATGGTTTTTAGGCAATCATATTCCTTGGTTTTTGGACCTTCTGATGTGAGGAAACCTTGCCAAAATTATGGATTGATCAGGAAATGGGATTTCAAGGAACTTGAAAGGTGAGCGACTGCAAAAAAGGGGGTGATCAGATTGATAGAGGTACTATGTAGCAGAGAAAGGAAGGTAAAAAAATGAATTTTTTTTGGTCATGAACATTTCCTGATGGAATTAGAAGCACATATGGAGTGTGCCCTAGAACAATGCCTCCAACTAACTTGAACCATACTCTTCCCTATCTATCAGCCCTTCTTTTTCCAGCACTTTTTGAGCCTTTCTTGCCTCCCTCTCTTGCCTTGCCAACTATTTTTTATGTTCTTTCTCTTCCCTTGTTTTTTTCTTTCAAGCCTTTCCTTTGCCTGAGCTGCTGCTACTACAATCCTTGAATCTATATTTTCTTGTGCCAACTCCTTCTTTCTCTCTTTAGATTCCTGAATTTCAAGTTTTCTATGCTCAGACTTGAACATTAGGTTCATATATTCTTCAAAGGTGAGTAATTGTGAACTCCTCTATAACTGAAGGTAATATGTTGTTGAATCTGTTAATGAGGCTTTCACTCTCTCTGCTTGTAGTTTTAGGAACCTACCAAGTATTGGTTGGTTCATTGTCGCATATTTCTCCTGATGGCTTGATTCTTGCCTTTCAACCTCAGGGAAACCTGATTGGACCCCAGTGTTTTCCTCATTTGGTACTTCATTATGAACAGACTCTTCATTATGTGATCCATTATCCACAAAATAATGAACAAGTTCAGTGGTCAACTCTACTGGTTGAGAAGGCATTTCCATTCTTTCATCATTGGTGGATGACACATTATGTTTGTTGTGATTCATCATGGCCTCTGCCAACCATGATGGTGGGGTTACTTGGGTTGGCATGTTCAAATGGTCATTTTTTATTCTTGTTACATTCTCATTTGATGCGACATTGACATTGTCATTTGGAATATCACATGCATAATTAGTAGGTGTTTGAGTGGGTGTGGCAGCCTCCATGTTATTGGCAATTGGCTCATTATTGAATTGTGTCTCACATACATGTTCATCATCACAGAATTTCCCTTGAGAAAGGTATATCATACCTTCAAAAACAATAGCATCTTCCTGCAATTCCACATATGTGTGGGCATCAACCATGACATGTAAGTCCTCTTCTTCCTAGCCTTCCACAAAAAATTCCTGGCTACAACTAGTATCATTAATAATAGCATCAACATTCAGTGGCCAAATTCCAGTCCTCCTAAATCCAACCTTGATATTAGAAGGTGTTAGAGCCCTTTTAAATTCTTTACTTCTAAGCTCAGCTAGCTCAAATATTTTTACCTCCATCCCTGGATTTTTTTCCATCCATGAAGCTCGTTGTGCCCTGAAATAGTTCTTGAAAGGCCCAAACACACTGACATCAAGAGGTTGCAATATGAGTGGTATGAGTTGGAAATGTTAATAAGTCAATGCCAAAATTGTTGGCCTCCTCGATGGTATGCACAACCATGTGGCTTTCATGGCCATCTAAAATAAGTAGGTGTCTATTTTCAGGCAAGACACCACCTAGCACAGGTGCAGCAAAGTGAAAAATCTAGTTCATGATGAGTTCCTTTATCATCCATGCATGGGGGTGTGAAACCATGCATGCACCTGGTTCAAAATTCTGTATGTATTTTTTAAGTTGTGTTTTTCCTTTGAATTCATAAAAACCTGGGATTGAAGAACTAGTTGCATTCACACAACAAATTATAGTGATCCACTCCCTCCTTCTAGAAATTTTTTTTGGCACATTTCTACTCCCTCTCTTGGCAATAACCCGCATGCCACAATTCCTTCCAACTTGTAAGCCTATTTCGTCACAGTTCTAGATATGGTTTGCGGCATAAGAGTGTTTTTCATATGCACGTGAAAGGATGTTATAAAATTTAGACACAATTGCAAGGCATAAATTTAAAGCCCTGTCTCTGTCAAGACCCTCCGATGTTCGTAAGACAAGGTTTGGTTGCCTTTTTTCAAACCCACTCCACCAATATTTGCCAGGAAACCCATATTTGAAGGGGTTAGGCCCCCCCTGATAGATTTGAACTACTGTGGATTTGAGTTGTATCAACTCTAACCCATGTCCCATTTGGGCCATCTCCTTACATCACACAACCACCTCGGCCTCCTCCTCTTTATTCATAACAGTAATATGCCTATTACACTTTGTTTGAGTGAGCCCATTAATCCAATAATGTATGCTTGAGGCTTCAATTCCATGTTTTTTTTTGGATGCACGTACTGAGTATCCCTTGAAATCTATGTCATCAATTGCAACTAGCATGTCTTCCTTTGTACACCCTCTTATGGCACCGATTTTATTAGTTGAACTTGCACCATGTAATGTGGTTGAGGGTGGCATTGTGGTAGATGGATGGAAATTAGGATAGTCCACCACATGGGCATTCTCAACATCATTGCAGGAAGAATTTGTAGCATTTACATCATCGACCGTTTCCTCTTCTGATGAAGTGTAGTGCAATTGGGCACCCTTTTTCCCTCACCTCCTCCTGTTCCTTATATGATTTGCAATTGAAACTCATGGCATGGCTGAAAAAACAACATGCATACTGTTAAAATTTATTTCTGTCAGTGGAAGTTGTTTCAGCTATAGAAACTCAGTCTAATGCCTATAAGAAATTTAAATAAGAAACTCATTCTAATCAATAATTGCAACCTGCATAATAAAAACTCAGTCTTATTTATTTTATGAAATTTAAATATGAACCGGTTAAGCAATACTTGCAACCTGCATATATTTTAATTCATTTATTATTAAGGTCACTGAACATATGATTAGAATGGGTAGGTTTGAATGTGTGTTAGGGTTTGAATGATCAGAAAGGTCCCTTTCTAATCTATCTTGTTTAAAATTTTTAGTTTCTATAATGTTGCATATAGACAATTCAAAGATAGATAGAGATGATGCAATCTATTTTTTCTAATCTAAAAGTTGTATCATGTTCTATGGCAGCCTAATGAGGCACAATTTTCTCAAAACTAAAACATCATATTTGGAACATTAATTCTAGACATGTCTTGTTCATATGATTAGAATGGGTAGGTTTGAATGTGTGATAGGGTTTGAATTTGTGTTTTTTTTAATCAGATATACTTTGTAATGACTAGAATGTTTGGATGTGACTCTTGTTGAAAATAACAATTTCTCTATAAATCATATAAATCAATAGTAAATGATTAGAATTAATCAGTATAAAATACCCTTCGAAAAATAAACATGGTATCAGACCTCAAATATGAGAGAATCCTTGAAGTAGTCAACTTGTTTATCACAATATAAGTTCTGAAAACGGAGGAGTAGATCCAAAGGAGACCAAATTTTTTTTCCCCCTATTCCTAAGTTGATAGTGGTGTGAATTCATGAAGGTCGAGTATCTTAAAGAACAAGTATCTTAAGGTCGAAGTATGAAGGTTGAAAATAATTGAAAAAGAAAACTAGTAAAAGGGAACATTTAAAGGAGCATAAGTCAATATATTTAAAGCTCTAGAATTCGCATCATTGTTCTGGTTAAAGAAGTGACATAATTGAGATCTGATTAGTAATGTGTAAGAAAACGAATAATAGGGAATAGAGATCTGATTCCATCTATTATGGAAGGTCAAAAGGCCTTAGGGTTAATTATAATTTATATGATGAAAATATATTATGGAAGGAGTCTTATTTCAATAACATTATTTGCAAGAAGGAAAAACATTTAAGCCTTATTATATCCACATAAGTAGAAAAGAAGTATCTAAAAAATGGAAGGTTGAGAGAATTGGGAGGTCAAAATTATATTAGCATATATTTTAGTACGAATTTGGTTGCATAAGTTGACCAAAAATGAATAAAATAAATTTTGAAAACCTTAGAACCTATTTTAGTGTTCCTAGAAGGACTTAGGAAAACAAAGGAATATTAAACTAGGCCGCAAACCTAGCTAAATCCAAACATGACCTCTGATCCAGTAGTAAAAGCTAAGATACCTCAGACATAGCTTCAGAACATTCAAAATACCTCATTACAAATTATTTCATATGTAATATTAGGAAGGTTGAAAGGCATTGTATTTAAAAAGGATCTTGAAATAATTTCATTTGGAGTTGAGCCAAGAACAGTCTAGAAGGAATATAGCAACTTCAACGATCATTCAAAATTCGAGTTTGTTAATGAAGTAATATTTTCAATTATGATTTATATTCATTTTGAAGTTATGGTGCCCTAAGCCAAGGTGAATATAACAATAACAAATTCCCTACTTAAATAAATATCTTCTATATTGTGAATAGAACAAGTTTCAATAGACAGTAATTCTGGACATTTCATGTTCATATGATTAGAATGGGTAGGTTTGAATGTGTGTTAGAGTTTGAATGTGTGATCAGAAAGGTCCTTTTCTAGCCTATCTTTTTTAAAGTTTTTAGTTCCTATGTTGTTTCATATAAACAATTCAAATATAGATAGACATGATGCAATCTACGTTTTCTAATCTCAAAGTTGTATCATGCATTGTTTGTTATTCTTAATATAATAGTGTTGCATATAGACAATTCAAAGACAAATAGACATGATACAATATATGTTTTATAATCTCAAAGTTGTATCCTATACTGTTTGTTATTATTAATAAAACATTGTTTTTTTGCTGTGAAAAAAAAAAGAGTAGAAGAGGGAGATGTCCAAAGAAATTGGTTTTTGTGTGTTTGGGGAACTTGAGGAGACTTTCCAAACCTAATTTAGGGCCCTTAAAGTAGAGTGCCCTAGGCTGAGGGTTTTGTAATGAAAAATTTGTCACTAAGCATAAGGTAACTAGGGGGGGTACCTTAATATGAATTTCCTCAGGTGTTTGTTTGTTATTCATAAACAAGATATTATATTTATTCAAGAGATAATGAATTTCGTTGAAAAGGTAGTAGGTTGTATTCTCGAAATTTTGGTAGGTTGGATTTTTATATGTTTGTATGTGAATGGATTATTAGGAGGTATTGATGTTGGTTGGTCCCTTGAATATGGTAATTTGACTCGCTAAACATGCAAATGAGGTCTACATGTGGAAGGGTATGTCCCTTCCCTTGGTATCAGCCCCTCTCTTTTAAATTATTACGTGCCTTATGAAAACAATGAAATTTTCGATGTTTTTCAATTGTGCTCTAAAATTATTGATTGTGAGACTGTTAAAGCATTCCTTATGAAAACAATTAAAGTTTCTATGTTGTTCAACTATGCTCTAGAAGTATTGATTGTGAGGTTGCTAAAGCATTATTATGTGCATTATGAAAACAATGAAATTTTCTATGATGTTCAACTGTGCTCTGGAAGTATTGATTGTGAGGCTGTTAAAGCATCCCTTATGAAAACAATGAAATTTTCTATGTTGTTCAAAGATGCTCCAGAGTATTGATTGTGAGACTGCTAAAGCATTATTATGTGCCTTATGAAAACAATGAAATTTTCTATGATGTTAAACTGCGCTCTGGAAGTATTGATTGTGATATTGTTAAATCATTATTACGTGCCTTATGAAAACAATGAAAGTTTCTATGTTGTTCAACTGTGCTATGTAAGTAAACAATGAAAGTTTCTGTGTTGTTCAATTTTTCTCTGGAATTATTGATTGTGAGACTACTAAAGCATTATTGCGTGCCTTATGAAAACAATGAAAGTTTCTAGAGCCTTTCTACTTCAGAATTGGTGCACTAGAAAGAAAGAAAAGAAGATGCTACTTTCTCTCTATTGACTCAGATGCTATGGTTTTTTGTCTGCAATTTCACACATAGAGCTAAATTGCGAACACAGTATTTTCATATGGTAAATCAATGGAATATTTGGAAGATTAAAAATAACATAAAGAAATAAAGGAAAAAAATGAAGTGTGTACATTAAAATAATGGAAGATTTAAATATTTAAAAAAATAGAAAGAAAAAACGTGAATTATTCAAACCTGATTACCTTGTGTTGTCTCTGATTACAATGTGTTGTCTCTGATGGAGTGAATCCAATTGCATATGAGTAGAATGAAAGTTTATGAATAAATTGTGAGGTGGTTTTATACATTTTTTTTTTAAATTTGAATAGAAGGGAGGATTGACATGGATTTATTTTTTCTAAATTCAAATGTGTGTTGTGGATTGTTTTGGATGTCATCCAATGGCTAAAAAACTCTTATGGTTCATCCTTGTTCTTTCCTTTCTGTACTTCTGTGTTTAATTCCTAAATCTTGTGTTTTGGTGTCATTTATTGTGTGTTGGTGCCATTTATTATTGAGCATATATGCAGTTATGGCTGACAAATTCATTCTCTATTCTTGTGTAAGTAAGAATGGAATTTACTCATAGCTGCTCCAGTTTCCATTTATTGGGTTTGGTTTGAAGTGATATGTGTCCCATTGGATATTTTGGGATTGAATTTGTGTCTGTTAATTTTGTCTTGTTTTATAAAACAGATCTGGAGGTACTTAGGACAAGATGTATTGTCGATTTGTGATATGAAATGCTAGTGTTGGACAGCTATAAGCCCAATCAATATTTGGGCCAATTTTGGACATATTTGAATAACTTATATAACTTAATATTATGTATTTATGTTTTGTTTATGAATTTTTTATTGTTATGTTTTAATGGCTATATGGGACCAATACTATAACAATTACTGGTCCCCGCACAACAATAGAAGCCTCTCCCGTAACTTATAAAAAAATTATGTCATGACCTTTTCACTTTAAACAACCTTATAACTAAAACTTTATAATAAAAATATCTTTGAGTTTGTGTTTTGAAAATCCAACCACTTTTGAAATGATACTCAAAACAAATATGGGCTATTTCAAAAAATTCATACTTGCTCGCATGCCTTTAATACCAATTAAACTTGTCGGGATGAATAATGTTCCTTTGAAGAAAACCCTTTCCTGAATTTTTAAACAAACCAACTTCTTCCAACCATAAAAAATTATTGTTCGATGTTATTAACGGGCCCTTGGTTGTTTGAGGCCTACTCTTATTAACGTTCTCTTCACGGTTGTGTGCAGCGTCCTAACACTCTTCACGACATGCCAATCCCTTGTTAGTTCTTTATACATGTGTTATACGTTCTGAGTATAACTGATCATGTGTGTTACAACATTAAACAAGAAAACCAAATTTATCCTCCAATACACGGATTATTGATGATTTATTCTCCCTAGTATTTTGTAATCTTTTTCTGATACCAATATGTTGGAAAGGAAAAGAGAAGAAACACAATTTAACACAAATAATTCACGCACAATAACACACAAGCTGCGACTCTTCTATTGATCACACAAACTTGATTGACATGACTTAATTACAATGAAGAAGGTGAGGGGTATTTAAACCTTTCTTGATTGAGATTACTTAATTACAATGAACTTGAGAAGGGATATTTAAACCTTTCTGATTAGCCACTCACCTAAAATACCTTGCAATGCAGAGACTCTAACTCAATGCTCAGTTAAATCTGAATAATTACCTTATTAAAAGTTTATACCATATACGCTATTTTAAGTTTTTGGAGGCAAGGTGTGTTCTTTAAAAAAGTATCATGACCAGAGGGACTGACATACATATCAAGGATTTAGATAGGGTCAGTGTCAAAGTGACGTCTAGTAGTGACACATAAACACAAAACATGTTTCTTGTTCAAGACACGACCAAAATTTGGAGACCGTCATATGTGGCAGAGGCAGTGGATGTGAAATGGGAGGTTTTCTCGAGTTCTGAAAATAGACTAATTTCCATTGGAGTAGGCTAACCATTTGAGGAAACACCCTTTGGGTTTCATGTCCCTTCGCTGTCAGCGAAGGCCTTCCGGTGACCTCGTCCTCTCCATCCCAAATAGTTGTTAACGTCCGTTAATGCAGCCAGTGAGCTGTATTTTTCCGTAATTTTCAGCACTCTGTCTCCGTTTGCAGGCCCGCATACTGAGGCATGCACAAGTCGTCCATCTACCTCATGCAGCCATTCCAAATCTGAAGTGACATGCTTTTCCTTTGCATTTCAAATTTGAATGGACATAGTAAGTGGGATTAATGGTAGATATCGCTTCCTATCTACAACGGTCCTCTAGTTCTAGCACCCAAAGACGTCCTCTCAGCGAATTGAATTTTGAGTTGGAGCTCACTCCATTCCACCGACCAAGGGCTCCTTAATCATTCCATCGAGTGGGTTCATTTATTTCATTCTGTCGAGTCTGATTTTTGTCTACTGGTGAGGAAAGGAGCACAGAGTAGGAGTCAAGAGTACTTCATCCCTTCATTCGATCGAGTCTAATTTCTATCTACTGGTGAGGAAAGGAGAACGGAGAGGGAGCCCACTTTGGATGCTTTCATTCAGTCGACTAGTGAGGAACGGATCCTCACGAGAGTTCGCTTTTTGTCTACTGGTTCGACAGAAAGGGAGGCCGGTTTAGGTTGTTTGAGTGGTGATTTAAGAAGAAGAAGTGATTGCGGAAGTGGACAAGGAGAACTAACAGGCGTGGAAAAAGAGCAATACGAAAGGTAAATTTCTTGTCTACTATTTTTTTATTTTTTATATACTTTCAATTTAAAGAGAGAGAGAAAGTGACAACTCCTTCAATTAAAAATTTCTCTAGTTAATCTCATAATTTAAAGGTTAAAAATTTTATCTAATTAAAAAAATTTCTTTTTTATCTCATAATGTTTCGGTAGATTGTGGAAGTGAAATTCGAACAAGGAGAACTACTAGGCATGGACAAGGAGAACTAGCAGGCGTGGAGAAATACAAAAGGTAAATTTCACGTTTACTATGTTTTTCTTTTTTATATACTGCAAATTTAAAGAGAGAGAGAGCGAAAACTCGTTGTTGCAGTAGTGGCAACTCACTATTGCAGTAGCGGCAACAGTGAGCTGTCACCATTGTAACAGTGTATTGTCACCACTGTAACTCCTTTGATTTTTTTTGAGAGATACATTGTTGCAGTAAATCCTTTGATTAAAAATTCCTCTAGTTAGTTTCATAATTTAAAGGTT
Organism: Pinus albicaulis; assembly: GCA_034641835.2. Classification (NCBI taxonomy): domain Eukaryota; kingdom Viridiplantae; phylum Streptophyta; class Pinopsida; order Pinales; family Pinaceae; genus Pinus; species Pinus albicaulis. The sequence continues at coordinate 957,933,031 of CM076576.1, forward strand.
AAAAAGTTTATCTAGTTAAAAAGTTCTCTAGTTATTTACTATCTTTATCGTTTACATATGTATACTACAAATTTAAAGAGATAGAGAGAGAGCAGAAACTCGTTGTTACAGTAACGGAAACTCGATGTTGCAGCAGCGGCAACAACGAGTTGCTGCCACTATAATAGTGTATTTCCTCCACTTTTCAAAGTTAAAATTTTATTTATATTTTCAAATTTTCTTTATTTTATATTAAAAAGTTCTCTAGTTAATCTCATAATTTAAAGGTTAAAAATTTTATCTAGTTAAAAATTTGTCTAGTTTATCTCATAATGTTTTAGTTATTTACTATGTTTATCGTTTACATATATATATTGCAAATTTAAGGAGATAGAGAGAGAGCGGAAACTCGTTGTTGCAGCAGCGACAACTCATTGTTGCAATAACAACAATAGTAAATTGCCACCACTGTAACAGTGTATTGCCACCACTGCTCAAAATTAAAATTTTATTTATATTTTCAAATTTTATTTATTTTATATTAAAAATTTCTCTAGTTAATCTCATAATTTAAAGGTTAAAAATTTTATCTAGTTAAAAATTTCTCTAGTTTATCTCATAATGTTTTAGTTATTTACTATGTTTATTTTTACAAATATACTGTAAATTTAGAGATAGAGAGAGCGTGGAAACTCGTTGTTGTAGTAGCAGCAACAATGAGTTTTCATCATTGTAACAATGTATTGCTACCATTGTAACTACTCATCTCAAAATTATAATTTTCATTGTATTTTCAAATTCTATATTTTCAAATTTAAAGAGAGAGAGAGAGAGAGAGCGGTAACAGTGACTTGCCACCACTGTAACAGTGAATTATCAAGTCACTGTTACTGCTACCGCAACAGTGAGTTTCCGATACTGCAACAGAGTTATTGCTACTGCATTTTAACATTGTAACAATAATTCACTAAATTATTTTTTTGTTTTGCAGATGGTTTAAAAATTGGTTCTGGCCATCCAAATATGGTGCCACCCAAACCCAAGGCATGCACAGATAAGGTTCATGCTTCATAATGAAGCCCTTAGCCAAGTATACCAAAACAGTAGAAAAATACCTGACATTAGCACAAACAATGAACCATATTATTATGCTTTTATTGATGGCCTCACAACAAAACAGAGTTATGGTGCAAGTGACATTGTCACTTACACAAACTCTAAATTAATCACAAACCAAATGAATGGTACCTACCAGGTCAGAAGACAGAATTTAAAACCCCTTCACCAGCAGGAAAAAATCATTGTTGCACAGTTCCAATGCTTCGAGATTATTTACAAATCAGATGACCAAAGGGTTGTTAACTCGATACTCATTGAAGTAGCATCCAATGGATGTGGATGTGCGAAATATGTGAAGCCGGTATGTGCTCTACCAATTATCATTGATAGCCATCGATATACATGGCCTATTAATGAATGAATTGTTGTTGTCATTGATATTGGGGTTATTATAGGGGGAGTCATATTATGGTGTCCCTATTTCTTGAGATAGATTGGAGTAACATGATGTCCATCATTTTTTATGTATTTATTTATATGAGGTGTTTTTTATAGATGGTCTCACTCTATTTTTGAGTGTATTTTTTTATGTCTCAACACATGTATGTAGAAAATGTATTTTTTAGTACTATTAATGAAATTACATTGTTATTACAATTTAGTTGTCTAATTTTTATTGCAGTTTAGTTCTGTCATTAGATTATGTGATGGATTATTTAAGGATTTTATTCTGGAATTTAGATTCCAATGTGATTCAATTGCATTGGCACATGTACAGAAGCGCTCTCATGTATTTAATATATTTGAAAAAATGTTCTCATGTATTTATCAGTGTTTAAACTGTATTTTTACTTCTAATTACTTTACATGAAATTATATCACTTCACATGGACAAGTAATTAAACATTGTTATTATAATTCAATTGTCTAATTTTTATTACAGTTTAGTTTTGTCATTAGATTATGTGATGGATGCTTAATATATATAAAACATGCATACTTACTATTTCCTTTTAGAAATGATATTTTATCAATTAATATCACTTTAAACAGAACCCAAACATAAACAACAAAATAAATAGTCTTATCAACAAATAGAGGATTCCAAAAGATGTTACAAAACGATACCTTAGAATGCCTTCAATCCACCTTCACAATTCCAACTTCTAGAAACATTCATTCACTCATTATCCATGAGCATCACATGCATAATTTATACAAGCCTCTAATTTGAGTATAATGAGCTATAATTCTTAAAGAAGTCTCTTCAATGAAAAATTATGTGAGATACCCTTGGTTACAATCCAACCAAGATAGCTGATATATCAATCATTATTTTCCCTTTATACATGGTTAAATGCAAAATGCAAATGTGACATATTGCACTTTTTCAATCCATAGATCCAATCTCATTTAAGGGGCAGAAACATATATATATCCAAACAAACAATCCAATTGTTGTGAATTACTCCATTATCAACATCTACAGACAAAAGGCCAGGTGTTTTGAATTGAAGTACGTTTTGACATCCATGACAACAACAACATCTTAGCGTGCAAATAGAGAAAAATTATGAACAGCCTGCAAATCAATGAAGTTAACTTGACAACCATAAATTGTAACCAACACTTTATGAGTGCATAGAAGTGAAGAACAAAAAATGACACCAAGTATGAGTACATAGTATTTTTGTAGAACTATCAGTGCACACAAGTGTCACGGAAGGAAATAATGCATGGAAAGGAGCAATGCTAAAGGCGGTCAAATTAAAACTGATTGAGTTTGATTATATCTATTCGACCTATTTTGATTGGGTCAATAGTAGAATTTTTAGTATACCTACTGATGGTAAATTCCCATGCTAAATATTTTCCATAGTAGTGAGTTTGGCTTGGGACCACTCCATCATGTATAAATAGATAGAATCCAAGAGGATTCTATTTGTGTAATTTTTGGGTTTATTACTCTAGGGTTAATTCTGTGAGTGTGATTGTTGTAATGTTGTTTTGATTAGGTTTATTAGCCAAACTAGGTAAAGTAGTATGATTTTATTTTTTGCTCAAAACCCTTTGATATTAATATAATATGGATAATGGCTAGTTTGTCCCCATTTGTAAGGTTTATGTCATGGGTGCTTAAGATATTAGATTATGACTATTTGTAGTGTGCAGTACTAATGTCTTGAGTTTTTTTTTCAATGGGTCGAATACATTAATTTGAAAGCCCGCAGAATGTCTAAAAGTGCAACACCCCTTTCTATATTTGGCTATTTTTTTGATATGTTTAATTGTTGTTGTGGATGCAATTTTGATTCCCTTCACCATTGCAACATCTTGGTTCTTGCAGTCCACATAGGTGCCTCTTGTGAGATTTTACCTACTCTATGGGTGATGCTAAAATGGATAGTGTCTAATGGGGCTTTTTCAGCCAACCTTTCTTCATTAGCCTAGGTCAGACTATCCTCGATGCTAACAAATTCTTTCACAAGGATGAGTAGTACATGGAAGGGGTGGTATAGACCATAATTCCTATTTAAAGCAAGTTATTTAAGGATTTGGTATAATAAAACCCTAAATTATTATGCAGAAACTCCTGATCAATCTCTGACTGTGTACAACGATAATGGAAATCTCCCCTGACCACGACAGGAACGAACTGTTGGTGTCAAATAGGAGGCAGAAATTGCGGCAACACATGCTTGCATACTGGCACCACCATAAACGACGAGTTCTTATATTATTGTACCCATTACCCCAACTCTTCCATTTTGGCATTGTCCCACATTCGAACCCTTGCAAACAACTAACACAAGCATAGCCACTCTGAACTCTAGCTAAAGATGGGAAGTGCAAGAGTACGCAGGGAAAGTGCCGAAGAATTTCTAGACGCATTTCCACTCGTTAAACAATTATTTCAACAGGTCGGTTGGATAGATTATATTCACAGGTTTCAGGTGTATGACAATGAAATAGCCCTAGAATTTTCCATTCATTAAAGGGAGGGTAGATCAGAGGTAGTAGGGACAGTGGTGCATGCGACAGAAGAAGCGACTGCGGAAGTGTCAGGATCACTCCAAACAGGAGAAAAGTGGTTTGCACCCGAAAAAACCAACCTGATGTTGTGAGGCATTTCCTTGAGGCAGGTGAACAACTAATCAGGAGTGGCTCAGGACATGAGAGGAAGTCATTACCACAACCTTGGTCGGATGCTGCATTCCTTGTCTAGATATTTTTCACGTGTGAAGTAAGGTATGTCATTATTTATTATGAGCACCTCCGCTTGTTAGACCACCTACGTCATGATAGGTTGCTTAGCATGCCTTTCTTTCTTGTAAAAACCCTAGACCAAATGGCTCAAGGTGTGCAGAAATCAAAGCGGCCGCTCGAAATCATGTCCCACCAATTCCTTGTTAAACTTTTGGTGGTTGTTGCGCTGCAAAGGGAAGGGAGAAATTGGGATGAACTAGTTGGAAGGCCATTGCATGTTGAAGCTGCCACTCCACCAGAGGACGCCCCGGCAGCTGCAACTCTGCCCCATGACTCCCCAGCTGTAACTCCGCCCCATGACTTCCAAACTGCAACTCCACCCCATGAACTCTCAGCTGCAACTTTGCCCCATGATCTCCAAGCTATAACTCCACCCCATAACCTCTCAGTTGCAACTCCGCTCCATGACCCACCAGCTACAACTCTTCCCAATGACCTCCTAGCTACAACTCTGCCCCATGACCGCCCGGCTGCAACTCCGCCCCATGACCTCGCACCTACAACTCTGCCCCATGACCTCCCACCTGTAGAAATTTCCACAAAACCTTTCCATGTGGTAACCAAGCTACCCAATGTTCATACTACGATGTTTTTTAGGGTTTCTCCTGCTAAATTTTCACGTAAAGGAGATGGCCAAGATGATGATGATGATGATGAAGTAGAAATATTGGGGAGTAAACCTGCCACCACAAGATTGAGGAGATACATGAAACGCCCAGTAGCAGTGCCAAAATCCAAGCAGAACATGAGAAAGAGAGATCGATATGCTTCGGTTCCTAAAAACCTCCCTGTCGTTGTAGAAGAACTCCTAGAAGAGACAACAGTAGAATAAGAGAAAGAGCAAGAGTATCCACATGATGTATTGATTGAAGGAGTCATGGACCAAGGATGCATGCAACAAGGATTCATGGAAGAAGGATTAGGGCACCTTGCTGACACAGAAGAACAAGTTGATAAGGTTCCCTCTCCTAATTCTGACTATGATTACATACATGGACTAGCCGAATGGTATGGCTCAGATGGCCTTGCCTCAATAAAATTTTTGTATAGGGATGATGAGGAGTAGCAGCAAACTGCACGACCAGAAATGTATAGGGAAAATGAGCAGGGCCAACAAACTGCACAACCAGAATTGTATGGGGATGATCATGAGGACCAAACAATTGCACAACCAGAATTGTATGGGGATGATCAGGAGGACCAACCAACTGAACCACCAAAATTGAAAAAGAAGCACATTGTAAAAGTGAGTACCTGTAAAAATATTCCTTTGTATATTTCATCGTTAAGGAAGAATCGGATTCTCCAGATGAAAAACAGAAAACTACATATCAAAGTTAAAACCTTAAGAGATTGGCTGAGACAAAAAGTAACTTTTGATAGATTAGATTTCTTGGCCCATGTTGTAGATTCCATACCCATTAATGTCATAGGTATTCCTTCTCTAGGTGTCCAACAAGATATACCCATTGCAAAAAAAAATAGACTTATGACATTGTTATGCAATTATAGGACTGTACCAAAATCACAGTTGTCCATATAGAGGAACAACAACTACATATCAAACTAACAAAAGAAATGGGTGTAGAAACACAGGAACAACAACCAGATATGTAACTAACAAAGGATGAGGAACCAGTGATCAAACTGACCAAAGACATTGGTGTGCGAAAATATGATGAGGAAATAAAGGATAAATCCCAGCTATGTAAATTCCCATATCAGGGAAACCTAATACCTTATAATGTGCACAAAAACTCACTTTGTGACCTTTGCAAGATATGTGAAGAATATAAAAACAAATTTTTACGAAGACATAAAAAAACAGTGGATGAGCTGGAAAGGAGTGTGACCAAGTTGGAGAAGGATAAGAAATAACTCAGACAGATAATGGATGGTGTGCTAAGTTTCAGGGCTCCTTCAACCAATTACAATGTGTACTTAACAGAAAAATTCTTGATATTTAAAAAGAATGTTGTCATTGAAAATATCCCTCTCCGGATTGAAAGCAGTGATGGTTTCAAGGAGGAATATATGACAATTTGTGATCCAGATATAGAATTTCTCTGTGAACTGCACCAACATAATTTTTTTGGTACCTCATAATACAAAATGGAATCCCAACCATGTTATAGGGGATGTCCAATTGAGAGTGTTTGTATTGTATTTTAGAAATCAGGCCAGTTGGTTGGATGATCTGAAAATTTATTTGCATAATTCCGAGAGCCTTATGTGGGTTAGAGGAGAACATCCCAAACATGTGGATGTGATACAAGAACATCAAAATTCCATCAACTCTCTAGAAGTAGTAGAGGTTATCTCCAAGAACAGGGAGACGACCATTTCATATTGTGCACACCAGATTTAATCATTGGAAACTAAGGCACAGTCAAGATGTTAAGCAAGGTGGGATAGCTCGGGAAAGAAACCCCAAAATAAAGATCCATTTAACTACCTCAACTTAAAGACAACCTTAACAAGGGTTGCTCAATATATTATGCTATGGGACAGTGTGGGAATCACTAGATAGGTATTATATTTCACTATCCAATGATCTCGCTTCCAACAAGGATATATAAAAATAAATATATGTTGGAAGAAAAAAGAGTTTGATTTTTGGAATTAATTATGGAGATAGGAGGGTATCTTCGTCTTGATCAAGCAAGACAGAGTGATTATTGTATCAGCAATCTTCATGAAATTCCTCGTTCATCCACATATTCAGATTGAAATACTGGCCCACCGTTGTTGACACACTGGCTCATAGTCACTGACACACTGGCTCATTGTTGCTGACACACTGGCTCACCATTGTAGCAACTCATAGGCAACAAACACATTATATTTGATGTTGTAATATATATTACTCTCCAATAATATATCACCCATCGCATTGAGAAGTTATAAAAAACTCGTAAAATTGTGTTTGACATGTTTAATTACAATTTCATTGTGGTTCCTCTAATAATTTTGTTACATTTCCATTGTTTTTATTCGAATTTATATATCAGATTATTGTTTAGACACCACTATATGCAAGTATGCAAAACCACTTGAAAGCTACCTTCCATGACTTACAAAACAATCAATGTATTAAAAGACTAGGTGTAGATGCATGGAGTTATTTAATCACCTTAAATGATATTTCCATCAAATTAGAGAAATCTCCAAACATATCCTCACCACCTATCAAATATACATGGACATAGTCAACAAAACCATGATACATAAAATAAAACTAATACATGAATAAATATTAAAATCAAATTGAAAACAAAATTGTGCACAAGAAACTTAGAAAAGGATTCATTGTTGGAGCGAGGGCGACTTCGCTTGTTGAGTTGTTCAAACTAAAATGGTTCATATTCATTTACCGGGATATTCAAGTCAATTTCCAATCTTGCATTTTGTTGCCTTCTTTTTCTTCTTTTTTCGGGGCTTAGAAAACTCTTCTTCATCTTTAAAGATAACTCAAAAGCACCAAATCCACATGTGAATTCATAATCCATAATATGAAGATTGTTACCATATCATCTAATAAATTTTTTTTTAAAAGCAATCAAATGTGCAATCTTGGTCAAAGTAGCAGGATGATTGTTTCGAACCATGTCTAAGTAGAAAAATAACTCCTCCTTGGCCATCTCAATATGTTCAACATTTACAACAACATTGTGACTATCCATGGCAGATGTGTTTGCATCTTCAGGAAGATCAGATATTGCCTATAAATCTATCTCAGGAGGGTCATTGTATGAATGAATTGTGTTTTGATGATTTTGTAATTGGTTTCAATCCATTGAACCAGAACACAACCAAACCACCTTTATGGCATGCTTGCATATGTTGCCATGAATAGACCATAGACAATCACAAGTTATGAAAATTTTATGATGAAAAATGACAAGATATTGCTTATTAACTTTATATTGACTCCTCACCCAAAAATCATGAGACATTTGCTCATGAGGGCTATAATGGCTATTTGGAATTCTTTTTGCTTTTTCCATTGATGATTCCGACTATTTCTCTTTCTTGTAATTATTCAAAAATCCTTCATTTTCTTAGAATTTCCTTAAACCGATAACAGGATTCAACATTTGTTAGAAGAACATTTCTTTCTTCTATCAGATAGAAAGTTTTTCTTTAGGTAATAGTGATATGATTCTCGTGCCACATTCAATTCATTTCAAGCATGTTATTTTTGTAATAAATACAAGTTGTACTGTAAAATAAGAATATTGAAGTTACCTTAAAGCACTGATTTTAGCCAATGCATCATCAACCATGAAAGCATTAACTTTCCAACTATGATCAACTTGGTGACACCTATGCATGAATTTCTCCAACCATAGTGAAATTTCCTATGATGTATTACGTGATGCCACCACCCATGCAACTAGCACCCCACTTTGTTGCGCATCAAACAGCACGAGTATGTACAATTGATACTATCACATTCAAAATATATATGAAGTCAACTTCACATCATTAATCATTATTAATCAAATTATTGTACTAAATCAATCATTCTTAATACACTCACCCCCATACTTATTCGTGTTGAATGTCAATTCCATGGCTATTAGACTATTATTCGATAGCTTCATCGTGGTCTCCAACACCCACTTCAATGAATTCCAACTATAAAAGAGACATCTCTACCATTGGACTTTTGATAAAAGAAAAAATCATTTGGATATTTCCTATACCAAAGATTCACACTCATTTCATCCTTCTTAAGCAACAGATAATTTCCTTTCATTAGACGATTATATATGTTAAGAACATCTTTCCTACACAAAAATAAATCCCTATCTCGAGTTGTAGCATTCACATCATTTTTTTTTAACATGCATTTTGAAAACAGATTCAACTGGCACATCCAAGAAGAATTAACTCTCTACATAGGAAACCATGTCCCTTGATAACTTTGGTTGATGCAACACCCTAGCATGACTCGAGGTGTCCTGTTAGCCATGAAAAGCCCATCTTTGGCTATCTACATGTTCATACATGTTATATGTTATTATCGCAATCTCAGGGATTTGAACCATAATTTTTACAATGAAATGGCATTGGCATCCCCTCTTTTTCAAATGAGCATTTTCAGTTCATTTCATCTTGTCCCCTTCTGTCATCGAGGCCATATGAACAAGCATAGCGGCATAAAAAAGTTTGAAAACTCAAGACATATGATTCCATGAAAACTGATGGAGCACTATTAATACCAACATATATATATGTAGGATTTCTAAAAAAACTTACACTTCATAGAGCAAGGAAGCAGTAGACCTTGAGCCTAGGCGTTTGTTTTGTACCTGAGTCAAAGAACATAGAGCATTTGGGTTCATTTCCTCTCCTTTAATAAAGTCTTCAATTCTTGTTGAATGGATTTTTGCAATCCGATCTAAGGAGTCCATGTGTTTTCCTTGTACAAGAGACCAATCTAAACCCGACCAAGAGAATATGAGCTTTTCTGTGTTTTGCACCAGAAGAGCAATTATTGACTCCCATTTCGCTTGCTTCACCATTTTTCTGACCTAATTCTGTGTCTGCAACAGTTAACTAGCGAGTTGCCACAACGGTTGACCAACGAGGTTACACAATGGTTGTCAAGATGGTTGACTTGTGCTCCCTTATAAATGGGTCTGAATAAATTGGGATGTGGTAAACAAATTAAATGGGTTGTGGTAAACAAATTATTCGAGGATTCTCACTTGAAAAAACACAGACATTCAGTTAAAAAACATACATTCACTAAACAAAACAGACCGGTTTTCGGTCCACTGAGTAAATCCTTCAATAGGGATCCAGCGAGAGCTTTCATTCCGTCGAGTCAATAACAGAGAGGACAATGTTTCTTTATTCGGGAATTCCCACTTAAAACAAGCAATGCCATTCTCACTTAAAAAAAGAGATACTTGCTTTAAAAAACAGACTCTGTCTCCGTCGAGTGAGTAACTCCTTCGATTTTTTGTCGAGCGATAGCTTTCAATCTGATTTGTGTGTAACTAGGAATGACATGAGTATTCGATTACAAGAGCAATACAAGAGAGGCTTAATTGAATGCAATATAGTTCATGACACCCTCGTTGGAGTCTTCTCGTCAAATGGTTTGCAAGTCCCTATTCATCTAGCTCAAGAAACGCAAGAACCACGTGAGACATATCTCACATACAAGGAGGGGGCGTGGGACCCGCGTGAGCCGGAGGTACTCGCTCCCACACGCTTCTTGCAAGCGAGACTTATATTTAAAACTTCTCAACCTATAATCAGATTTCACTCATTTGCCATTATTATAAAATGGAAGAATACCATTCATTCTTCACCAAACTCCTAGTTTCATCGAATCGAAAGTCAAGTCAGCTACAACAGTTAAAAGCAGTCACGAAATACGTTTCGGCGTTCTTGCTTGCAGTATTAGTTGCGTGTAGCATTGGTTTTCTGCTCGCCGGTTATGGAGCTTGCCGTATTAGTTGCGTGTAGCATTATTGTTCTGCTGGCCGGTTGTGGAGATGGAAGGTGATGGAGGATATTGGCTTGAAGTCTGGTCATGAGTCATCACTCATTCTATATTAATAAATAGAGCCATCTTATTCTCTCCCTGCGTTGTGCGAGACATAATAAGAGCTGGTAAGTCGCTCTGCATGGTCGTCTATATCCAAATCAATAAAAATGACCTCCATATTGCGAATATGAGACAGCATTTGATCCACACACGATAACACTGGAGAAGAGGTATCGGTGTTTGTTTTGGATTATCAATTTTTCTGTGGTAATTAATTTTCAAGGATATCAAATTTTAACTATAGACACAGAAAGAAGAGATTCATTATCCACATTACAAAAATGTTCGAAACTTTGGGGGAAAGGACATTCATATATACCAACTCGGTCAAAGGTTTCGATGCTTGATAAGCTGGAGTATGAAATCATGTGAATCAATTTTCAATTACAGAGACGTAAAGAACAACAGTTTCAGTATCCTCTTATAGACATTGATAAATCATAGAAAAACAAAATAATCAATCTTGTGGATTATTATTAAAAATAAAAAAATTAATCAATCTTCTGGATTATTACAGATTTTGTATACAGTAATGTATGCACTGGGAAATAGTGACAATGAATGTCGTAGAACAGAATATAAGGAAGCACGAATGGTTGGAGGGGCAGGGCATCTACAATTCATCAATCAGATGATGAAGTACTCATTTGCATTCTGCGGGTAGCCCCTGCGGGAACCTCTTTGTGTCTGCACAGTAATCGTAGATCATATAGTTCTTTCGGGCCCATTGGAGCTTCTGCTCTTGGTTCGAGTCCAAAGCCTCTTCTCCGGCGAAGTTTGAAGAAGAAGTAGTAGCGGTGAGGTTGCTGAAAGATGCAACAAAGGGGGCTTTACTCCAGTCTGTCTTGACGAGGCCACCTCTGGTTGCCCAATCATCTGCATTCCAAAGGCTAGAGTACATCCGCATTGCTTGGCTCTTCGGATAATGATAATTGCTATCTATTTTAGCCAACTCTGTCTCCCTGTTTTTAAACACACGAACAGGAATTCCGTCTACAGAGAACCTGAATAACAAACATGATTTTTTGTTATTTTGAGAGATTTTCTGTTATTATATCGAATAGATCAATGAGTAATTAGAATACGTACGTAATTTGATTTGGTGTCCAGAGCACGGAGTAAGTATGGAAATCGAGGGTTGGGTCGAACCACAAGTAGAATTGCTGCTCACGATTGCCAAGGCCTTGAGCGAAGATATTAGTGTGCATAATATAGGGATCTCCAGACAGGTTGCCTAGAAATTCATAGTCTATTTCGTCGTGTTTGGAACCTTGTGACGACATCTGCAATGGGGCCATAACAGGAGCATCATGTTAGCATAGCATAGCACAAGTTATAGCTATATATTTGTGTTATTCAGAATAGGATAGGGCAGGATATAGTGACCTAATACATACATAATAGGCAGTAACTGTGCCGGCAGAGTTGCCAGGTACCAACTTGATTTGCATATCAATTTTAGCAAACAGATACTCATTCTTGGATTGAAACCCATTACCTGTAAAAAAGAAAAGGAAGAAGGGAAGGACTAAGATATCTATATGTAATATAATAAGTGTAGATAAAGAACAGAGCATGATACCATGGAAACCAAATTTAGGCAATATTACCTGAAGTGCTATCCAGAGTAAGCTGCAATTGTTGGCCATTGTCAAATATTTTACCACGACCATCGCCCCATGTGATGTCGACGTCGTTGTAGAAATTTGCAGAAACAATTACGACGACAAGACTCGATGAGATTAATAAGAAAAATATGAGGGGCTTGCCCATTTCCATAAATTGTGGATTAATACAAATGATGTTGCTTGAATTTGAGATCCAAGTGCAGATTAATGTAGGGAATTGATGAAAGGAATGGAAAGGGATAGAATAGCTCGAGATGGGCGCGTGCAAAGAAAGAGTAATGCAGTCGCTCAAACATATGGTAGGCTTAAATCTCTGTGGACGCTATATTGTTTGGGAATGACGATCGATTGGGTTTATATAGAGAAGAAATGGCGGTGGGCAGCGTATAGAAACGAGGTAGCGATGGAAACGTGGGCGGCGACAATAGAAGCTATACAGCTGCTGCCAGGCAGGCAGACATTGAAATGATAATCGAATGCCATTGTGACGACCTTTCAGTTGCGTTTCTAGAAAACATGGGCGCGTCTTGTCTCATTCCATCAGCGTGGTGTTGGAAGGAATGGAGGAAACATCCGAAAAGCGACGGCCATGAAGCCACCAACTCCAAGATTGAAGCGTCGAGGAACCATCTGAGAGAACAATCCAGGCCTCAACAGCGACAGGTATGGGGCCAGACACACAAAATGGTTGTCGGATATGGTGGCACTCTTTGATTCTGTGGAAAACCAAATTGGTATATTTGTAATTGTGCGTTCCAACTCAACTCAATCGCTTTCACTTCCGCGTGGCGCCGTTTTCTGGAATGTACCGTTGCTTTAAATGCAAGCACGCCAGCTGTCATTTTGATTTTAGATTACGCACGCGCTTTTCACTAAAGACATTAGATTTGACGTCTCTCTTAAAAATAAATGTTGGTGAATACTTTAACCACGGGAAAAGCCCCCTTTGCAACGGCTCCATTACATTTGAGAAATATAGAGACGTCAAACAATTTGTGGTTTCCATTCAATAGCTGCTTCTGCATCGACTAGTTTCAAAGTTCACTAAAACTTGTTTCGAATTATCGAGGGTTTTCGTAAATATATTAAAAAAATTTTAACTGTTAATTAAATTAAATTTCATATATGTACTATATTACGGCAATAAAAGTAATTTTGCAAGTTATCTTATATTCAAGCTGAATATCATAATTGTAGCAGTTCTTTTATTATAAATTTTTTTTTTTTTTTAAATATATAAACAAAATTTATATCAAAATTGTTGAATTGATAATTAAGATGGTTTGATAATCTTCATAACATCATTTAATGAAAATTATTTTAACCGTTCCTTCGTTTCTTATTCGTCAATAAAGAACAGCTTTGAAACGATAGGCCATCGCACCGCCGTTTCTATCTATCCAACTATGCATCTGTAAAGAACGGAGTGATAACAACAGCCCATCTCACTGCCGTTTCGATATATCCAACTATGCAGCCTTCAATACTTTGACGGGTCATGGCGTAGGGTTAGATTTGAAAGTGAATTCAACCATTGGTGGGTTAAGGCAACATTTCCTTTGGAGCTTGCTCATATGAAACAAATTGGACTTCCAAACAATTTTAATGACATGAAAAATAAACTGCATTTTCATTTCCAAAAAAAATTATTCTCACCTCACACACTACTATTTTTTTATTAAAAAGTCATTTTATTTTAGTTATTTTATATTAAAATTTAATATCAATTGAATTGTTTTAAAGATAAAATTTAAGTCAAAAATAGTATGAGAGAAAACTTTATATTTAAGACCAAAAAATTTGAGACAAAAATATGTAAGACAAAAACAATTTGAAACAAAAAAAATTAAGACAAAATTTTATATTTAAGATAAAATATTTTAAAACAAAAGCAATTTGAGACAATAATTTTAAGACAATTTTTTATTTAAGACAAAAGCACTTTGTGACAAATATATTTAAGACAAAATTTTATATTTAAGGCAATGAACCCATTTAAGATAGTTAGCAATTAAGACAAAATCATTAGCATTCTGAAGTTTGCATTGAAATATCCATGAGTGGATAGTGAATAATTATATTTTATATTTTTAAAAATAGATATTCAAACCACATGAAATTTGATCATGTCATGATATTTATTTCTTTTATATTATATGTATATATTCTTCATTAAAACCACATTTTAAAAATATAATAAATAAATAGATAAAAAATATTATTTTTTGGTTGGCCACTAAAGGGGATTTGAACTTTGAATCTCATGTTTTAACATAATACTTCATAACAAAGTGATTGTCAATTGAGTTACATTCCATGAACTATATTTTTTTATTTTTTTAAATATGTGAAAAAAATTAAACTAGCAATTGCATCAGATGTTGCAAAGGAAACACAGTAAGGCATGAAATAGAGAAGAACCTTGACATATAAGAAATCATTGAATGATAAAAATTAGTAAACAAAACACTATTCAAAAAAATATTCAATGAAGAAGGCTCATTAGGTACAAGGGATGAAAATTTGGTTTTCAAATAATAAATTGGCATTTGACATTCACCTATGAAACATCATATTATTTGAAACATTTTATGGGCCCAATAACATAAATAGATTGTTGGGGGTATAAAAATGATGCAGTTGAGTGAGTTGTTGAGGAAGTATTTCCTGATGAAGGAGAAGGCAGTGGTCCTTGAGGGAGACAAGTTGTCAGCTTCATGAGTAGGGGTTGTTGTTAGCTTAAATTTTGCGAGTTTCCTTTTTTTGGGTGTGCCACAACCTTGATCTTGTTAATAATTCATCAGCTGGCTACTAATTGAATGCCTTCTCGGAGAGCTTATCTGCTAGTTGATTGATCTCATGATAAATGTTGGTGATAGATGACCACTCTAGCTCCTGAATGCATGGCCAAATTTGAGACATCAGGGATTGAAGCCACACATTTTACGTATAAAACTTACATTAGCCCGGTCAACAACTATCTGAGATTCTGTCTCTTGCAAACTCTTCAAATTACCACAAGCACTTTCCAAATAAAAAACAACAAACAATGTTGATAACTCGACCTTTAAATTGGAACGAGGAGCCGAAGTATATCTAAGATGAATGAATTGAAATGAATTTATATACAAAACATAGTGAAGAGAAAGAATAATCAACATATAAGGAGAAACATACTTTTTTAATGAGATCACGAGACAAGTTACCCCAGTTATTGATCGGTAGTTAGTTATGGCTTAGTTGTATTGCAAACATTGGTAATGGCAATGCTGACTATAAATGTTAATCGTTGACATTATAATTTTCATATTGAATTGAGAAAATGGCAGACAATACGTGGACGAGATTCTCTGTAAACGTTTTTTCCTAGTTGGAGGTATGCGCATAGGCTCGAAATGGCGCCTGCTTGGAGGTCTACACAGGATGGAAGGTCGAGCAAGGTGCAAAGCAGCGGAGCAGAGGAGCCAGAGCGCGCGAGAGTTTTGATTTGAATAGAATGGAATTTCTACCGACCACCCGCAACACATTAAGCAACTGAACAGATCAGATTCAATATATACAGATTTTGTCAAGATCTTCTTAGAGGTAAAAATCACATCACAACCGATCTGGGGTGTCAGAGGTTTGGAGGATTGACCGGCCAGGGCCATAAATTTTTTCGTCCGGTGACGGAAGGCGAGCAATTCCTCCACCTAGTTAGACTACTCCAAAAAAACTCTGAAATTTTTATTATTTAAATTATATTTTCAAATAAATAGTTGAATTCATTACGTACAATCCATAAGCACAAAACCATGTGCCCAAATCACCATTGTTGACCAAATAGCTTTGACTCTTTCACCTAGTCAATTTTACCTAACAATCTCCCATTAATCCTTGACTTGGGGTTTCCTTTCACCAAATAGAGTCAAATTTACCAAATGAGCTAGCAATCCTTATATCTAACCCTACCCCTCAAATATTATATAAAAAAAACCCAATAATTTGGCATGCCTCCTATCATAACCTTACTCCTCAAACTTTATATTCAAGGTATCTTGAAATTTGATATGCAAAAGTCTAACTCAAGACTTACTCCTCAAAGTTTATATCCAAAATATCTAGTAATTTGACATGCGAAAGTCTAACTCAAGACTTTGTTAAGTTTTTATGTAAAAAATTTATAAAATCAATCATAATATAAAATATAAAAATATTTTTAATAGAAAATTGTTTCTATTTTATAGAAAACATGTAATATTTTATTTATTATATTGCACACATTTTAAATAAAAAATATATTTTTGTATTTCACTATTATTTTATCTATTTTACAGAAAACATGTAATATTTTATTTATTATATTGTACACATTTTAAATAAAAAATATATTTTTATATTTCATTATTATTATTAGTTCTGTTTTTTTTAATTATTAAATTATATATTTAAAAATTGATATTTCCAAAAATATAATATATATGTTTGTACACATAATTTAATATAAATTTGTGATAGTATTAGCTACTTATCCATCAGCCTAAAAATTACTACTCTAAGTATTATATATTTATTTATTATTATACTAATAATAAATATAATTACAATAAAAAGCGAAAAAGATATATTGTATATTTTAATAATAACAAAATTATTAAAATAATTTTATTAAAAGGAAGATTGATTTTACTTGGCTGTCACTAAAAACCAGTTAAAAGATGAGTTGATTTTAAAGGTATCATTTTATCATAAACTATGTATTGAGCATTATTGTAAAAAAGCATTGTAATAATAAAATTAATTTCTTTTTATTGTTTTTGTTGATTTTAGAAAATATTTTGACATTGTATTTAGACTAAGTTTTGAAATAGCTTAGAAGAGTTAAAAGTTTTATGTGAATCGAAAATGGTTACTTTAAAGTTATATGGAAGTGTCATACCCAAGTTTAGGAGGGTTGTTAATAGAAATTAAATATAATATAGGAGCCAAGCAAGGTTGACCCCTATCTCACACTTTCTTTAGCATTTACATTGATAAGTTAGAATGTTGGTTGGAAGAAGTTAGTTATACTAGTTGGACTCTCACCAATATAGTCAGTCATCCTTCTTCATTATATTGATGATATTTTTCTTATGGCACATAATCATTACGACCTCAATAATCATTAAAAAACCCTTAAGTAATTTTTCTTTATTATTGTAAAGATTGTGAATATGGACAAAAAAAAAAAAAAGTTATGAGAATTAAATTCCATAAGATCACTTATGACACTTTCCTGTATGACAATAATAGTTTGGAAGAAGTGCAAATAAATTGGAATTGTAGTGTTGAAAGAAAGATATATGTAGGATAAAAAGCTTATCATGGGCTTGACAACCAGTGAAAATTAACATACTTTTAATTGTAAGATAAAAAAATAAAAATAAATAAATAAATTCTTTTTGATACTCTCATTACCCATGTTATCTTATATAATTGTGAAGTCTAGGGATTAGTATCTCTAATATTTTTGAAGGATAAAACAAATCAAAATAGTCTTATAACTTATAATATTTAAAAAACAAGATGTGTTATCCTGTCGTCTTCATAAAAGTTAGCATCACTAGTAAAGTGTATGTTCATGATTAGGTACCTAATCTACAAGAACAAGATAAACAACCTAGATGATAATGGTATCACCAAAATTTCTTCCAACTCTAGCCATAACCATTAGGGTCAAATTAAGATAGCATCAAGATGCTAAGTCTTGGCTAAATCACTGGGGAATATAGGAAAATATCCTCTTGCAAGATACCAATACTATTAAAAGTATTAGTACATCTAAATTTAAATAGAATATGTAATGCAATAAAAAATTGGAAAATAAAAAGAAGCTAAGATATTACAAGGTGGTGGTTAACCCTAATATAGAAAATTGAAAGTATCTTATGGTTTTGATTAGCTTAAATCAATATTGCTAAAAACAACACAACTTTCACAAGTTTTATTCTTGGATACAAAAATATATTGCCACACTAAAAAGTTTAAAGACTAAAGACATTTTCTCTTAAAATAATTTTAATACACCCAAATTAAAACTCAATTTCAAAATATACATTACAATATCATGCTAAATCATCAAAACTATTTTAACTTTGCAACATTTCCCTTAATACTTTTAACCATTTTTTTAAATTAAATAATCTTTTACTTTCTCCATTGCTTAAATAAACCACATGATCATGTATAATAAATGGTTTAAATCCGTGACTTGGTTTGGAAATTTTAAATGAACCTTTCACAAAGAATATATAAATATAGTTTTTAAACATTAATAAAGAAGCTATTACAAAGAATATATAAATATAGTTTTTAATCAAAATAATATAAACAAATAATATAAATATGGTTATAAAATTGTCGTTCTCATAGAAGTCGATATAATATTTTTTTTAAAGCATTTTAATAATGAATTATTAAAGACATCGAAAGAAATTCAGTAGAAAAAATAGTAAGGGAGTTTATCGTTTGGGCCAAAAAGGATTTTTTTAAATAGAAAATATATAAATCAAGTTCATCGTCGTTATATATAATGGGTTAAAAAAAATATTTGGCCATTTGAATACGGTTAACCTAATTAATTATAGTTAATATGATTGATTTATAAGGTTAATTATAGTTTTTTTTTATAGTTATTTATAATTAAATGTTAATAATTATGGTTAGTTATGTTTTTTCACAGTTTATTATAGTTATTTTTTTGTTAAATAGGTTTAATTATGTTAGATATCATTTGTTTTTTGGATTGTAAGTCATTCATTTATGATTATTTTTATGAGGTATTTTCTCATGATTCATTCATTTATGACGATTTTCATGAAAGGTAGTTTCTCATGATTTTTGAACAGTCCACCTAGAACTCATTAGGCTTGCACGGGTAACCAAGACTTTTCGGTAGGTCACCCATACTAGATCGCCTCTGGCTCAAGCACACTTAACTGTGGAGTTTTCCCCACAATCAAGCCCACTAAGCTTGCTACCCCATTTGCAAAACCTTAGCAAGTATTATTCCTCATAAACCATTCAAGTAGGTCTCGCTTCACTCTTTGTATTTAAGTATTGAGGGGTTTTCGTAGTGCATTATATTAGATATCACTTTTTTTTTATTCAACTGCGTTAAATAAGTCATTCATCTATGACCATTTCCATACTTATAGTTATTTATAATTAAACGTTGATAATCATGGTTAATCATGTTTCTCCATGGTTATTTATAGTTGATCATATAGAGAATTAGGTAGGGCAGTGCTTAATTCAAATTCTCTTCTTGATAATTACTTGTGAGCTTAACTCTTTTACTTATGTCTACTCTTCTTAGCTTTTTATGTCTTTCATCAAGTCAATTACCAAAAACACAAGAAACACAAATTTAGGCTCTTCAAGCCAGAGCCAAAACCTCTTCCTCTTGGAGAGGAAAACCTGCAAGAAATTCTTCTTATAGACTTTCGAATGACAAGTACCATGACCATGACATAGACTCTTGACCCATGTATGCCTCCAAGACCTTGTCACTGCTTCTTCATTGACTCCTTGAGCTTATCCTTCTTTTTTCATTTTCCTGCACCGTCCTGCACCTTTCTGCACTAGAACTAGACAACTCGGTCTCTCACTATATTCCCCTTCTTTGGCTAAGTGTAATCGTTACTGAGATATCAACACCTTGATGTTGACAAATTGCATTACCATTTGACCTTGCTAGCTAGTCTTCAATGTACACATGACATGTCTTCTTTCGTTAAGCAGTCCATGCTATAGTGATACCCTTTCTAGACTTTCATTACTTCGTTGAGCCAACTTATTACACTTCGTACTTATAGTACCTCTGTCACTTCCTGAAATCCGTGAAGAGACTTATATTGTTGTGATGTTCTCTGAGGGTTTATACTCAAACCATGTATGAATGTTAGCCTTGTTCCTTCACTTATCTGTCTCCTTTCTATGCTAAAACCATAGTCTAAACTTCATGCTTTTTTTTATCTATCTTCAAATGAAATCGCAGATATGACCTTCCTTTCTCACACTTTACTTCAGTCCTATGACTCACACTAAATCTCAGAAAACTTGTCCGAAATTATATGTCAAATTGAAATTTTCATGCTCCTATTAATAGTTGTTCCTGACTGTAAATAAGCCAACATGTTCTTTGACTTTGAGGTCGACTTGAATAGAGTATTTTCTAGCGAGATGAAGGCTGACTTGACAGGTTATCCAACATTGATCTTGATCATCATTTGTGTGATATATTCAAGACTTATGTGACACGATTGTTGGAAATATGATGCAGGATGTTGTCCTTGATGGCAACCCACTGAATGAAGATGAAGACATGCGACTGTTGACATGTGTTGTCCTTGATAGCAATCCACCTGATGAAGTTATGCTTGACTTGATGGACTTAGTAAATGATGTAAATCTGATGTGATATAATGTTTGTTGACAATATGATGCTGAGTGTTGTCCTTGAAAGGCAACCCATCTGATAAAGATGATGACAACTTACTTGATGAAGTTGTGCGTGATAGAATATGTTCTTGATGAAGGAAATCTGATGTATCTACAGTGAGTCCAGAAGGCAATGAAGAAATGAATTCGGCATGTGCTAAATCTTGATAGATAGAGTATGTCTCAAGGCATACACGGATCTGTCTAAGGAAAAAGGAAGTCGCGTATGGGCAAAGCGCTCATAAAGTGCAAAACCGGGGGGTAACCACCATGGTATTGACCCAGTGTGTTGGGTAATGATTCGTCTAAAAGACCCCATCCGGGAATACCATCGGAGTAATGTAGTTTTGGCTCATGGTATTGTTTTGGCTCATGGTATTGAAAAAGGATAAACCTATATAAGGAGAAGAAATTCATTGTGCAAATGAGAAGCGTGGGTGCAAGATGTCTGAGCTTGAATGAATACTTCTCTGTGAAGTATATCTGTATGGAAAGGGTAAAGGTTTGATGATAGATCTGAATCTATGATGCACCTATGAAGAAATGATGAAGCGGGATTTCTAGATCTGAAATGTATCTATATTTGCTAGATCTGTTTATGGAAGGCTTAGATCTGAAATGAGGCGAACATATGTCTGAAGTAAAAGGGTAAATCTGAACTGAATGTCTGATCTGAAGAAGTATGCTGCTCTATGATGGTTGAAGATCTATACGCTACTTCGCCGAAGAGGAAGCGCCTATATACGCGGTGTTGCTGAAGAGAAAGCGCGTATGCGCAATAAAATTAGGGTTGATTGTGCTTAAAAGTATGGAAAGGGTCCAGTCTCAAAATATGATGAAATGTGGCCTGCAAGTGGTGTCCTAAAGGAAGCTTTGGATCCGAAAGCAGAAAATTATTAAACCAGTCCATAGAGGTGCCGAGGCTTGTAGCTTCAGCTCGTGGGTGGTAGCTCCTTCCAGGGGAAGTCGGGTAAACGAGATCGGGGGTCGCAGCTCCCTCCGTGTGAGGTCGGTAAACGAGAGCAGGGGGCCCGAGCCTCCCCTTCCAGGAGAGGTCGGTAAATGAGAAAGGAGCTGGCTCCCTCTCCAGAGGGACGTAAACGAGCGTTGTGTGGGTGCCTCGTTATTGCAGAGTCTGCACTCAAAGACATATGTTGTAAGATGTTTTCTCTATATGAAATATTGAAGCAACAGCAACCCAATATGGTTTTCTCTCGACTTGGGTTTCCACCTAAAATCCCGGTGTTCATGTGTGATGCTTATGTGTGATGATTTACTCTATTATTACTGCACATGTCTATTGCTATATAAATATCTGATGAATGAATAAATGCAAGGATCTAAGTAATGAATTAATTGCATATTAAGATCTCTGCATATACGCGAGTTTTGTGAAGGGTATCCACGTATATACGCGAGTCTGATCAAGTAAAGTAGCGTATGGGTTTTAACAAGAAAGTAAAAGCCTGCAGTTGGGTGAACATCGACTCACCCCTCTTGCATTTTTCCCAACAAATTGCACGCAGAGGTCCTTTCCGCAAAAGCTCGATCGCTTAAAGGAGATCCGTACGTAACAAACAAGAAGGAGTAATGCCTATAAAGCCACCTCTATTCAATGGAAGCAATCTGATATTCTGGAAGGTACGAACAAAAGCATATCTGCAAAGTCTTGGTGCAGATGTATGGGCAATCGTGGAAGAAGATTATCAATACCCAGCAAGTATTCCTACTGATGCAGCAGAAAGGAAGAAGTATGAAATCAATGCCAAAGCAGTGAATGTCTTGTTAGGAAGCATGTCTGAATCAGAATTAGCTAAAGTGATGCAGCTACATTCAGCAAAAGAAATAAGTGTAATAAATCATTCTGAGCTATGAAGGAGATACAAAGGTAAAAAGTGAAAAACTCCAAACTCTCAGAATTGAATATGAAAATTTAAGGATGCATAGTGATGAAAGTATTGCTAGTTTCTTTCTTCTTCTAGATGATATTATAAATCGAATGAGAAATTTGGGTGAAAACATAACCGATACTACTCTGGTGGAAAAATTCTTAAGATCTTTGACTTCAAAATTTGACTCTAAAGTTTCAGCTATTGAAGAAAGGTAAGATCTGCAAACTCTTACTATTGTTCAATTACATGGTATTCTGACTGCTTTTGAAATGAGACAAGGAGGTCCTTTTCAAATCAAAGAAGTCGCTAAGGTGTCCGTAAAAGGAAAGGAAAAAGGAAGTTGTCAAAGAAACCAGCTACATATCCGAAGAAGAAGAAGCGAATTTTGTGAGAAAACTCCAACTAGGCACTGGAAGGTTCAAAGGTAAGCTTCCCTTCAAATGTTTTGAGTGTGGAAAAGTTGGTCACTATGCTGCTAAATTTCCTTATAGAGAAAAACATGGTAAAGGGAAACAATTTGAAAAGAGGAAGAGTTTCTATGCAAATGAAGATGATGATGAAGTGTCCAGTGAAGATGAAGAAGATTTTGACCATGATCTGAAAGTGCTCATGGCAAAGAAGCAAAAGAAGAAGTCTACTCGAAACAAGGAGATCTCTCAGAAAACATGGTTAGCAGAAATTGAATCAGATAGTGATTGGGGTCCTGATTGTCTCATTGGTACAATGAATGGTGAAGATAGTGAAATTAAAGTTGTGGATCTAGAAGAAGCTATCAAGATAAAAGTTGAAGAACAACAAAAGGAAACCGATAAGAAAGATTCTATCTACAATGAGATGATCTCTCAAATGAAAGATCAAATAGAAATGCTGAATGGACAGGTGGACAAGTATCAAAGGTTTCATACTTATGCATCCAATCGAATTAAAGAACTAGAAGTAGAAATCAACGATCTAAATGCAGATCTCGAAAAATCAAGCAAGAAGAATGAAGGACTTGAAGCTGCAATCATCTCTCTACAAACAGATCTTGAAGCATCAAGAAAGAAGAATGAGGAACCTCTACAAACATTTGAAAAGGAAGGCCTTGAAGCAGAAATCATCTCTCTCAAAGAAGATCTGGAAAAATCAAATCAGAAGAATGAAGAGCTGCAACAAACATGTGAAGAAAACGAAAATTGGTTGAAAGAAGAGATTCTAAATCTGAAGGATCAAGTAGAAGATGGAAGAAGGAAAGAAGAAAGCATGACAAAGCAATGTCAAGCCTTGGAGGTTGAGGTAAACATTCTCAAGGGTAAATTAGAAGAAAAGGTTAAAATTTTGAGGTTTCAAGATAGTACTAACATTTTGGACAACATTCTGAGTAATCAAAGGTCTCCTGCTATCAAACTTGGTCTTGGTTTCCAAGAAACTGTTAAAGGAGAATCTAGCTCACAAGGAAGTGCTAAAACTTCAGAGGATGACAATGCAAAACTTGAAGTGTTGAAAGAGACAAAAGGTCAACCAACAATGATGAAATCTCAAAGGAAATCAGTCAATAAAGTTGAATGCTTTAAATGTCATAATCATGGGCATGTTGCAACAAATTGCAGGAGCAGATCATTTCAGCCTCAAACAAACAGTTCCTACATAGAAAGGTACTCTGGTTTCTTCAAGGGATATTGTTTTTCATGTAACAAGTATGGACATAAAGCAGCTGATTTTAAAAGGAGGAAGATTAGAAATACTCATTATGATTCTTATGCTTATTTCTCTGGACACATGAGATGTTATTTCTGTAACAAGTATGGACATGTAGAAAAGGAATGCAGGTTGAACAGATCTGAGAAAGTGGACAACTTTCAGCACACAGTTAGGAAGTTCAAGCAAGTTTGGAAAAAGATGGAGAACCGATCAGAAAGGTAGGGAATTCTGACCCTACTGCAGTCATCCGCTTCTAAAGCTGACTTTTCTTATTGACTGCAGGAATGATGTGGGATACATTATGAGATTTAGTAATGTATCATCACAGGGGGAGCAATGCATGATGACTCTCATGGTTGATTTGATTATTCTGGTTATTTTTACTTCTGACAGCGCATCTGATGTGGAAAGGACAGGTACAGGAGGTACAAACTTAGGAGGAAATGAAGGAAGATGAAAATTTTCTATGCTTCACTTTCCATACGCGGTTTATATTAACAAAAGTCGCGTATACACGCGAGTTTCATCAGACACAGTCGCGTATGCATTGATGATAAGAGAATTTATATGCTAGCTGAAGATCTGGAGCAGAGGCTTAGGGGGAGTAACAGTCTGATTGTTAATAACTGTATTATTGACTCTATATCAGCTTAATTTCTCATTTTTAAATAATGATGACATGATACTTGGTTACTTATGTTGAAGATTATGGATGAGTCTCGGTTGCTTGATGATGAAGAGTATTCGTTGCTGAGATGAAAGTCTTATAAATCAGAGATAAGGACAGATCATGCAAAGATTGTTGCTGATGACTTGCTGATAAAGGTATTCAGGTTGCACTAGTTAAGGAGGAGCACTAGTTCAGGGGGAGCAGCAGGTTGAATACTAATGATTGCATTGTTGGCAATATGACTGCTTATTCTTGGTTATTGTGATACTCATGCTTAATGATGACTTGGTACATGACTTAAAAGTATCTTTTGTGTTCACACATGGATGAGTTGGAAGTCATTTGATTCAGAAATAAATCATGCAGAGCTTTGTTACTATGGTTGAGATTTTTTGCCTACATATGTTACTTCATGTTAAATCTTGAAGATCTTGATGATATTGGACCACATGGATGATTGCTTGACACATATTTGAAGATGTTGTTTTGGTATGATAATCTCTCTTGGAAAGATTGTATTGATGCTGCAAAGAATATGAAGGCTTGGTTACTAATGTGCTTATGCTACAACCGTTGGATGACGCTTGAAGACACAACTACACTGTTCTATCTATCTGTAGTCCAGGGAAGCATTCAAATTTCCCAGAAAGAAGCTGAACACTGTCTTTTTCTCACAAGAGGATCAGATCTGGTTAAAATTTAGAAGATGGAATTGGATACGCGGGTTTCCTGAAACACAGTCGCGTATATACGCGAGTTCATGCACAGAAAACCGCGTATGTCTGATTGCTGAAATTTTTCAGTTTGGAGTCAGCTCTCCTCAGCACAACTACAGTGTTGTTTGGTATCTCTGATACTATCTGGTATCTCAGGTGGTGTTCTAGTTCTCATAATTCTATTTCTAGTGATTTGATGAAGATGTTTTGATGATTTGTTGGTGAAAGTGTTCAGGATGCACAAACTAAGGGGGAGCCTTAGTCATATTGAAAGAATGCTTGGATGCACAGATTCAGGGGGAGCATTAGCTTTGCTGAGTATAATGCATTGTTGGCATTATGGTGGTTCTGATATATGATCTCTCTTGAGGTCTTTCTGGTGTTGGTCTTAAAGTCATATTTGTAATTTGATGAAAAGGTCTTGTTAAGACCCATGATGTAAAATTGTAATATTTAGTCATGTGAGGACTTGTCAAATTTGTAAACCCACTTGGTTGGGTAGCTGAGTCAAATTTTGTAAACTCACTTGGTTGAGTAGCTGAGTCAAATTTGTAAACCCACTTGGTTGGGTAGTTGAGTCTCATATTGTAAATCCACTTGGTTGGATATGTGATGCAAGTATGAGTCTTTAGTGATAGAAAGTTCACAGAGTCACATACTTTATTGGAAAATATGTTTGAATATTCAGCATGAACTCGTGGGGAGCTTGGTCACTTCAAGATATATCAGATCCGCAGAACGTTTCTTCCACATGAGGAGAAAGGGGAGAGTATGTTGGTTTTTGATCCGCCCTTGCTCCTGATGTCAAAGGGGAGAGTGACATGGTGTTTGTGGTGTTTGGAATGAATGGGGAGAATGACATGGCAAGTCAAGGGTATTCTTAATGTACCTATCTCGTTGTGGTAACCAAACACCATCGTGGTTGCCATCAAGTCCAAAGGGGGAGATTGTTACACATGATGCAGAGTTGTCCTTGATGGCAACCCACCGAATGAAGATGAAGACATGATATAGTTGACATGTGTTGTCCTTGATAGCAAACCACCGATGAAGTTATTTCTGACTTGATGGACTTCAGGAATGATGTGTTAGCACTCAAATCTACTCTCAGCTGGAAATGGTAGGGTAAACTCAAGGCTACATCAAACCACGCTCAGCCCTCGTAGCTAGCCTCACGAGGACAAAAGAGAGTGGGGCTCTTCTCATTAATCTCGAGAAAAATGAGCAATAGGATGCGAGATGACTTACAATAAGAACTGATTTTAGGCTAGTAAAGAGATAGGTATACTGATTTTGGTTTTTAAGCTACTGGAGAAATGGGAAAACAGATTTTGGGTCCTGTGTGGATAAGGTCGACCTTTGCAGACGGTTGAAGTAGGTAGGTGAATGTCTGATGATTTTGATTGATATATGGACAGATTAGACCGGACGAGGAGCCGAAGAGGGCAAAAGAAGAACTTGATCCTCTCCAAATGTACCGAAAATACATAGAACCAATCGAATTCAAAGGCCAAGCACCGTAAACAATGGATTCAACTCATTTCACTCATTCAATTTAGTTCAGAAGCATAATGAAGGGATGGTACATTAAACATGAAGAAACTTACAGTAAACAAAAGAAGAAACACCATCAAGAACAGAACACCACACATCCCAACAAGTGCCGCAAAACCCCCGATCTTTCCTTAGCCAAAAATATGAAAAATATGTACAATGATATCAAAAGTATCCCAAGAGTCCAACCTCTCCAACCTCCTCGAAAATGATTGAGAAATTACAATATATAGAGCATCCTAACCCCTTCCCACCTCTAGGGGTCGAATTCCCTTTTCAGGATCATTTAAATCAATTCTATTCATGGAACTACAATTCAGGCGCCTAACAACTTGCTCTAAAAGAGTGGAAATCGATCCATTACATGATTTTTTACCCTTTGAGAGTGAATTCTCTAGAAGAGATAAAAATAAGCCAAAGTTACATGCCAAACATGAATTTACATCATAAAACCCAAAAATCCCATCCACAAGAAAAACTGGTCCATACTAGGCGAAAATCTGAGTCATAAAATGGAAAATCAGGAAAAAATTTAAGTGGGTCGTTCTTGACGAGTGGTCGCGCATTTTCCAGCCTGGACTTGAGGTACTTCCCGGCATCCAAATTGAGCTCATGATAGCTCGTTGGAAAGCCCTGGATGTGGACTATCCAACCCAAGTGGAAGTTCTGAATTTGGAGCTCATTTGACCCTCCAAAACCTCATTCTCCCAGAGGTACCGCTGGTGCAAAGGTAAGGCATATGAGCTTTGCGGGTGTTTTTTGAGCTTTTTGACCATCCGCATTTGATGAAATGCTTAGTTGATTTCTGAGGATGCATAAATAACCATGAAAAATCCAAAAAATGCAAAAATTTCTCTAGCAAGTGTCCCAAAAAAAAGTGAGCGCATGGGTGCGCGACCCGCTAATCGAAAACTCGTTTTTTGACCCAAAAATTTGAAAATGACAAAATTTTCTCCGAATTTGCCCAACGTGAGCGGAGGTCCTCCATCATGTATCTTGCTCACTAACGAAGTCGGCCAAAACCGAAGTGGATTAGGCCTTTTTCCGCCGTTTTAGTGCTTCGCGCAACCTCCTCTTTCATGATCTTCATTCTCGCTTTGCATACATGCAAAGTAGCCCAATAATGGCCTTTCATGTGAAGTTGTAAGCATGTCTTTGTCTCGATTGGCCTTCGCCAACAATTTCTCCGCATGGATGTTCACATGTGAGTACAAAGATCTCCGCGCTGGTGTCATGTCACCGGTCTCTTTCGATTCCACCGTTTTCTGTCCTCACGGATTCGACGCAGCTCTTCACAATATGTGAGCTCATCTCTCAAGTCGTTTGTTGCGCCGCTCACACAGCTAATCACCCACCGAGCCTTCGCAATTGTTCTTTCGCTGTCATTCTCGGCTCGCTCCCCGGATGACTTCCCCGCCGAGCCGGGAGCTCGCATCAACATCACCCATCGTGAACCGTATCCCGGCTTCCCAATGGTCCCTCATCATGCATGGGCCTTTGCCCCCGTCTCGTACCGTACCGTGCTAAAGAAGAAGGAGCAGACCCTTCAATATCATGTGGAGATAATACTCGCTCTGTCGATGGCTTCGCAAGACCCCTTCCACCCCATGTGGAGACAATACTCGCCGTGTCGCTGCAAATAAGGCCTGGTGGCCTCGCCGATATGTCCGAACCAAAGGAGTGTCGATATGCTCAACCTCGTGCATGTCCTATCGGTGTGAAGGCCCTCCGTATCATGAATCATCTCAGAGGCTACTGTGGCATCAAAAGTCTCTTAGAAATGAAATCCTCCCAAGTGATGCTCCGTTCGCCAATCGATGCAACACTATGATTCGATCAAAGCATAATGGTATACTCGTATCAACAAGACCGGGCTCGTCTTCTTTTTGCACAAACACCACCATCCTTCTATGTTGCGACATATGAAGCACGAAGGTTCACTTACACGTACCCTCGGCATGCATCAACAAACGAATATGATACGCAAAGAGACGAGTATATCTCGCCCTCACAACTGAAATACCGAATGATGAGCTCACCGGTGCATACTCCTCCCTCAAGAATCCGAATGGGAAAACTCGCTCAAGCACCCCATATATCCGCTAATGTACACCAGTGGAATTTCTCTAAATGTCGTACGCTTGTTCCATTCTCGCCAATGTTTGGTATGCCAAAGGCTTGAGCAATAGTCAAGGTGACAAAATGAAATCAACCCCTATAAGACTTACCCGGCCATCCCGTAAATGTAGAAACAAATAGACTAAATTCACGATGAAGTCAAAGCCTAGTAATCATCTCGTCAAAATCAAACATGACAACATCAAAAACAATCCATTGCTAATGGACATGCCCTCGCAACCGAGCCAAAGAAGTAGGCCTTCGCGATGATTACCACTTCTGTTATTCTATGAGACCCCTCGGGCACATTACTCATTATAGAATCACCGTCGACCTTGCTCACTCCGACTGCCTCGACATGGCTCGAACAAGCTATTGGCACTATGTATATCGATATAAATGCAAAGTGAAAACAAAGTTATGATGTGTGTTTTAACACCCAACAAATATCCCCACCGTCAAAAGCAATTACAAGGAAACAAACAATGATAATATCTCTGCTTAGGTGATTGGAAAAGAAGCACAATCGTTTTAATTGCAAGTGAAACTTGACCAAAGGAAGCAGGGCAGCCTTCAAAATATTGAGCAAATTCGTCAAAGGGAGCAATGCATCATATGAATGTGTTTGTCAATGGGCACAAAAACAGAAAGTTATAAGTGTCAATGGGCAATGAAAATGGGTAGTTGCTAGGAGAACGTTTGTCAGCGTTGAGACACAACATGACCATAATCACCATGGAACAAAATTCTTGACAATGGTAAAGCAATAACGATGACCAATGGCGAGACAATGGGTGAAAACAAGTGGTTTTGAACATACATGCCAAGGTGGATACATATCAATGATATTAGGTGGTAAAAATGCTTCAAAACCATCCATACATATTTTAAAACCCTGAAGAACACATCAGCTACGTATGTAGGGTTTTACCTCCATTCAAATGTTTGAAGACTTCAATGATACCACCAACATATTAAAAACTACCGTGCAATAGTTAAAAACTCGTTTGAAGGCCGTTGAGGCCATCTAAAACGAAACTGGGTGCTCAAATCGTCTTCTCGAATTCTGCTGGCAAGTGGGTCGCTTTTTAAGTGGGTCGCTCGACCTCCAAGTGGGTCGCTCTTGTTATATTTTTGCACCGTAAAAACGCCCCGAGTGGGTTTACGCCTGTGTGTCGCTCGACCTCCAAGTGGTCGCTTTCTGGCAGAAAGCTTTTGGAGGCCTTCCCGGTGTCCAAATCGGGCGTGTGATAGCTCGTTGGAAATCTATTGGAGTCTAATTTCCAACACAAGTGGAATTATGCAATTTGGATTCCATTTACCATGTCAAAAACCAAATCTCCCAACACTAGTCAAAATGAGCAGAATGAGGCTGCCTCAAGGCAGAGCGCTGTTGCAGTCAACTTTTGAAGGTCTTCCTCAACTCCAAATTGAGCTCATGATAGCTCATTGGAAAGGTATTTCTGTCTAGTTATCATTTGACTCATCAAGCAAGTCAGTTGGCCAAACATGCTAGGAGAAAACTTGATTTTCCCAAGGTCACTTCAGAGGTGCATTCAATTCTCCTGAGGCAACGGTATTTTTGACATTTCTCTAAAACCATGATACATGTGTAAAAAGTGAAGGAGGTTTTTCTTCCTTGGCATGTTTTGGACAAAAAAATCTCTCAGTTTTCCCAAATTCATCTTTGATTGCTCTGAAACATCTTTTGAGTGAAACTTATCCCGATGTGTGAAACAAGGGATTTTGTCGAAATGAAGCGAAATGAAGGGGATAAGGGGCTTCTAAATTCTTGGGGAAATTTTTGGAAGTAGGGGGGGATGTTAGGAAGCAGGGGAAAGTGGAATCTCAGAGATTGAGTGAGGGGAAGGGGTCCAAAAGGGCAAAACACAGGCCTAGCCTAGAAAATTGCCAAGTTGTGGCAAGAAACTAGGGTTTGTGCAAAAATGAGGAATTTGGGGGATCTCAGTGATAGGAAGTGTTTAATAAGGTATGCTAAGGATAGGGGAAGGTGTGTGAACATCAGGATACAATTTTTTTCGATGATTTGACCATCCAAGAGGAATTACCTCCAAAACCCTAGGAGAGGGAAATGGACCTTACCTAGGCACAACTGAAGCATGAACGAGGTGTAAAATGACCCAACGGAACTTGACATGATGATGACAACCCTCTGAATGATGGTACACTCAGCTGAATGGTGACATGGACTGACATTTGGACAAATTTGAAAAGAGTGAAAACCAACCCTAGACCTAATGCCTAGTGATCAAATTTTGCTTGAAGACTCTTTGAAATGACAGAATTTGACTTTGACACTTTAAAATCACTTTGAAAGAGCATGTTGACTGAGAAAGTCAAGAACGCCGACTTCAACATGATGTAACTGGAGGATATGAAATGACGTTTGCTAGCAATATGATGTTGAGTGTTGTCCTTGAATGGCAACCCTCTTGATGAAGATGATGGCTACCTACTTGATGAAGTTGTGCTTGATAGAATATGTCTTGATGAACTAAATCTGATGTATCTACAGTGAGTATAGAAGGCAATGAAGAAAGGAATTCAACATGTGCTAAATCTATGGTGAAAAGAGTATGTCTCAAGGCATACGCAGATCTGTCTAGGAGAAGTCGTGTATGCACGCGGGAAACAACGTTCCAAGTCGCGTATGGGAAAAAGCGCTCATAAAGTGCAAAACCAGGGGTAACCACCATGGTATTGACCCATTGTATTGGGTAATGATTCGTCTAAAAGACCCCGTCCAGGAATACCATCGGAAGTAATGTAGTTTTGGGCTCATGGTATTGAAAAAGGTAAACCTATATAAGGAGAAGAAATTCATCGCGGCAAAATGAGATGGGTGCAAGATGTCGAGCTTGAATGAATACTGGTATGCAGATTCGAATGGAAAGGGTTAACGAAGATAAATCTGAAAGTATGATGCACCAATGATGAAGAAGCAGATCTAGATCCGAAAATGTACTTGTATCTACTAGATCTCTGCTAAGCGGAAGGCTTAGATCCGAAATGAGGCGAACATCCGTCCGAAGTAAAAGGGTAACCCAATAGGACATCTGATCCGAAGAAGTTGAAGTAGTGCTTTCATAATGACAGAAGATCTATACGCTACTTCGCCGCAGTAGAAGCGCGTATATACGCGGCTTCGCTGAAGAGAAAGCGCGTATGCACAATGAAATATGTACTGAGGTATACGCTGGTTGATGTGGACGGAAGCGCGTATATACGCGACATCAGTGAAGGGAAAGCGCGTATGCAAACTAGGGTTTGCTGAAGCAAGGGGTATGAAATATCTGATCTGTTCTGCTGTGTTTCTGCTATCTGATCTGTGTTGATAAGTATCTATTGGTGATGTATGTTTGTACTTAAAAGAAAGGAAAGGGTCCAGTTTGGAAATATGATGAAATGTGGCCTGCAAGTTGTGTTCTATTGAAGTTGTTGGATCCAGTGTGAAAATTGATGAAACGTGGTCCAAGGTGGTGCTGAAGGTTGTAGCCTTCAGTCAGGGGGTTGTAGCTCCCTTCCAGGAGAGGCTAGTAAACGAGATCAAGGGGTCGTAGCTCCCTTCCAGGAGAGGCTGGTAAACGAGTCAGGGGGTTGGAGCTCCCTTCCAGGAGAGGCTGGTAAACGAGCGCAGGTGGGTGCCTGCGTGCTGGTCAAGTCTGCGCCAGCACATATGTTGTAAGATGTTTTCTCTATAATAAAATATTGAAGGCTGAGCAACTGCAGCGGTGGTTTTCTCCCGACTTGGGTTTCCACCTAAAAATCCCGGTGTTCATGTGTGATGCTTTGTGTGATGGTTTATTCTGTTCTTACTGCACATGTTTACTGTTTATTGAATATCTGATGAATAAATGATGGAATGGTTTAAGTGAAGAATTAATGACATAATTGGTTCTCTGTGTATACGCGAGTTTGATAAAGGGTATCCGCGTATATACGCGAGTCTTCTTCAGGAAAGTACCGTATGGGTTTTAGAGCATGAAAAAAAGTTTTTGAATATGCAAACGTAAACACCGATTCACCCCCCCCCCTCTTTGTTGTTTTTCCCAAATAAATACTTCCCGAGGCATATGTGTGATTAGACTCTTCATAAACATGACTCTTTAATTAACATTATTTATGAGCAGAAAAAAATTCTCTAATAGACATCAAGAAGTTGTCTATTGACCTATAATAAAACCTTTCTCATGAAACCCATGAGGCAAGCATACCAAAAATATACGTATTATATTATCTTTTTCTTCTTTACATAAATACATAATTACATAGCCAATATGAAGACCAATCCTAGTTACACTTTTCAACACTCCCTCTTAACTAGGGAGGTATTCATACAAGTACATGGTCACTTTCAAATTGAAGAATATCATAAGAATAATATTATTGGTAATTGCATCTGTATAGCATCATATCAACCAGCATTTTCCTAGTGCAAGGCCTTGACTAACAACCCCAACTCTCAATGATACAATGGGCTACAATTCTCGCGAGACATGCGACTTATATACACCATAGTCATTGTCTCACCAAGGTACATACTCTACCCAGGTGTTCACAAAGTATGAACTTCTTGGAATATTCTTCTCTTAGGTAGCTAGCCCTCAAAGAATATCAATCCCCAGCTACTCTTATCTCGAATGCCCTATCACATTCTCAATGAGTATCGAATTCAAGATGATTACCCAATCCTCCATTCTATCTTCCCAAGTGAAGACCATAATGATGTGTCTATCTCTCCCTCTCAACTAGGGAGGATGTATTCCACAAGGGAATGTACTCATTCCTTTATAAGGAATGTACCCAAGCTCATTCTTAGGAATTACCCAGTTTCTTCCATGTAAGAAACTTATCACCATGCTCCCTCTTAATTAGGGACCTGTAGCAACAATGGTAAGATACCCAACTTCTCATGAAGAATTCCTCCCCTTGATGTCATGAATTTTGATATTGAGGAATCTTCAACCTTTGGCTTCATAGGGCATAGATCATCCATCACTTTCATCCATGAGTCATGTTAGTTATTTGGTCCACCTTTTATGCTATGCTTCTTTCTTTCAAACCATCTCTAAGGATCTTGCATCCTTTCACATGGTTGGAAACCCTGAATAAATTCATCTAGATAAATGTATACATATGAAATTTTAAATAAAAAATTACCTTAGTGATAATCTTTCACCATGACATCTTCCTGTAGGCATCGACATCCTCTATTCAGATTGACACATCTCCTAATGATATGTCTTTTCAAGGGTCTTCTTCTTGACCAAACTTCTATCAAAGTCTAGATATCCTCCCAGGAGATATTCTAGTCACATCTTATTGGCTTCCAGATGATAACTTCCTCTTCACATGGTTGCACTTCATGATCTCATCCTTTCTGCACATATTTATTCCCAGGAACTTCCAATTTTCAGTTCCTTATTCATATACAACCACTTCATAGTCCATATGAGGATTTTTTTTTTCACCGCGAGAGATCATACTTCTAAAGTTCATTTCCAGCAACCATATAACATGACTACATAACATCCATTGTCAGCATATAAATATATATAACTCATACATTTTCCCCTTGAGTCATCCTGTAGCAATTTGATTAGAATGAGGAACTTCATTCCATTGACCTCATTCATCAATATGTCATCACATCCCAGAATTTTGTCGCATTGAATTCTTTGATGAAACCTTTCTTCTTTCTTTCTAACCAGTGAATTGATAGAGTATTCCATTAGAAACTGTCAGCACCTGTTTCCATGATGACCCTTAATCTTGATGACTGACTTCCATCAATATTGTTACCAATGAGGTTTTCCTGGAGCCATTTCACTAAGAGTGTCTACCATGATTTTATCATGACGCTATTAATATACATTACTTCCTATCATACTATTTTACAACCAACAGAAATAAATTAAAGAGTAAGATGATCTCAATCATAAATAGAGATATCTTGCTTCTTCTTTCTTAGATTTCTTTGCATCGAGTTCTTCCCTCATATTCGAGACATGGGCTTCTTCCCTTTTCCTCTTGTCCATTTTAGATTTAGGAAAATATCTTTTATAATGCCCAAGTTCATTACATCCAAAGCATCATACTTTTTCCATATTTTTTCTTTTATTTTGAGGACCAAATTTTTTGAATCTTCCTTTCTTCCTGGATATGGTTGCAAAGGCTTGATTCCCTTCACTTGATCCTGTATCGTCTTTGGCTTTCAATATTGTTTCCTCTATTTTACATAGAGACCATAAATCATGGAATGGTGTGGATTGTTTCTTCCTGTATAAACTTGTAGTGAAGTTTCCCCATTCTTATGGTAAAGCATTCACCGCCACTGTAGTCATCTCAGTGTGAGACATTATTTCTCCCAGTTCCTGTAGTTGATCTCTTATTTCATAAATCCTCATAAAGTACAAAGTGATGCCTTATTCTCTTAACAATTTCATTTTGTATAGCTCCTATCTCAGAGAGATTGCTTCTCCTGTAGTACTCACATACAATAGCTCTACCAGTTTCTCACATATTTCTTTTGCAGACTTTAGTTTTGATACATAGGGAATGAGTGAGTCCTTAATGGATTGTATGAGAATCCTCTGGGCTCTGATTTCTCCTTTCATGTACTTGGCATGACCTGGAGCATCTTATTTTGAGGGTTGAATTGTAGATACTTCGATGTAATCCATAACTTTGTCTTCAATTAAATTCAAATTTGTCCCCTCCATGCACTAAATTTTGATGGACCAACCAATTTGTTGCTCTCTTTACAATAAGTCATCTTGATAGATTTAAGTAAGGTCATAGATACTTACTTGAGCAGAGTGATTTGCAGCTTCCTTGATGATAATGAAGATGAGATCATGAGATTACTCTTAGATTGAAATCTCCAATGTAGGTGACCTTGGATCCTTGATGATAAATAATGTCTTCAGAATGATGATGTCTTCAAAGGTTTGTTGAATGGTACTCGATGATGTATCTTCCAACAATGTCTTCAATGTCATAAATTTTTTATGGCAATGATTATCTCGTTGATGAGTGGATCCTTTGAATGATATTTAAGGTCTTCTTGAAATGGCTTTAGAATATTCCTTTGAATGATTTGACTCTTCAATGCAAACTTCAACCTTGACTTTGATTCTTGCTTCCTTGAGTGTCTCCTTGCTAAGTAGCCCTTGTATTTAGCACCATAGCTCTGATTCCATGATGAGAATTAGGTGGGGCGGTGCTTAATTCAAATTATCATCTTGATAATTACTTGTGAGCTTACTTCTTTTACTTATTTATTCTCTTTCGAGCTTATTATGTCTTTCATAAAGTCAATTACCTAAAACACAAGAGACAAAAATTTAGGTTCTTCGATCCAGGGCCAAAACCTCCCCCTCTTGGAGAGGAAAACCATAAGGAATTCTTCTTATATACTTTCAGATGATAGTTACCATGACCATGACACAAACCCTTGATCCTTGTATGCCTCTAAGACCTTGTCACTGCTTCTACATTGAATCCTTGAGTTGATCCTTCTTTTCTAAACTACCTTGCAGTGTCCTACCTTTCTACACTAGAACTAGAGAGCTTGGTCCCTCACTATATTTCCCTTATTTGGATGAGTGTGATCCTTACTGAGATATCAACACCTTGATGTGGAAAACTTGAATTTCCATTTGACCTTGCTATTTGGTCTTCAATGTACACATGACCTGTCTTATTTTGTTAAGCAGTCCATACTATAGTGATACCCTTTCTAGACTTGTATTACTTCATTGAGCCAAGGTATTATACTTCGTACATATTGTACCTCTGTCACTTTCTGAAATCCATGAATAGACTTAGATTGTTGTGATGTTCTCCGAGATTTTATACCCAAACCATGTATGTATGTTATCCCTCTTCATTCACTTATATGTCTGCTTACTACATTGAAACCATAGTCTGAACTTTACTCTTTTATTGATCGAACTTATTACAAAATTGTCCAAGATCTATCTTCAAATGAAACTGCAGATACAATCTTCCTTTCTCGCACTTTAATTCAGTCCTGTAACTGGCACTAAGTCTCAGAACACTTGTCTAAAATTTTGTGTCAAACTGAAACCTGCATGCTCTTATAAATATTTTTTACTAACTGTAGATAAGCCGATTTTTTCTTTTACTTTGAGGCTAAATTGAACAAGTATTATAGGTCGACTTGAACAGAGTATTTTCCAGCGAGATGAAGGCTGACTTGATATTTTCTCCAACACTAATATTCATTAATCATATTTGGATCAGGACCTAAGTAATAGTTCAAATTTTGAAGTGTTCATCAAACCCGAGTGATCGGATATATCTCATCTTCCAGATTCTGGCGCTGCGAATGGTTCGAAAACTCATACCTTATGAAGACATTATCGCGATTTGAAAAGTCCAGTAAACTAAAAATTTTGATATTTGACAAGGGTTGACTGGGCATTTTAACAATCAGCAAAAAAATAATACTCTAGGGAATATTCCTAGAATATTCCTCAGAATATTTCTCGATATATTCCTTCTGGGCTAGCCGCATGGTGACAAGTGGCAAGGTATTATTTGCTGAAAGGATGTACGTTATTGTTGGGCCTATTGGAAGGCACCACGTGGCAAGCCTTGGGGCCGCCACGTGGCCCTTAAACGACATATTAAAATTTTTGTGGGTCTACAGGAGTCGACCTCGTGACCTCCTCACTAGCACGCCCGCTCTTTAACCATCTCCCCTAGGCTTTGGTTCTTAACCATAGTAGCGGAAGTTTATATTTATGATTGGTTGTAATAAGGTTTGGGGGTTTGGACTGCCGATGGTCCCAACCCGTCAGCGGTCCGTGTTATATGGTCACAAGACATTGTAAACATGGAATCAAACATTACAACTGACAGCTTATCAAACAGTCTTCGCAACCATCGCAATGTGTCACATGGAGTTGTTACAACTCTGCGGATTACAACCTCATGACCTTTAATGCCACTGCCAGTCGTTAGTGCGATCACATGCAATGGTTAGTTTTTCTCTATGCAGTTTATGCTAACCCCGAAAAAAAACCGGATTTAACTCAATTGCAACCATAGTTTTTTGCGTTGGTTCCGCTAACCTCCAACGTGACCGCGAGTTTTGGGGGTTGACATGTGTCCTGCCACCCGGCCCCAAATTTAATGCCATGTTTAAGTATGGCGGAAGGTTTGGAGGCACGATTTAGGTGGTAGTAATTTCTAATTTGACTACAATTAAACTGAAGTCCTCCATAATTAGTGGAATTTTCCTAGGGGTTACTGGGAAAATGAGTTAGAGGCCCAATTTTCAACCATTCAGGGAGTTTGAATAGTCAATTTCGAATTTATTGGACATTCCAAATCCATTGGTGAGGTTTACAGAGCCATTAGAGGACTTATGGGCATGATTTTTCTTCATATAATTTCTAAGGGCCACCAGGGCCACCAGGAGCTAACAGTAGAATGAGGCCTAGTCAGGGGAGCTAGAGGCCATACTCAAGGAAACAATAGTCATTTTTGGATGTTTCAAACATTATGAATCCATTGGTGAGGTTTTCAGATCTAGAAGAGAATTTCTGAAGGCTGATATGTTTCAGAGAAGTTCCAAGGGCCACCTAGGCCACTAGGGGGCAGCAGGAGAATGAGGCCTAGCCAGGGCAGCCAGAGAGCATTATCAGCAAACCAATAGTCTATTTTGACTATTTTTATCCTTATGAATCCAATGGAATGATTTATAGAATCTTTTGAATACTTCTGAAGCCCTATATTCTTCAGGTAAGTTTTCAGTGAGCCAAGAGCCACAAGGTGCCACTGGGTGTTGGGGGCATAATCAGAGAAGACAGAGGCCTTTTTCAGCAAGTGGATAGTCTATTATGACTATTTTAGACATTTTTAATCCACTAGAGGTATTTTCAGAGCCATTTGGAGAATTATAGAGCTGAAGAAGCCACAGGGATGTTTCGGGCAACACAAGGCCAACAAGGGTTGGAGGCCTAGATTAGGGAGCCAGAGCTCATTTGGAGAAAATGATCAGTCTATTTTGGATGCTTGATATATGCTAGAGAGATTAGAAAATGTCTCAATGACAAAATAGTACTTCTTAGTGAGTTAGTGCCACAAAGAAGCTCAGGGAAGCTTAAGGGCACCGACAGAAGAGGTCAAGTCAAAGGGAGCCTAGATCCATTTCCAGAGAGATAGTAGCCATTCCAGGGGTATGATGGTATTATAAACCTATTGGTACAACATAAAAAACCATTTGAGTTGAGTTAGTAACTTTTAAAAGAAATTTTCCATCATAATCCCAAAGAGCCAAGTCGATTGACAATGGCTCAAGGAGATGTAGCCCACGACATACGGGTGAAATAATTTATTAAATTTGATGTTATGTGTTGATTATTAGTTTTATGAACTTTATGGTTGTTTTACATGCTTATTATCAGAAAAAAAAAAAAAAATTAATTCCTCACACTTAAAGCATTAAAACATTTTAAAACACATAAACCTGATTCAAGTATTCAATTCCACACAGTCAAGTATAACAAAGATCTTAATTTGTTTAACTGAGTGGGAGGTGCTTGCATAGCATAACAAGTCAGCCACCATTTCATATCAGGTGGTATCAGAGCACTAGGTTGCTTTCCTGACAGAGCACTAGGTTGCTTGCTTGACAGAGCACTAGACCTCTTGCTTAATAGAGCACAGGGTTGCTTGCTTGTTTGACTTGAAAGGTGTTTAACAATGCAAATAATTTAACTTTTTGCAAATTGAATGATGCTTACAAGTTTGATTTTGCTAGAGGAGAAGGGGAGCTATTGTTAGCTAAGTCCAAAAGAGGACAAGAAGGAAGAAGGTTGAAAGCAATCTCCTTACCCAAAGGACCTCAAGGAAACCCTTGAAGAATAAGAGGGTTTGTTTGCAAAAAAATGTTGCTTGAAGAAGAGATACAAGCTACACAAAAGAGCTTGAATCTACAGCCATATTGTTAAGAAGATTTGTCAATTATTTTTTAAGCTTTGTGAATTATTGTTGAATTTATTTAACTCATTTACATAATTATGACAACTTCATCAAGTGAGGCTCTTAAATCCTCCTCTTTTACAAGATTTTTTGATGAAGAGATGAAGCAGGACTTCTACATACTGAAGGATATGGTGCAAATTATGTATGAAGATGGAAGAGAAAGCACTAGACTTCATGAGAAATTGGTTGCTATGAAGCAAGAGAAAGAATGACTTCTTCAAAGAATGCATGAGATGGAGATGCAACTCCATCATGCCCAATAGGCCTTAACCAAACACTTTCTTGAAGTAGAGGTAAATCACTCAAATTTTCCTTCAATTTCCTCTTCAGATAGATGTGTAGGTTCATTTGAAAAACACACTAGAGGTATAGGGTCCAATTTTATGTTAAAAATGGGCTATGAAGGCAAGCCTCTAGGAAAACATCCACAAGGCATGATAGAGCCTATTATTATTGAGGAAAGGCATAAGAAGTTTGGTCTAGGCTATGTTCAACCTTATGGCAAAAACTCTACAACTATGAAGGAACTTGAAACAACTCCAAGAAGAACTTTTGTTGTAAGTTCAAATCCACAAACATGTCAATTTTGTTTTCAATTTGAATTCCATTGTTTCAAGCCTATGTTTCAGCAAGATGTTTGTAGACATGTACCTTATGGAAAGAAAGAGAGTTCTGATAGTTATCAAGACATGAACACTGATGTTGGTCTTTAAAAGAAATTTGGAACCTCTTCAAGATCATCTCCTCAAGAAGGTAAAAATGATGGGCATGCAAAGCAACATTTGAGGTATAATTCTTCCCATAGTCAAGTTGATTATGTTTATTTTAAGCATGAAAAATATGCATGCATGAATGGAAGAAAGAGTTGTTGTTCCTGTTGTGGTTTGTGTAACCATGAAGTTTGAAAATGCTGGAAGAGGATAAAGGCATACAGGAAACATTCGAAGCGGAGGAAACATGTACAGAAGGTGCAAAATACTTGCACACATTCCCAGAAGAACGGACATTTTATTGCCCAATGTTGGGCATTGCATCCAACAAATCATCCCAAGCATTTCAAGCAAGAGGATAAAAAGACTGGAAAAAATGGAAACAAAAATTCCATCATCGATGTGATACCAGATGTTTCACAAGAAGAATATTTTTAGCGGGAAAAATCACCATGGAAGTGGCTTGGTAAGAAGTGGTTTGACTTATTGACCTAGTAAGACATACATTCATTTGTACATATGCAAATTTCAGTCATGTATGCATGTATTTTTGTTGAAAACTTACGTTTTTTTGAGCCACCTTTGATCGATGATCAAGGAAATGATGTTCATCTACCTTCTATTGAATATTTCTCGCCAGAAATTTTTGGATGAGCTCAAAGAAGATACAATTCTTGACAGAAGGACAAGAGCATCCAAGAAGGGAAGCATTGACTACCTTCAAGTTGGGCTTAAAGGCACTAAGCCAAGAAAGACAAAGTGGATGGAGGTTGGAAAGGTGAGGGAGCAGTACTCTCATCTACTAAACATGTAATCAGTCTTTTGGGTTCCAAAATATTCCCAATGGGGAGGAGTGATTAGATTTGGATCAAGACCTAAGTGATGGCTCAAATTTCAAATTTTTCAGAAGTGTGTCGAACCTGAGCGACTGGATAGATCTTGTCTTCCTAATTCTGACATCCTGGATGGTTCAAAAAACCGACACTGTATGAAGAAAATATCACGATTTGAAAAATCCAGTAAACTGCAAATTTCAACAGTTGACCAGGGTTGACTAGGAATTTGAATAGTCAGCAAAAAAGGAATATTCCAAAAATATTCCTAGAATATTCTTTGAATATTCCTAGAATATTCTTGGAATATTCCCTAGAATATTTATTGCAATATTCCCCATAATATTCCTTCCTCGTTAGTCGCATGATGACAAGTGGCAAGGTATTATTTGTTGAAAGGATGTACGTTATTGTTGGGCCAATTGGAAGGCGCCACGTGGCTAGCCCTAAGGGTTCCACGTGACCTTTAAATGACATATTAAAATTTTTGTGGGTCTGCAGGAGCCGACTCCGCGGCCTACTCGCCAGCATGCCTGTGCTTTTACCGTCTTCCCTAAGCTTTGGTTCTTAACCATAGTAGCGACGATTTATATTTATGGTTGGTTATAATAAGGTTTGGGGGTTTGGACCGCTGGCGGTCCCAACCTACCAGCGGTACACGGTATATGGTCACAAGACATTGTAACCATGGCATCAAACATGACAGTTGACGGCTTATCAAACAGTCTCCGCAAACATCGCAACGTGTCACATGGATTTGTTAAAGCTGCGCGGATTACAACCTCCAAACCTTTAATGCCACTTCCAGTCATTATCGCGATCACATGCAATGGTCAGTTGTTCTCCACACAGTTTATGTTAACCCTGACAAAAACTCTGATTTAAGTCAATTGCAACCACAGTTTTTTGCGTTGGTTCCACTAACCTCCAACGTGACCGCGGGTTTTTGGGGT
Organism: Pinus albicaulis; assembly: GCA_034641835.2. Taxonomy (NCBI): domain Eukaryota; kingdom Viridiplantae; phylum Streptophyta; class Pinopsida; order Pinales; family Pinaceae; genus Pinus; species Pinus albicaulis. The sequence goes on from CM076576.1 coordinate 957,976,158, forward strand.
TTACATGTGTCCAACCGCCCAAACCCAACTTTAATGCCACGGTTAAGTATGGTGGAAGGTTTGGAGGCACGATTTATGTGGCATAAATTTCTAATTTGACTGCAGTTAAACTGAAGTCCTCCACAATTAGTGGAGTTTTCTCAAGGGTTACTGGGCAAATGAGTTGGAGGCCCAATTTTCGACCATTGAAGTAGTGTGAATAGTCAATTTCAACTTTCTTGGAAATTCTAGAGCCATTAGTGATGTTTTCAGAGTTATCAGAGGACTTCTGAGTGTGATTTTTCTTCAGAGAAGTTCCAAGGGCCACGAGGAGACAACAACAGAATGAGGCCTAGATAGGGGAGTTAGAGGCCATACTCAAGAAACCAATAGTCATTTTTGGATGTTTCTGACATTCTGGAGCCATTGGTGAGGATTTCAGAGCCATTATAGGAATTTTTAAGGCTGATATGCTTCATAGAAGTTCCAAGGGCCACTTGGGCCACCACGGGCCAGCAGGAGAATGAGGCCTAGTCAAGGCAGCTAGAGGGAAATATTAGGAAACCAATAGTATCTTCTAACTATTTTTAACCTTCAGAATCCAATTAAATGATTTTTAGAATCTTTTGAAAAATTCTGAAGGCCAAGATGCTTCAGGTAATTTTTCAGTGAGCCAAGAGCCACAGGGTGCCACTGGGTATTGGGGGCATAACCAGAGCATCCAGAGGCCTTTTTTAGCAAGTGAATAGTCTATTATGACTATTTTTGACATTATGAATCCATTGGAGGAATTTTCAGAGCCATTTGGAGACTTCTAGAGCCGAAGAAGCCACAGGGAAGTTTCAGGCAACCCACGACCAACAAGGGTTGGAGGCCTAGATTGGGGAGCCAGAGATCATTTGGAGCAAATGATCAGTCTATTTTTGATGTCTAATATATGTTGGAGACATTAGAAAATTTTTTGAGGACATGAAATGACCTCTTATGGATTTAATGCCACGTAGAAGCTCAGGGAAGCTTAAGGGCACTAACAGAAGAGGTCAAGTCAAAGGGAGCCTATATCCATTTCCTGAGAGATAAAAACCATTCCATATGTATGATGGTATTCTAAACTCATTTTTATAGCATAAACAACCATTGGAGTTGAGTTAGTAACTTTTAAAATAAATTTTCCATCATAATCCCAAAGCGCCAAGTCAATTGACAAGGGCTCAACGAGACGTAGCCCATGACATACGGGTGAACTCCTTTATTAAATTTGTTGTTATGTGTTGATGATTAGTTTGCTGAATTTTATGGTTGTTGTACATTATTATTATCAACAAGAACAAATGTTTAATTCCTCACACATAAAGCATTAAAACATTTTAAAACACATACACCTAATTCAAGTATTCAATTCCACACAGTAAATTATAAGCAAGATATTAATATGTTTAACTGAGTGGGAGGTGCTTGCATAGCATAACAAGTCAGCCACCCATTTCAGATTATTGATCCTCATTTGTGTGAAATCTTCTAGACTTATGTGACACAGTCTGGAGGCATATAGGTGACTAGACTCTTCATGAACATGACCCTTTAATTAACATTATTTATGACCAAAAAAAAATCCCTAGTAGACATCAAGAAGATGTCTATTGGCCTATAGTAAACCTTGCTCATGAAACCCATGAGGCAAGCATACCAAAAATATGTATATTAATATCTTTGTCTTTTTTACATAAATACATAATTACATAGTTAATATGAAGACCAATCCTAGTTACACTTTTCAATAGATCATAGATAAACTTTTCTAAACAAGTTCAACTATGGTCAAACAAAATCAATCATGGTTTCCATGGTAAAACATGTTCACCATGTTCAACCATGGTGACCATGCTCATTCATAGTTAGCCAAAGCCAACTGTGAACATCATGGTCAAGACATACCCATCCATGGCTCACCATGGTCAACATGGTCATTCATAGTCACATTTAGGCCATGGTAATTTGTCCTCTTCATCCCTGGCCAACCATAGTAAACCATAGTCAAACATAACCAATCATAATCAAGAAATGTAAACCATAATCTATCCTCTTTTAATCCATATTCATTTATGGTAATCATCATCAACCATGATTAACCTCAATCACCCAAGGTTTACCTAGATCAACCATAGTGAACCTTCCTCAACCATTATTATAACATTAACATTATAATTTATGTAATATCAACCATAGTCAACATTAATATAACCTAAATGTAACAATTGTCAACATGAATGTAAAGTTGTTAGATTAATGGTTGATCACAGTTAACCATGGTCAATTTCAGGCAACCCTTTTTCAACCTTGGTCAATCTCATTAACCATATTAAACTATCATTAATCATCAACTCTCTAAAACCATGGTTAATAATTATTAACAATTTTCAACTTGGTCAACCATTTTAATCATAGTTATTCAATGTGAACCATAGTCAACATGATCTACTAGTCTTCCATGTTTCCCATCAACTAACAACTATATTAATAAATTTGGTTGATGTACCACAATTCCCACCTTTAGTAAGCCAATAAAAATATGAAAATGAATCCAATAAAATTAGATAAATCACATTTACTAATGGGTTGTGCTACCAAAAGCTTCTTTGTGACAAAACAAAAAACAAAAGTTGTGCTAGTAAAAGTTTCTTTGTGTGAAAATATTTTTGTTCTGTGGACGCCTTGTGTAAGTGTTTGGACAGAGAACTACTAACTTTGGAATGTTATCGTATATACATTGTCTATATTTTTGGGGGCAAGTTATGTTCCCTCAACAGGTATCACGACAGGATCAACGCAGAGAAAGTGGGCTACAGATTGAGGACACAGATTGAGAATTTAGACAGGGTCAGATTCGTGGTGATGCTTATTTACGACACTTAAAAACAAAACAATTTCTTGTACGAGACTTAACAATAATTTTGACATGGTCATATGTGGTAGATAATAGAAACAGTGGGTGAGAAAAGTTGTATGTTTCTTGATTGGGAGGTGGGGAACATAAGAGTGATATAGATTGGTCTGGATGCTCTAAAAGTCTTTCAAGGTAACCATACACTATTGTTTGAACTCATTTCCACCTGCACAACTTGGGCATTCATCATTTTTCTTAGATAAGTAGGCAAAATGTTGATACACCACTGCTACAATCTTGGGTAAAGGCAAACAAACTTGGCTTAATCGCTCATAATGCTATTGAATGGGAGGTATACGTCACACATATTTTTGACTCTGTCATTTCCATCCATGAAGGGGAAGATAGACTGTTGTGGGCGGGTAACATGAAGAAAGGCAAGCCAAGTGTCAAATACATATACAACCAGCTTCCATTGCGAGAGAGAGATTTTGATATTGAAAATTGGTTTCAAGCCTCTTAAAGGTGGGTGATCCCATCAAAACTCATTTGATTTTGTTGGCTAGCATTACATAACAGGGTTATTACTTTGGAAAATATGAGGTGCAGGGGATTCGATGGCCCAGGAATTTTCCCCCTCTCCTGGAATCAGAATGAAGAGATTGACCACCTTTTGTTGCATTTCCCCTTCGCTAAGAAGCTATGGGCAGGTGGACTCGACTACCTGCATTTGGGACCTATGGAACTGCAACAAACTCTGCATTCATGCATTCATTTCTAGCTTCCTAAAGGTAATAAGTTTCATGCATTATCCTTCTATATTATTTGGTCTATTTTGCGCAACAAAAACTCGTATATTTTTTACCAAAAACTGTTGGAGATTCAAGAGGTTATTATGAAGGAAGTTAATTATTTGCTAATCACTACACATATTTATTTATTTGCCTTGATTCTCTCAAATATTCCCAAATATCATTTGGCATTTACCTCCGATGATGGACTCACTTTTGAAGTCTGAAACATTGGGTTTCTAAAAAACTTTGAACAGGTCATTCCTTTGTTTCAAAAAGTTAATTATTTTTGAGAGATCAGACCCATTAAGAGACATATAAAGAAGAGAAAGATAATAATAAAGGAATTAAACGGGAAATATATAATTGGTCTTTTTGATGGGGCAAGCCAACGAAGGAGTTGTGGTTGTGTATTCGTCATTATTCTGAAACCAGAGAGACTTTATCACTTCTCGTGGAAGTGAGGTCATGAAACTAACAACAAAGTTGAGATCATCGCATTATGGGGTGCTCTTCTTCTCACAAAATGTTTAAGACAGGAACAAATTTACCTTCATAGAGATGCCAAAATCATCATAGACTAGGTCAGGGATCACTCCTCCTTGAACCCTCCTACCCTCTCCAATTGGACGGGTCATATTAGGAGATTGGCTAACAACTTTCAGAACATAACTTACACCCACATCTAAAGAGAGTAGAATCAAGTGGCAGACCTCCTCTCAAAGAGGGGTATTCACTTTGGTCCAGGTAATTTTTTTTTTGCATCTTATGCACATTGCGAACTCTTGAACTTTGGGTCCTTCTCCTCTTTGTAGTGTTCATGCTCTATGGTTACACCATACTAGCCTTATTTAAATAGTGTTACTCCTCGTTCAATTTATGTAATCGCTCATAGAATTTATGCTCATTCGCTTCATCATTTTGTGATTTTTGAATTGTCCTCTATTGACGCAAAGCTACAAATGTGGACATTAATGTAACTTAAACAAATATGCTTGTAAAATAGAAGAAAAAAGATGGCAAGATAAGGAAAAAACATTAAAAGATCGAAGATTGTAAGAAAATCTCTGAGAATGTACTCTCTTTTTTTATAATACAAAACGAAAACGTATTTTTTTTCTTTAAAAAAAAGGTAACTAATACCGACTTCAATTTCCAAATAGACCAATTATATCCAAGTAGAAGACATAGTTCCACAATTGACATGTGTACGGTGAATAGAATGGCGTTGGAGACAATATGTCAAAAAGGGGAATAACAACAGAAACAAAAATTATTCACTTTTCTGTACATCAATAAGGTTCAATAGTAAATTAAGGAATCATAGAGATCTTGTAGTACAACATAGTTCTTAAGATACATTTTGTATAAGTTGTAATGGATTTTATTAGAGATGACTACATATGTACATCATAAGCAATAAGAGGGGCTATACTAATAGACATTCATGTGGAAATTTAGGTAGATTTTGAGGATATGAAAAACAATATATGTAAGAATATTTTTATAAGAGAGGCTATACTAATAAACATTCATGTGGAAATTTAGGTAGATTTTGAGGATATGAAAAACAATATATGTAAGCAGATTTTTATAATAGGCTTTAAAGAGAGGCATCATGATAAAAGTATGACAAAAATGTTTATTTAGAAAAAATACAGAAACAAACAATTGTAATCACATTTTCTAATAAAACAAGCAATTGTAATCACTTTTTCTAATGAAAGATGATATTTTTTTTTACTAAGAAAAAGTGGAAGCCCTAATTGTGTGCAAGCAACACTTATATTTTAAACTTCAAAGCTTAAATTAGATTTTTTTTTTAATAAGTTTAGTAGTACCTTTCATTTTTCTTTTTTCACTTTTTTATTTTAATTCCATTTTCATTAATATGTCCAAATACATTACCCATAAAGGGAAAGGAATTGAACTGTGATAAGTGCTACGACGACCGCCTCATTACCTTTTAACCAAAAACTTAAATTAGATTTCACTCATTTACCTTCCTTATAAAAAGGAAGAATTATATTCATTCTTCAGTACACGGACTCAATATATCATCTAACGATCAATCATCAAAGGAAGCATTGAATTGAAGAATACTAGTCTATCAGTTACAACACTCAGTTGCAGTCATGAAATACATTTCGGCATTCTTGCGTGCAGTATTATTGTTTTGCTTGCATATAATGGAGAAGAGAATTATTGGCTTGTAGTATGATCATATTAATCATTCATTCTGATCATGGGTCATCACTCATTCTATAGCCATGACACTTAATATTTTTATCTCTCTGCGTTGTGCGAGATATAATAAGGACCAGTAAGTCGTTGTATATAATCATCTATATCCAAAATTGATATTGGTGTTTGCTTTGAATTATGAAATTTCTATGGTAATTAATTTTCAAGGATATACAATTTCTTACTAATCAAATTTTAACTATAGAAACAAAAGAAGAGATTCATTATCCACCTTAGGGAAATTAAGGACATTGATATATACCAAACTCGGTAAAATGTTTTAGAGCTTGATAAGTTGGATTAATCATGTGGATCAGTTACAGACACATAAAGAACAATAGTATTAGCATCAGATTATAAACATTGATATTACAAAATATAAAATAATAAATCATCTTTATTATTATATATTTTTTATGTAGAAATGTAACAGAATGAATGTGAGAGAACAAAATACAAGTAAGGAAAGAATGGTTGGAAGGACAGGGCATCTTGTGTAATATCCCCAACCGTTTAACTAGTTGGAAAAAATCATAAAAGTAGTAGACTAATAAATAAATTAATAAATAAAGCGGCATTGGCCCATGGTTTTTCCTTTTGGGTTGTTTTGACCCTAGGTATTTTCCCATGGTTTCTTCCAAGCAAATGACTATAAAAGGAGGAGGAGGATCGCGCGAAAATCATGGAGTTTAATCTTTTCTTCATTGATATTCTGAAAGCTCAGAGGAGTTTTCAAGTGAGGATTTTCAGGTGAGATACTCAAGCTTCCTTCGATGATATTCGATCTCACCCTAGTAAGCAAACCCAACTTCGGTGGTTTATATGATCACCCTAGTTGGTCGCATTCATTCCATATTTGTTTTGAAAGGGTTTTCGTCTATTTTTACTTTACACTTTATGAGCGTGGATCTAAGATCTGTCCTGTCGGTTTTATTATAATTATTTTCATTGTCAAGGTTTATTAATTGGCATTATGATGTAATTTACCCATCTACGTTGTTGGTCAAACTGCTTGTATTACATGGGCTAAATTCCTTAATAAATGATGTTGGGTGGATTTCCTTAGGGCTTATTTAAATATGGTGTTTGGAACTTAATTATGTAATTGCGTATTATGTGTATATGTTATCACGATGGTTTTTTATAATAAGCATATTACTTTGCTGTTATATTTTTACCATTATTACAATAGTGGCCTTATATATTTCTTAAAGGATTTTACAGTGGTATCAGAGCTTCATCTTGGCCAGCTATGGGATGCCAAGGAAGGAGAAACAAAAGGGTATTACTGTCAATTTGGAAGGAAAAAAGGATAGGAGTCAAGGGAAAAATGAAGGGGAAGAAAGACCCATGGGTGATCACGAAAATACCAAACTTGAAGATGCCTTACAAAATATTTTCGACACTTAAAACACCATCATGGAACTCCTTAAAGTATAGATCGAGCAACCTAATGTGCAAAGAAATAATGGGGAAAGAGGTTCCCATTCAGGTGGGGATGGTCCACCGCAGGATTATATCAATGTTCGTAGCAATGGTCCATCACACGAACATGTCAACTATTGGAGCAGCCCTTTTAGCCGACCAAACTTGCCTCCATTTTTGGATGAGTCCTCCAGGGAGAAATATTTCCCTTCACCAATTGCAAAAATGGTTACCGTGTGGATGAAAGAGTATGATACATTTCCTCCCAACATGAAAGCGACCCCGAGCTTAATGATTTTTACTACATGAGGAGCAAACAACAAAGGAAGGCAACCACATATGGGGGACATCAGTCAAACGTAGATTTGCAGAAGGCTGTGGGAAAGGTAACTCTTCCTTATTCTGATGGATTATCGAAGTGTTATGCACGGTCATGGGTACAAAAATTAGATACATATTTCCATCTCAATCCCATGTGGGAGAAGGATGCCATCAAATACGCCACACTTCATCTTGACGGAGAAGCACATGAATGGTGGCAACGTGGTATGACCACTCTGGGAGATGCCAACATCATATCTTATACATAATTCACACTGAGGCTAATATAAATATTTGATAGGAAGGATCCTAATATGTACTTCCGGGAGCTAACCTAGCTCTGGGAGACAAGGAGCCTTGAATCTTATGTTGCAGAATTCCAGAGGCTTGCAGTAATGGTCAACAACCTCTCCATAATCTGGTTGGTCATGTTATTTATAGAAGGTTTTCCAGAACCCCTACGACGTTGGGTTAGGGTCTACCAACCTGCCACCTTGGAAGATGCAATTAACCATGCAAGGGATATGCAGGAGGCAGTACCCAAGAATAGATTCCTACCCAAATTTTCTATTCCTCGGAAAGGGTAGGAAGTCAAGTACCAACAACGAGAGCCATTTGGTAAGGGGAAGCTGGATGATGTGACTAGGAAATATCTTAGAAGGAGAAGGATATGCTTCTCTTGTCAAGAACCTTGGGCACCGGGACATTGGTGTACTAAAGGGAAGGCCCACTATATTGAAGTATTTTCTGAAAGCGAAGATGAGGAAGAGAATATAGAGCTCGATCAAGGGGTATCACAAGGCATGGGGGCAATACAGGAAGAAATCCATGAAGGATTCATTGCTTCTCTTACAGGGGTCCCAAGATATCACACCCTCGGGGTTAGGGGCACCATACAAAGACATAAGGTTACTATGCTAATTGATGGTGGGGCCTCCCAAAACTTTATTGATGCATAATTTGTAGCCAGAAGGGGACTAGATACTAAATAATTTGAAGGCTTTACAGTTTTGATTCCTGGAAAGAAAGAGCACAACCGCATGCCATGCACTATGATAGTTCCTAACATGAGCCTAGCAATGGGAAACTACACAGTGATAGATAACTTCTTTCTCATAGACTGCCCAGACTCTCATGTAGTATTGGGGGTATAATGGCTATATTCTATTAGAACTCATACAGTAAACTACCAAGGCTTGGAACTTGCATTCACAAAACCAGATGGTAAAAAGGTGAAGTTGAGATGAATGCATGCATATCCTCCCAAGGTTGTGACATCTAATCGAATGGAGGCAGACCTTCGACATGGGGATACTGTATGGGAAGTAGAGTGTCGAATCATGGAGAAGAAACCAATAGAACAACACAAGGGGTACTCCCATGATATTATGGCACTATTGCAAAAATACCAGAAGGTCTTTCGAAATATACTCCCAGGACGACCACCTGATAGGGGATTTGAGCACATCATCGAACTAGAGAAGGGGTCCAAGCTATCATCACTACCCCTTACCGACACCCCAAAGTGTACAAGAATGAGATAGAAAAGGAAATACAAGAATTGTTGGCATTAGGACACATTCGGCCAAGCTCGAGAACTTTTGCTTCGTCCATAATCTTGGTCAAGAAAAAGGATGGGTCCTTGAGGATGTGTATAGATTATCGAGCACCGAATAATAAGAACATAAAAAATTGATATCCTATCCCCAGGATTGACGAATTGATGGATGAGTTAAAGGGAACCAAGTACTTCTCAAAAATTGACCTTCGCTCAGGTTATCACCATATCAGGGTTCGTGATCAAGACATTCCAAAAACAACTTTTAGATGCCACTATGGACATTATGAGTTCCTAGTGATGCCTTTTGGGTTGACCAACGCCCCTGCAACATTCCAGTCATGCATGAACCATGTATTCAACAAGAAACTGCATAAAAAAAATTTGGTCTTCTTTAACGACATCCTGATCTTCAGTGAAACATGGAAAGAGCATCTGCAACACCTCAACGAGGTCTTGGGAATATTGGAGGCACAATAATTTTATGCCAAAATCTCTAAATGTGAGTTTGGGATGACAGAAATGATATATCTGGGTCACATCATCGGGGGTCAGGGTGTTAAAGTCCACCAAGAGAAGATTGAAGCCATTCTCAATTGGCCAACTCCCAAAAATGTAACAGAGTTAAGGAGCTTCTTGAGTATTTGTACTTATTACAGAAGATTTGTAAAGGGGTATTCACAGCTAGCAGCCCCTCTTACTGATTTGACAAAAAGAGGAGCCTTTTTATGGACAGAAACAACCCAGGAGACTTTTGAGCGGATGAAGGAAGTCATGAGTTCGTGTCTAGTTCTAGCCTTGCCAGACTTCTCTCAACCCTTTGTATTGGAGTGTGACGCTTCTGGGGAAGGAATCGGGGTTGTCCTAACATAGAACCATCATCCCATTGCTTTTGAGAGTATAAAGCTTCATGATTATGAACGCTCTTAGTCCATTTATGACAAAGAAATGTTGGCTATTATGCACGCATTGGCCAAGTTTCATCCATATCTAGTGGGGAACTGGTTCAAAATAAAAACTGATCACAATAGTATCAAATACTTCCTCAAAAAGAAGGGATTAAATGAAAGGCAGAAAAAATGGGTCAGTAAGATCCAAGCCTATGATTTTGAGATTGAATATGTCAAAGGTAAAAACAATGCAATTGCAAATTCCTTGTCAAGGAGACGAACTACCTTCTCTCTCATAGATATTGGGGATGACTAGAAGTCCCATATTTTGGTGGAATACTCAAAAAATCAATAATCTTGTGAGATCCTTGATGGACAGTCATCAAACATCTGTTATAGAGTTTTCAATGATATTATCTATTATAAGGATCGAATCTATCTAGTACCCGAGTCTCAACTTAAGATGAAAATTTTACAAGCAGCCCATGAATCCCCTTTAGCCGAACATCCAGGATTTCTGAAGACTTATAGGACCATTAGGGAAAGGTTCACATGGAGGGGAATCAAGAAGGACATTATGAAATATGTTAAGGAATGTGGTTCCTATCAATGTAATAAGGTTGAACATACACACCCGACAAGTTTATTAAAACCACTACCTATTCCAGAGAAAAAATGGGAAATTGTATCCATGGATTTCATTACATGGCTACCCTCCTCACAAGGCAAAGATTGTATTTTTGTGGTGGTGGACCATCTCACCAAGTACGCTCACTTCTTTGCAATCCCCTCCAAAAGTTTTGCATCTCAAATAGCATAAATATTCTTCCAGGGGGTATTCCGTCTACATGGTTTTCCCAAAACCATTGTGAGTGACCATGACAACAGATTCATGGGAGCATTCTGGCAGGATTTATTCTAGTTGGTTGGAACAAAACTCACCCCTAGTACCAGTTATCACGCGCAGACATATGGACAGACAGAAGCAGTGAATAAATGGTTGGAAGGTTACTTACGAGATTATCTCACAGGACAACAACGAGCACTGACCAAGTGGTTGTACTTAGGAGAATAATTCTATAACACCACTTATCACATGTCCATAGGGATGTCACCTTTCTGAGCTTTATATGGATATGAGGCACTATATTTTGTAGATGCAGCGTTTGGAGATAGTAGAGCACCATTGGCAAAGGATTGGATCCAGGGGTGTCAGGATATTTTGAGAGCCCTTAAAGACAATATGCAAACGACACAGAATCGACAATACGTTTTATGCAGATCGTCGAAGGATAGAGAGGAGTTTCGAAGTGGGAGATGTGGTTTATCTCCGACTTCAGCCATACAGGTAGTCTACCTTGAAGCAGAAGGGGGCGGAAAAATTAAAGCCATGATTTTACGGGCCCTATCGAGTTATCCAGAAAATAGGAGAAGTGGCATATGAGCTAGAGCTTCCCGCAGAGAGTAGAATTCATAATATATTTCATGTCTCCTGTTTGAAGAAAGCATTAGGATCAAACATAAAATCATCACCAGAATTACCGCCAATAGATGAAGAGGGCCATCTTCAAATGGTTCCTGAGGAGGTGTTGGAGGTTTGAGAAAGAAATATTCGAAGCAGAATCATCCGCGAATATTTGGTACGATGGAAAGATCTACCCGTCAATGATGCCACTTGGGAAGGAGAACACATATTGTAGCATTCAACATTGAAATTTCTTGAGGGCAAGTAATTTTGGGCAGGGGGAACTGTAATATCCCCAACCGTTTAACCAGTTGGACCAAATCATAAAATTAGTAGAATAATAAATAAATTAATAAATAAAGTGGCATTGGCCCATGGTTTTTCCTTTTGAGTTTTTTTTACCCCAGGTATTTTCCCATGGTTTTTCCTTTTGGGTTGTTTTTACCCCAGGTATTTTCCCACAGTTTCTTCCAAGAAGTCAACTATAAAAGGAGGAGGAGGATCGAGAGAAACTCATGGAATTTAATCTTTTCTTCATTGATATTCTGAAAGCTCAAAGGAGTTTTCAAGTGAGGATTTTCAGGTGAGATCCTCAAGCTTCCTTCAGTGAGATTCGATCTCACCCTAGTAAGCAAACCCAACTTCGGTGGTTTCTATGATCACCCTACATGGTCTCATTCATTTCATATTTGCTTTGAAAGGGTTTTCATCTATTTTTACTTTACACTTTATGAGCGTGGATCTGAGATTTGTCCTACCAGTTTAATTATAATTATTTTCATTTTCAAGGGTTATTAATTGGAATTAGGATGTAATTGACCCATCTACTTTGTTGGTCAAACTTCTTGTATTACATGAGCTAAATTCCTTAATAAACGATATTGGGTGGATTTCCTTAGGGCTTGTTTAAATATGGTGATTAAAACTTAATTATGTAATGGATTATTATGTGTATATGTTATCACGAGGGTTTTTTGTAATAAGCATATTATATTTTATGTTATATTTTTACCATTATTACGGCAGTGGCCTTATATATTTCTTAAATGATTTTACATCTTGAAGTCATCAATCAGATGATAGAGTTGAGTCAAGAGTGCTCATTTGCATTATGCGGGTAGCCCCTAGGGGAACCTCTTTGTGTCTGCACAGTAATCATAGATCATATAGTTCTTTTGCACCCATTGGAGCTTCTTCTCTTGGTTCGAGTCCAAAGCCTCCTCTCCAGCGAAATTAAAAGAAGAAGTAGTGGCACTGAAGTTGTTGAAGAATGCAACAAAGGGGGCTTTACTCCATTCTATCTTGATGATGAAACCTCTAATTGCCCAATCATCTGCATTCCAAAGGCTAGAGTGTTAAAGTAAGGTAATTACTCTCGCATGAAGAGTTAGACAATCAGTTAAGCGTTGAGGTAGTCGAGTTATGTGGTAGATGAATTTGATGAGTGAGTTAGAGAATCAGTTAAGTGAGTGATGATCAAGTTGAGTTATGTGAGTGTGTGCATGTCAAGTTAGGTTAAATACCCTTCACTAGGTTCATTGTATTCATTTTGAATGATAGAGATTGGAGATTAATAAAAGAGCCGCAACTCATATGATTTTTTTTTCAATTGTTTAAAGTCAACCGATTGAAAGGAACATGTATCAATTTTTTTCTTCAAAAATATTTGATATATTTGATTTTGTTCGAAATGAATGTTTTAAAAGGGGTTTGATATCCTTTTTAAAATATTCAAAAGGGGTTTGAATATTATGAATACTTTAAAGGAAAGTGGAGTTTATTATAAGGTATTTTCCTAGAGCATTTTTAAAAAGCTGTTTCATAAAGCACGTGAGGAGGTTTAGAAGAAGTGATTTAAAAATGATTTTATCATGAAGTGAGAAGGGCAAGAACTTTTTAATTTTCTTTTATAAATTTTTTTTTGCATGAGAGAATTTTAAGGGTTTTACTAAATGGAAAGAAAGTTTTAGGGATTTGCAAATTCCGTCAGTATACAAAAATATTTTTGGTGTTTTGTCAAGTATGACAGGTTTTCTGGTGAAGATTGTGTCTTATGGGGGTGTATATTAAAAATCATATATATTTTTTTCGGGGGCGATATGGAAGAGAGCCTCATGCAAGCATGCAATAAGCTATAACATCAATCATTGGTCACAAAGCCTGACTGAGGAAGAGTAAGAATATGGAAAACAAAAAAGAGGAAAATATAGTTGTTGTGTTTAAAGAGGTTCAGTCTGTAGCTGAGGAACTAAGATGTCTAGTAGAAGACAAAGAGTCCCTAGCTTTGTGTTTCATTCAAAATGGAATGGATTAAACGGTTATGGGCAAGGTAGCAAAAGCTAAGACTTCCAGGGAATCACGGAAGATCCTGGAAGCATAATTTGGTGCAAGGGGGAGTGACATGCAACAACAGGATATGTCATATGCAAAGATGTTAGATGCAGATCTGAGAGTAGATGAGAAAGACTCTGGGAGAACAAGAGAGCTTGGAGAAACCCATAATGAAAGAATGCATATGGATGATGAATATGCAACAAAGATTGCAAAGAGAGAATTTGAAGCCTCTATATGTAAAAAAGAGTAAGAGCAGATCAATGCTCAAGCACTCCACCATAACGTGGATGATGTGGATGATGGTGAAACCCATAATAAAAGAATGCATATGGATGATTAAGATGCAACAGAGATTGAAAAGAGGGAAGTTGAAGCCTCTGTATGTGAAACATAGCAAGAGCATATCAATTCTCAAGCACTCCACCGTAACGTGGATGGTGTAGATGATGGTGAACCCCATTATGCAAGAAATCAAATGGAAGATGCAACACAGATTGCAAAGAGAGAAGTTGAAGCCTCTGTATGTGAAACAGAGCTTGAGCATATCAATACTCAATCACTCCACCATAACGTCTCTGGTGTAGAATATGGTGAATACCACTATGATGAAACACATGTGGATGATGAGTACAAAGTTAGATGTGCATTGGTGAATATAGAAGAAGCTGATGAATTTTGTAAAGCTGAAATTGTCACTGAAATTGACAATGAGCACATGCATGCTCGGATATCCCACCATAGGGTGGATGAAAATTATGTTGATGATATGTGTGGTTTATTTTTTGAAACAAGGATTTATTATGGTAATATGGTAAGTGCCATGTTTGATGAAGCATTGAAGGTTGAAGTTGCCTTTGTAGTAGCAAGATATGAAACAGTTGAAACTACTCATGAAGCAGTACATGATCTAGTAGTAGTTAATGATCAAGAAGAGGATAAAGTGATTGAAGAGTTTTTGATGAGAATATCCACTAAAAACATAACAGTGGAAGACAACCCTCATACAGTTGAAAATAAGGTAGAGAAGGAAGATGAAGAGGAAGAAGCTCTCACTGAAGAGCATAATAAAGATGCTTTTAACATTGTTTTTGAATATGCAGATACTGAAAATAACATGGGAGCAGAAGTTGTAATAAAGCTTGTTAATATGTTTGATGCAGATTTGAAGCTCATTGAAGAATATATTCAGAAGCCAATTGAACAATTTGATGCAAGTCTTAAAGCAACAGCTGGAATAAAATAACTGAATGAAATGGTGAATAATTATTTTGAGTGTGCATATTACAGGAAGAAAGTAACAATACTTGATGATGAAGGTGAAAGGGAAGTGTAACTATCATTTGTGATATTAGCAGGCTACCTAGGTGTAGTTATAACACCACAAAATGCCCATGATACTCAGCGCAGTTGATGAAAGTTGAAATTCATTGTGATTAAGGATTGCATTCATCAGGAACTGTGTGAGAAAGGCGGGTTGTCTTGAGACAGTAAATTGGCTAAGGAACTTGCCAATTTTTGTATGACAGTGTGAGACAATTATTTGAAGTACTAAGAGCTCTTGTGATTGGAGTTTTGTATGTAATTGTTTCATGATTCCTTCTGGAATATTAAATATATGATAGAGGGGTTTTGAGCAGCAAAATTTCTTCGGGAATATTTGGTGTTTTGGTTTTGATCTATTCTTCTTTGCTTCATGTGATTAGTGATTGTGTTGTTTTTAATTCCACAAAATATTTGTAAAAGCGATTTAGTATTTAAATTTAGTACATTGTTATATCGGGCGAATCCAAGATATACATCCATGTTGTCTAATTTCTACATGGAGTACATCCTCATTGCTCGGATCTTCGGATCATGATAATTGCTATCTATTTTACACAGCTCCGTCTCTCTTTTTTTAAACACACGAACATGAATCACGTCTACATAAAATCTAAATAAAAAACATGTTCTTCTGTTAATTTGAGAGATTTAATTGTATCCTATTGAATATATGAATGAGTAATTAGAATACATACTTAATTTGATTTGGTGTCCAGAGCATAGAGTATGTGTGAAAAGCTAGGGTTGGGTTGAACCACAAGTAGAATTGTTGCTTACGATTTCCAAGGCATTGAGAGAAGATATTAGTGTGCATAATATAGGGATCTCCAGAGAAGTTGTCTGGAAATTCATAGTCCATTTCATCATGTTTGGGACCTTCATATGACAAATGCAATGGGACCATAACAACAACATGTTAGCATACCACAACACAACATATAGCTATATATTTGTGTTATTCAGAATAGGTTAGGGCAGGGCAGGGCAGGGCAAGGTAGATTAATATAATACATACATAATAGGCAGTAATTGTGCCTGAAGAGTTTCGAGGTACCAACTTGATTTTCATATCCATTTTAGCAAACAAATACTCATTCTTGGATTGAAGCCCATAACTTGTTATCAAGAAAAAGAAGAAGGAAATGTCTGAGATGTCTAAATGTAGTATAATAAATATAAATGAATATAAAATAAGAAAATAACAGAGAAAATTGATGCCATGGGAAACAAAATTTACCCAATATTATCTAAAGTGTAAGCTACAGTTGTTGGCCATTGCCAAGGATTTTACCACGACCATTGCCCCATATGATGTTGATGTTGTTGTAGAAATTTGCAGAAACAATTACAAAAAGACACAATGAGGTCAATAACAAAAGAAAGAGGAGGGGTTTGCCCATCTCCATAAATTATGGATTAACAGAAATAAAGGAGCTTGAAGTTGAGATCCAAATGCAGATTAATGCAAGGAGCACAACAAAGGATAGCAGTAGAATAGGCTAAAATCGCTATGGGTGATATCTGGTTTGGGAATGAAGGTGGATTGAGTTTATATAGAAAAGAAAGGGGAGTGGGCAGTGTATGGAAACGAAGGCACGAAGGAAATAATGAGAGGTATATAGCAGCAGGTAGGCAGACATTGAATTGTGGAATGCCGTGTTTGACTTGCCTTTGTGTGGGAAACATGGGCATATATGATCTCATCACATAATCCAAAGCATGAGAAATGGCTATCCAGCCACCCAGATTGAATACCAAGGACAAAGGAACCATCTGAAAACAATCCAAGGAAGACAGTGACATGTATACAGTTGCTCACATTGATTAATTGAATAGCAATGAGAGGTATATAGTTGGGCTCACTGAATGATTGAAGGGTATGTTGGTTCTCTTCGACTTGGTCTATGTGGAATCGAAAGTTGATATTTGCCATGGTGCGTTCCAACTCAACTCAATCTCCCTCAGTTCGGCATGGCCCGTTTTTGGCGATGTATGATATAATAATATTGTTGGAATCCAAATTGTTGGAATTTCCAACTCAATCCCTCCATCAAAGTGGCATATTGACTTGCCTACTTCTCCTTCCTACTCCAACGCGGTTTGCATTCAAGCAACTACCATTACTAGTGCTTTGAATTTCTTTATTCCATGTGTACCTACTTTTCGTTGTTGGAAATTAATCTCAACCACCACAGTAAATGAACTAGCAGCAGCCATACCTCAATTAATGTTTTGCAGGTTGCAGATTGCGTGTGCAGAGAAGGAAAAGTTCTGAGCAAAGGACAATACCCATTCCGCAATAGATTAAATAAATAAAAGTCAAATAGAAGTTAATACATGGTTATTAAATGAGCATGGGTAAATATTTAATTTACAAGTTATGTTTAGTTCACGTAAGTTCTGTAATTTCTAGTAAATGATGTCTGCCCATGCTTTGTATTAAATTTGGTCTGTTGTGAATTAAATGTCTTAGATATATATGTGTTGTGGAGGTAAATCCCCTCTGCGGACAGAGGCGATCCCTACTAGCCCAGACCGGGTCTAGCAACAATCAATCACGATATAGCGCAGGTTCCTAATTGCAAATAAACCAACTAGTGATGAAGGCTTACCTGGAATCCAACGCAGCCGCTTGTAGAAGAGGTGGCGCTCCCGTTCCTTAGCTCTGGCAGATCACGATCCCCACAATCTTCGTGATGGGACACCTGCACATGCGAGAAAAAAAACAAACGCAAGCGTAAAATCCAGTAGATGCAACTATATGTCAGTCAGAAAGGACATAACTAATCATTATAAACAACAAGAGTGGAACCATAACCAATAGCCGTTCATTAATAATCAATCAAAGGAAAATTACAACCATAGTTCTGACGCTGAATTCTCCTTCGGAGGGGGTCGCCAGCAGAACACGTCTCGAAAAGCCTATCAAGGATGGGACAAACTTCTCTCTTCAGCTCTTGAAGATAGTCTCCTTGCTTGAAATTGGCCTTAAGGGAATTATGGAGGCTCTTGCAGCATAAGGCTCTTGGGAATTTGGGAACTTGAAGACTAGCTTGCAATGGAGATGGGCAAGATTTTATAGATGGAGGAAGGGGAGTTGGGATCCCTATAATCGTGGGATTGGCCCTATCATCAAGGAAGCTTCAATGAGAGGTGGAAAACCACTTCCTCTCTATGGAAATCCATAGCCAAACCTCCCAACTCAAGATAGATATCAGTTCCTGGATCAGTTAGGACGAAACTTCCGCCATTTATTTTTTAAAAACACCTCTCAAATTTGCTGGCGCGAGTGCGACTCTGGGACAGAGCGCCAACTGGTGCGGCCTCTTTGAAGTATTTTCCCCATTGGCGCGGGTTATGAACTACCTTCTTGCGCTAATGCTAAAAGGGCCATTTTCAGGGTTTTTCACAAGGAGATGTCTTCAGGGCAATGAAAGCTCTTGTTCAGAGGGATGTCATGAAAGTGGTTTCAAGCCATGTCACTGCTCACAGGTCACAAACTGAGCCCTCCAATGTGCGGGACGAGGATTGTAGGGATGGTGAAAAATTATTTTGTAACAGATGCCCCCTAAAGCATGAGGCCCGAGAGAGAGAGAGGGGTGAAATTCTTTACGAGAACGTGTCCAACTGGAAACCCCGCCGTCGGAAAACATGCGCGAAGAAATACAACTGATATCTCAGATACATGATATATATGTGGTATGGGCCCAGCCATCCATAACAGAGTATACAATAATCCAGATCCAAGGTATGGACGCAGCCATCCAGTGAGGATCGATAAATAGACTCAGGTATGGTCGCAGCCATCCAGTAAGTGAGTCATGTAAATAATCGTAATAATCCATAAAATCACAGCCTGGATTACAACAGACACAATCCAGGGTCTTGTGCTCCATTTTGACCCGAAAAAAGTACAAGTTCAAGCATGCGAATATGTGAGCTGAAGTCGAACGTGCAAGAACATCGTCTGATTAGCAGCCAATGATGAAAGCTGTTAACATACCCGAGAGGTACCACCATTAATGCCAATTGTCCTCAAGGTACTATAGGTACAATCTACGGCATGTGAATCAATGAGCTGACGTCGAACACCCGTAGAATCACTCGATCGGAGGCCAATGATTAAAACCTCACGTCGAACGCGAAGAACCTGCCATTGAGGCATGCAGGCTCTAAGGCACCAGAAGGGAGTCTCTAGATCATCTTCCCGGATAATGAGCTGAAGTCGACAGGAAGCGATCTTGATCGAAGGTGGGCTATAATTTTTCCCACATCATCGACACGAGACAGAGGAACATAATGTTTTGTGAATCATGACCAAATGAGAATCAAAGGGAGGTTGATATTTGCAGAGGTCGACTTCTCTTGAACATATAAACGGCACGACAGTGGACTTGGGAGTTTTTGACATCAACGGATCAGAGGTCATGGCAACGAGGCAAAGAACAGATGAGAGGTCAAAAGGGATTATCCAAACCTACGGAGGCAAGCGAAAAATGAGATGAGATGTCCCCAACCCGACACGAATGCAGACAAGTGCCATGTTCAAGAGTGACATACTGCCGACACGACAATGATGTTGGTTCTATTTTTTCCCCGCCATTTCTGACGAGTACCCCAATTATTTTTGATAACAAGCTTGAAGGGGGTAGCATATGCTTGTGATATAAGTCCATCCTAGTACATTTAATGAGCCCTAGGAAGGAGCGACTCGAATAACGTCATTTCGACTGAATCCGATGTCATGGGTTTAACGAGTCTGACAAAGGAAGAACTCGGCATCTTTTCATGTTTAGAGAGTTTGAAAAGACAGCTGAAAAGTAAACTCCAGAGGTCCCTTTTCGTAAATATTTCCTCAGACCCAAAAAGGTAGAAAACAATATCTGAGAAAACCTCCTAGTCGCGATAGGCTAGGGTATTCCTTTTTCGTAAATAATCCATCCCAGCCCGAAAAAGGGGTAAACGTATACTAGTTAGATGTCGATTCGCAACCACTTTAACGAGATCGAAACGACAAGGGCCTCGGAAATATTTTCATGTTTAGAGAGTCAGAAAAGAGCTGAAAGGTGACTCCAAAGTGAATTTTTCGTGTTTTTACCGAGTCTGAAAAAGTATAAAATACAACTTTTTTCACCGTTTTAGTCGCGTAAAGACCTCTTACTGCACATCGAGGCAAGTGTAAAATCCATTTTCAACACAATATATTAAACATTAATAAAAATGACTTTTGAAACCTAATCAGAGTTCAAAAAGTTATAAATAAGTCTCAAATGGTAAAAATAAAATTACTTTTACTATTTACCTCACTGGAGAGCAATAGTGGTCCATTTGGTGTGCAAACTTCTGACGGCGATTGCGACTGATCCGGGCTACCATTCAGATTCGCGTTTGTTCCAGGTAAGAGGCGCTTCCCTGTACTTCATTTTAATCCATTTTTCCATAGTTTCCATTGCTCATTGGATCTTTGTGGAAGGATTCTAAAAATTTAGGGCTCCGCCCATTGGCGCAAGTATCGGGCACGAACCCGCGCCAATGGGCTTTTATATACACAGGGCTCGCGCCAACGGCGGAACTGAATTTTTCACCCAAAATTTCTGAATTGTAAGTAATTTAAGTGAATTTTTAAGCATGACAGAGATCTAATCAAGGGTTTTGATCATGTTGATGCAGGCAACCAAGCAAAATGGTGATTGAATGGAGAGAACGGGAGAATGGGGAAGAGGATGAATTAGCCATGGAAAATGAAACTTGTATGAATGCCCTCAAGAACTGTGGGCTTAAAAAAATTTTCCTAACACCTTTCTTACGAGCTCAACCTGAGCTTCTCCAGTACCTGATCAGCATTTGGGATGCAGATGAACAAATGTTCAAGTTGCGGGATCAAGTATTGGAACTGGAGGTTTCTGACGTATACTTTATAACCAGACTGTCGCGTAGAGGTCCGGTGCCCATATTGACAGGGAGAAGACCATCTGGTGAAAAGATGGAGCAGGTAATGGCGAGGGTGTGCCCAGGGGCACAAACTGGTTCTAGAAGCGGAAAGGTAGACATTCACACCATTGAGGATCTAGCACTCAGACTAGTGCTACACACCATCACGCGGGCTGCAGGAGCGCAGGCCCCACATGAAGCCACCAAAGCCCAACTCATACTCGCCTCTGAGTGTATGAGTCCTACACTGTTTGATTGGGCCACAGCAGTGACAATTAACATGAAGAGGCAGCTGAAAAAATGCAAACAAGCCAAGTTGAAACAGTTTGGCTACGGTTCTATCCTGGTATCATTCATCTTGGAACGATTACCAATCTTCCAGGGCCAAGGGGCCATAGTAGCTGAGCCGATACCACGAGAGCTGAGAATGGCTTGCTGGGCAGCACTGATGCCCAGAGCGGGAGGGGGCCAACAGATGTCCTGAAGGCCAGAGTTTTTTGGGTGGCTACGGCGTCAGTTGATTGTAGTTGGAGACTGGCCATATGCAGGAACCGATTTCATTGGTGATCTAGATCTTCCACTCCCGGAGGGAGATGATTGGGACGAGGATTTGGGTAAGACCATATTTTTTATTTTTATGCGTTTATGATTTTTTTTGTAATACATGTTCGTTCTAAAGACAATTGTTATGCGTATGCAGATTTCAGCCCAGAGCGACCTGCCGGCATGTCTCCTATCTCACGGAGAACTCAGCTCGCAGCTGACCCTCAAGCGGAGGGCGCCGAGGGGGGAGAGTTAATTCAGAACCTCGAGGGGAATGTCCGGGGGATTCCAGACTACGCCCGGCTGGCAGTTGTCCCACTAGCATACCAGAGACATACAGTGGGAGTGCCTAGTCGCCTCCACCGCATCCTGAGACGGCTAGTGCGTGCGGTGACTTGTTATCATGAGCACCATGCAGATTAGACACCTAGGGTTTATTTCATGCATATTTTTTGAGAGACATGTCGTCTCCGGATGTATTAAGACGAACATGTATATTTTTGATTTTATGCGATGCACACTATGTAAGTATTTCGATATCTATATATATACACATCTATTTCTGGATGGATCTTTCTTTTTACATGTGATTTTGTTTTACAAATTGCGCAAATGTCTTTCTAGAACCAAATTAGCTACTGCATTTGTTAGTGTATTCATATGCCTGGGTATATGCTGATATGTAATATAGTCAAAATTTCTTTCCAGTAAACGAATACGCAGATACAGACGTAAAATGGATGGGTTTCTGACTGAATAATGACCGTTAAGCTATAATACTACAAGTTGTGAGTCTAGATACACAAGTAATTCACGGATACCAAGGTTTACAGCCTCAGTTAATAATTCTAATACAACACTATATTCCGCGATGTTATTTGTAGTACGTCCCAGACACACACCTTGCAGGTTGACCAACTGACCAGCAGGATCGTAGATTACCCAGGCTGCTGAAGACAGATTCTTGGTACTGCGGGAGGCACCATCCGCGAAACCAACAAACGGATTGATGGACATCTGCACAATCAGGAAGACCCGATCAACAGAAATATGTTTACATCGCACACCACACCACACATGCACACAAATAAAATAACACACTTATGTACACACACCACACCAAAAATGACTTCAAGCGTAGTATTTTTTCAGGTACAGCCCATTTCTGGGCTGCGCCAGCGGTACTCCTTCATAATATATAAGCTCATAAGCCCCATTTTTCAAAATGCATTTTACTATGTAGGGCCCATGCCACATAGGTTGGAACTTACCAGCCCCAAGATTGTCATGCGCTTGATCGTACAGGAGGACGAGGTCCCCTTCAATAAAGGAACGTGGAGAAACTGATTGATCAAAGTGAGCTTTGACCCGCTTCTTTTGTGCTTCAATTACTAAAGCAGCTAAATGGCAGGTTTCATCTAACCGTTCCAGATACAAAAGACGCTCTTCCTCAGCAGAAGTATCGGGTAGAAGTTCCACAGCTAATTTCAAAGAAGGGATCTCGCATTCAACCGGAAGAGTTGCTTCCAGACCATACACCAATTGAAATGGTGTGAATCCAGTTGCACTCTTTGCAGACGTCCGGTATGCCCATAGAGCTGAGAACAGTTGGAGGTGCCAATTGGATTTGTGAATACCAACTGTTCGTTGAAGCATAGCGACCATGACCTTGTTCACTGCTTCAACCTGGCCATTTTCCTGAGGGTAATATGGCGTTGAGCTATCGTGGCGTAAGCCCAATCTTGAAATCAGCTCGGCCATCATATAATCTCGAAAATGAGTACCATGGTCAGTGACGATGGCCTGAGGGACCCCGAAACATGCAATGATGTGGTTGAAGATGAATTGGGCAGCTGTCTTACCGTCGACAGTTAGTGTAGGCATCGCTTTGACCCACTTGGTGAAGTAGTCGACAGCGATGATTATATATGCATGCACCCCGACCGAATGAGGGTTACACGTCATAAAATCTATGCCCCATTTCGCAAAAGGGCCGACAGTAATAACAGGATGCAAAGGGAGAGGCGGCACGCGCATCTTGCGCTGAAACACCTGGCACGCATGGCATTTACGAACTGCAAAGATACAGTCTTTGAATATGGACGGCTAGAAGTAACTTGCTCGCAGAATTTTCTGGGCAGTGGCATATCCAGACATATGTCCACCACAGGCACCACTGTGGCAATCATTTAGGACCCTTTCAGCCTATTCAAAGGTTAGGCACCGACGAAGCACCGAATCTATTCCAACGCGGTATAAGGTATCTCCTACGATGCGGTAGGGTTGAGACTGATGTCGAATCCGACGTCGAGCATCTTTAGTCAACTCAGACCGAAATGTGGAGGTCTATAGATACACAATTATGTCGTCGTACCAAGGGTCACGAGTACTGATAAGGAAAAGAGTTTCGTCCAGGATATGATCCTCGGAGTGTGAAGGAGTGGAGTCTGTCGGGAGTGAGCATATAAAATCCGCGAAAATAATTGATTTGGTTGACTTAGCAGTAGTGAACTCTAAGTCAAACTCCTGCAGGATAACAATCCATTTGGAGTATTTTCCCCCCAGTAATTTTCGAGAGAGAATATATGTCATGGGGTTGCAATCCGAAACCACTGTTATCATACGCAAGAGGATGTAGTGGCAAAAACGCTACACAGCGTGTACTGCGGCTAACGCCAACTTCTCGACGTGAGAATAATGAGTTTTTGTATCGAGAAGGTTTTTTGATAGATAATAAACAACATGTTCATTACCATCATCATCATCCTGCACCAGAACCATAGCTATGGTGCTAAATGCGGCGGCGAGATACAAAGTGAAATCGCGGTGATAATCAGGAGGACGAAGCAAAGGAGCATTAACAAGTAACGTCTTCAGCTTCTCAAAGGATTGTTGAGAAATTTCATCCCAATGGAAGGGAATGTTCTGCTTTAATAGGCGCATGAATCCTTTAGCCACCTCCGTGTAGTTCGGGATAAAGCGTCGAAGGAAGTTTGATTTTCCCTGCAGACTCTGTAACTGATATAATGAGGAGGGTGATGGGAGATTGATGATAGCCTCGACCTTTAAAGGGTCAAGGCGAATTCCGTCTTTGGAGACTATGAATCCCAAAAGACGGCCAAAATCTATGCAAAAGACGCATTTATGAGGATTAAGCCTAATATTGTAGCGCCTACAGCAAAGGAAAATCTGGCGGAGGTGTTCAGGGTGGTCTTCTCGCCTAGCTGAAGGAGCTGGCAAGTCGTCCAGATAAGGTTGAACGATATGGCGAATGTCATGGAAAGCGTAAGACATCGCATGCTGGAAAGTAGCTCCAGCGTTCTTCAAGCCGAACGGGAGATTTTTATAGGCGAAAGTACCCCACGGACAAATGAATGTAGTCTTGTGTTGATCAGCAAGTAGAATTTTGATCTGATTATACCCCGAGAAACCGTCCATCAAGGAATAAATCTCACTTCCGGCACATTCATCGATGATTTGGTCTATAAATGGAGTGGGATAGTTATCCTTCAGACAGGCGCGATTAATGTCGCGGTAATCAACACAGACCCTAATAGTACCCTGCTTTTTATCGACAGGGACAATGTTTGAAACCCATTCTATGAGGGGGATGGGATAAATAAAGCCCGCATTCAGAAGTTTTTCAACTTCTGCCTTAATTGCAGCGGCTTTACGAGGATGCATGGGGCATAAGCATTGGCACATGGGCTTCGCACTAGGGTAGGTTGGAATCTCATGCACTACGATACTGGGATCAATCCCAGGAATTTCCTCATAGGACCAGGCGAACACATCTCTGAATTCTTTAAAAAGATCAGTATAGACTTGAATCTCATCAGGAGAACAAGTCACTCCCACGTGTATATTCTCAACGATCCCTGGTTTAACAGAGATGTTGATTGGAATGGTTTGAGTGATATTACTCAGGTTTCCCTCCGAAAGAACCTCGTACGTCAAGATGGGCGTTTGGAGAGGAGGAGTAGGAACCTGAGATGCATAATGCTCTAGACAATCTAACATTGCCCCCAAGCTAGGCATGAAAGAGGAACGATGATGTCCATTTCCCCACGGCAGCTCCTTGAGAGACATAGTTTCAATGATGGCTTCATCAGAAGGAAAAGTCTCTTTGAGAGGATTAAGAGAATCGGCCTGACCAAGCCAGGGGGATTGACAGTAGACATCTAGAGCCATGCTCAAAGGAGCATGCTGAGGAGGTGGAGGATCAGATGCAGCAACAATTTCACAGTAGCTAATCTCTACTGGAGTTGAGGGCATCGATTCTCCAAACTCAAACACCTGCTCAGGTGTAGGGATGAGCTAGGGGTCATCAAACCTGGAGATCATGTTAACTTGAGCAGTGTGCGGTGGTGGCGCGGGAAAAATACCCATGAGGACGGGGTCTTTAAAAAGACCGGGCCCTATACTGTCAGGGGGATTTGGGATTTGATCCATTTACGGAACGTTTTTCTCGGAGGTGGAGGTGAAGAAGGACAATTGATCCACCGTAACGATTTTGCCCTCGTGAGGGAACTTAAGAAGTCAAAAAACAGTGGATGGCACACATAGCATGGCATGAGTCCAGCTGTGGCCAAGAAGTATATTGTAGTTGAGTTTGGCGTCAACCACTTCTACCTCTACGTTGACAGTCTTCCCTTGTAAAGTGATCGCTAAACTCTCGAGAACACCTAGGGGTTTAGATTCCTGGCCATCGAATGCCTCTAGGGCATTGGGAGATGATGACAGGGCCGGAGAGCCAATGGCCTTCCAGCATGCGGACGACATGAAGCAAGTAGAGGCACCTTCATCCACAACGACCCTATGGATGTTAAGACTGTTGATCCCGACTTGAATAACAAGAGCGATCTGATGTGGAAGTCGGGGGGTGAAATTCTTTAAATCGAAGGTGAGAAGACTCGAATCGGCGGGATCAATGCCACTCATGGCAGACAATAAAGCCTTCCGTTACGAAGGAAAACTTTGAAGAACTTATAGTGCAGACATAGCAGAAGGCGCCTGTGCCAAATCCTCAACAATACTGTAGTGCTGAGCGGCACGGGCATTCGGATTGTAAGAAGATATTTGAAGAACACCTTTAGAAGGTGGCTTCACAACAGGTTCAGGGGTAGGCTTCTCAATTTCCAACGAACCGGAGACAGGTGGGGGAGGTGGTCCATCCGCAACTGCCTTCCCAGGTGCCTGCCGCGATTCGTTGTAATCCTTCGAACGTGTGGCAATAGAGATAGGTACAGCACCATTCATCATAAAAACTTGGGACCCAAATGGTGCAGATGGTGAAGGTTGTTCAACCATCTGGGTCTACTGAGATGGGAATGGTTCTTTAAGAACTGCCGGAGTCCCTTTAGAGCCTTTGAGAAGTTGACTAACTTCATATCGTCGTGGAAAATCCTTGGTATAATGGTCTCCTTCACAAATAAGGCGGGGCTACTTCGGTTTACGTTGAGAACCATCCTCAGTACGAGGTTTGGATTCTGTCTTTGGGGCATCGGATTTGGATTTACCTTAGCCCTTCTTTTTCCCTTTGGAGGCTTTCTCCGTAGGATTGGCCTGAACGACGTTAACCTCTGCAGTTTTTCATTAATTGGTAGGGGCGGGAGGAGCAGAATTATTGGATGAATTGGACTTCTGCTTCCCATTCGAAGATTTATTCAAATTATGAGACACGAAACCAATAACACCATCCACCGCAGGGGTAGGTGGAGCTTTAGAGGTTCCAGACCATGGAGCATCAAGCAAAATATCATACAGTGTGCCAGACTGTGAGTATACAAGATCCAGATATTGGGCACGCGCTATGGCTTGTTCTTCAATCACACACGCTCCCATAGCAATATCTTGGGCGATTTTGTTAACAAAGGAGGTGTGAACCAATGAGTTAGTATCTGATCAGGTATATGGAACTTGATCAGTCTACGACGACGTCGCCACTCATGAATGTGATCATAAATGTGGGTGGCTTTGTCCTGCTTCAAAGAAGTCAGGAGGTGCGTCCTGGCTTCGTAACGAACCAGTAACTGAAAATGAGTCAGAAAAGCCATGGCTAAGGTATTGAAATCTTGAAAGATGCCATGGGGTAACTCGATATACCACTTAGCTGCAGCGCCAGTCAAAGTGCGCTGGAAGAGGCGTAGACGAACTGAATCATCCACCCAAGAGTTGGACGAACACCAAAGATGGTAGGTCATCACATGAGCTTGGGGGTCCTCCCCAGCTTTACCCTCAAACTTGGGGCAATCTGCGGGCACCTTGGTGGGAACCAGAGGCCAATAAGGATTATGCAGTATTGGATCATTCGTTAATTTTGAAACATCCGGTAACTCCAAGGTAGCCAGGAACGTCAATGGTGGATTAGACGGCATACCTGGCCCTGGGTAAGGACCAGTACCTGTACTCCATGCTGGTTGGGAATATCCTTGCCCCCATGGGTTCTGTCCAGCAGGATTCTGACCGTAGGGGGTATAGGTGTTATAACCAGCTTGATTCGGCTGCTGGTAACCAGCGTACGGGGGTTGATAACCAGAGTATGGGCCCTGGTTAGGAGTCGGCCCTGTGTAAGCAGCATTTGGATTCGGCTGCTGAGTATAGGTATAACCGGGTTGTTGAGGACGATAATTAGACCCTTGGGGCTGGCTATAATTCGGTCGGTATTGACCATGAAAATAGTAGCCGCCCTGAGGTTGAGTGGGCTGCTGGTAGGTGGAACCCTGCGGAGCCTGATAATTAGGGTGCAACGGTGGATTCGGTTGCGGCATCGAATAAGTCGGCTGTTGTGCAGGGTTGATAGGATGGGCAGGTTGACCTGGCTATGCGGGCTGTCCTGGGTTAACAGGTTGACCCGGATAAACAGGTTGTGCCGATTGTGCAGGTTGACCTGGCTGTTGAGAAGCACCAGGTTGTACCGGATGAACCGGTTGGCCTGGAGGCGGAACACCAGGTTGTGCTGGATAGACCGGTTGGCCTAGTGGAGGAATGGAGCCAGGTGGTGGCTGGTAACCGGGTTGACCTGCAGCAGGACCATAAGATGGTCCTGACTGGTGTGCAACGTTTGGATTAACAAGATACTGAGGTTGCATGGGTTGAGAAGGTTGGAATTTCCCCCCAGGACCATATACCGGCCCCGGTTGGTACCCCAGCTGAGGCTGCACAGGTTGACAGGAAGGGTTGTAATACTGTCCTTGCAGATCGTACGATGGCCCTTGCTGGCCCGCAGGATAGCCTTGCACGGGCTGCCCTTGTGGGTCATAAGGATAGCCAGGTTGGCCTGAAGGTTTGCCTTGGAAAGGTTGCCCTTGTGGGTTATAAGCCTGGTTATAAGGAAAACCTTGAGCATGGAGGTGAGCCTTAGGAGCGGGTAGACGTAAAATGTCCCCGTGCTCATCATACTGACCTGGAAAAGCATACACGGGTGTACCATCCTGTGCATAGTGCGAAAAATAAGAGCGGTTGGGATATTGGGCGGATGGTCCAACCTCGGGGTTCGGTTGATGTAGGGACAACCGATACTCCTCCGGAGAAATGTTCTCCGGCATAACAGTGGCTATATAAACGTCTTCAGGAGGCGGCATAGCCCTCGCGGAGGGTGCCGTGACAGCGGGTGCAAAGGCGGCCACACAGACAGTGGGTCGAGCGGGTACAGAAGTGACAGGTGTCTGAGGAGACATCCCCAATGAAGGAGCAACCAACCTCGTAGAAGGAGCTGACACTCCCATAGAGGCTGCGACGGAAATGATCTGACCCAAGGATCTATACCCTGCTGGCAATGAGAGATCGGATGATGACATAATGGCTGGTTCAGAGTTGTCTCCTGGAAATAATCTTCGTGGGAAGAGCTGATAGTCTTCACCAGACGTTGGGATTTCCTCACTGGAATCACTCATGTTTGAGCCTGCCGCTAGATCTCGTAATAGACGACGAGGACTAGGAGGAAAAACAACAACTATAAAAGGTGAACCCGATGTAAGAAAAAGGAACTCCGCCCCTACTCTTAATTCAGACCAAGGGTCGGAAAAGGGCCAATTGAACTCAACTGGTCCCCCAAAGGGTTGCTCAGAAAGAACCGGTCCCCCGTCAGGAAACTCAGAAACAATGGGCTGCTGTGGTTCAGCAGAGGATTGGGAAACCTTTGATGAATCGTCCATATAAGGACTACCAGTAGACGAAACCGAGGGTTCTGCCACTGTGGTAGTAACGACAAGAGAAAAAGATCAAACACGCACATGGGCTGAAAAAGAGTCAAGACACACAATCAAACGACTGACAAGAAAAATCTAACAGGGCGTGTGATCGTGGGTGATTAATTTTTTACCACATTGAAAAATAAGAAACTTCACCGTTTCATGTTTTAAGAGTCGAGAAACGGTTGAAAAGGTGACTCTATCTCTTTCAGATTTGACACAAGCGTGAAAGGACAAGCGCTTGGTGATCCTTTCAAATTTAGGGAGTCAGATAGGATCAAAATGACTACTCGGGAATACTAGGCAAAAGGGTGTACCAAATAACCGTGAACTGCAATATACACCTTGGTTTCAATAATGAAAGAGAAATCAACCAAGGACTTTCTGTACGTGCAGGCAATCTCCCCGAATGCTGTGTCCGGTGTATCACGGGTATAGGGCGGCAGACTCGGCTTCCTATGGATAAAGGATTGAAACCTAGTGGGGTCTCCCTTTATATACGCGACGGTACGGGGAGCACAAGTCTGTACTAGCGTTGTCTAAAGCCAAGAGGCGAATGACAACTACTAGGTTTAAAGACGCCGGAACACGTCTCTAGCCTAGACCTCTAAATGTGTTTCGTTAGATTTCAATGCTGCCTTAGTGTAAATTGAGTAAATTTTAAATTTTATCTTCAATTACGTTTCATTTTTTAGGCCCTAGCGAATGTAATGTCTCAAAATATCCTAAATGCAATCTATATGCCACAGTATATCATTTCATTCGATGAAAGCTACTTATGAGAGAGTTGAGAGCTTTTCACACAACAACGAAATGAACAGAAAACAACCAATGATAACTCTAATGCAGCTAATGAAAACTAAAAGCTTTTCGTTCAAAGTCACTAATCACTAATAACACCGAAAAGATCTAATTTACATTAACTAATTCAAAGCAAAAGAGATTTTTTTTTTTATTTTCAATATTTCAGAGAAAAATGCACTAAAAATGAAAACTAATGCAAAGGAAATTCGAGAAATGATGATAAGAGAGAAAAACCAAGCAAATTTCACTCAATGCAAACGTACAATCAGACCTCAAATCGACCAAAAGTCCCTCAAAGCGAAAGAATCCCAAAGACTCGAAATGAGCCGTGTAATCTAGGCCCAAGACGAGACGAAGCGAAATTCGAATGAAGAAGGAAACAATCACTCAAACAACGCAATAAGACAATAGAAAACCACTAAATAAGTGCAAAGAAGCATTCAGAAGGTTGACTGAACCAAAATAGACCAAAAACTCCTAAGGAAGGCTCGACACAGAACAACACCTAGATGACCCAGGGCTAAAATGCAAAATCGATGGAAATGGGCAAACAACCAAAGGATGAAGGTAACAGTTAGTCAATCTAGGCTCCAAAACATTCAAACAGTGGAAAAATCAAGACCAAACATAGATCAGGCTCAGGAAGCTCAGAACTGGGCAAACCCTAGTAGCTCACAGGATTGGCGCGACTGTGAGGCTGAAACTAGCACCAAAGACGAATTGG
>CM076576.1:958007665-958123574 GCA_034641835.2 Pinus albicaulis
CTCAAAGGAGTTTTGAAATTTTTTGTGGAACGTATTCTCCAGTAGTGAGAAAGTTTTCACGCAGTAAGAAAAAATTTACATAGTGAGAAAGTTCTTTACACAGTGAAAATGGTAGCAACAAGCACAAACTTGAATAATCCATAGATCCCACAACTTAATGGAAAAAGCTATGATTATTGGGCCATTACGATGAGAGCTCTGTTTGCTTCACAAGATATATGGGAGCTGATGGAACAAGGTTTTCAAGAATGAGCAGATGCAGCAGCATTGGCTGCTTTGACAACAACAGAAAGAGATGAGTGATAACAAGAAGAAGGATAGAAAAGCCCTCTTCTACATTTTTCAAGCAGTGCATGAGAGTATATTCCCAAGGATTGCAGCAGTGACAAGGTCTAAGGAGGCATGGGATATTCTCAAGACAGCCTATCAAGGCATGGAGAAGGTGAAGACAACAAAGCTACAAATGCTGAGGAGAGACTTTGAAACTCTCTGTATGAAAGAGTCTGATAACATAGACTCATTCTTCACACAAATGATTAGGTTGGTTACCCATATAAGGTCTCATGGAGAGACACTTGAGGAAAGAAGAATAGTGGAGAAAATCTTGAGAAGTATACCCTCAAGATATGATGCCATAGTAGTGGCAATAGAAGAGACAAAGGATCTCTCACAATTTTCAGTGGATGAGCTTTGTGCATCCCTGATGTCTCATGAACATAGACTAAACAGAATAGTGGAATCCTCATTGGAGCATGCATTCAAGACACATATATCTTTTGGCAAAGGTAGAGGTCAAAGAAGATCAAACCACTGAGAAAGAGGATGAAGCCCACACAGAGGTGGAAGAAGCAGCCCTGCAAGCACAAGTGGAAGGAGCAGCAATCAAAATCAAAGTGAAGGCTCAAGCCAGAGTCAAGCACATGGACAAAGGTATGACAAATCCCAAGTCCAATGTCATTATTGTAAAAAATATGGGCATTATGCAAATGAATGTAGAAAGAAACAAAATGGCATGAACAATAGGTAAAATGCAAATTTTGCAAAAGAAGATAAGAACCATAGTAATGTGCTTCTAACATGTAATGTAGCACAAGAAAAACAAGAAGATGTATGGTTTTTAGACTCGGTTTGTAGTAACCACATGACTGTAAACATAGCAATGTTTTCCAATCTTAATGAGAATGTGAAGTCTGAAGTGACAACAAGTACTGATAGCAAAGTCTCTGTCATGGGAAAATGAAGAGTGTCAATATTGACAAGGAAGGGATAAAATAGATTTGTGCCAGATGTATATTATGTACCTGGCCTGAAATGTAACCTTCTAAGCATTGGACAGCTCGTGAACAAGGGCTACAATGTATTTTTTAAGAATGATGTGTGTACTATCATGGACATACCTCCAAGTAAAAGAGTCATTGCTGAAGTGCATATGACAAAGAATAGGATGTTTCCTCTCAAGCTCAGAACAAACTTGAAAGAAGGAGGTGTGGTAGTAGCAGTCACACAAGAGGTCTTTCAAGAAGAAGTGAAAAACGAAAACTGGTTATGGCATTTGAGATTTGGACATCTCAATTTTGGAGAGTTGAACCTCTTGCATAGAAAAGGCAAGGTAAATGGATTACCACTCATAGAAAAATTGAACAGCCTATGTGAAGGATGCATCTTGGGCAAATAATGCAGAGAAGCATTCCCAGCAAGGAAGAGTATAAGGGCAAAGACACCCTTAGAGATTTTCCACTCAGATTTATGTGGACCAATGCAAACGCCATATTTAGCTGGCATCCATTATGTTTTGACATTCATAGATGACTACACAATGAAGACATGGGTCCATTTTCTAAAATAGAAAAGTGAAGCGTTGGAACAGTTCTACCACTTCAAAGCTCTTGTTGAGAAGCAGAGTGGGCACTACATCAAAGTGCTGAGAACTGACAGAGGTGTAGAATATATCTCCAAATATTTCCTATGTTTCTGTAGGGAGAATGGCATACACAAGCAGTTTACCACAAGGTACA
Organism: Pinus albicaulis; assembly: GCA_034641835.2. NCBI lineage: Eukaryota > Viridiplantae > Streptophyta > Pinopsida > Pinales > Pinaceae > Pinus > Pinus albicaulis. Next base: position 958,009,681 of record CM076576.1, read on the forward strand.
CACCATAGCAAAATGGTGTTGCGGAAAGGAAGAATAGGACTATCATGGACATGGTCAAAAGTATGTTGAAGGCAAATCATTTTCCAAATGAGTATTGCGCTGAAGCTATCAATAGTGCAGCATATATTTTGAATAGATGCCCAACCAAAGCTGTTATGAACAGAGTTCCGGAAGAAGCATGGAGTGGAACAAAGCAGTTTGTCACTCATATGAAAGTATTTGGATGTGTGGCATATGCACATGTCTCGGATCGACTAAGGAAGAAATTGGACAGTAAGGGGGAGAAGTGTATCTTTGTTGGATACAGTGATGAGTCCAAGGCATATAAACTCTATAATCCATCCACCAAGAAAGTTATAATCAGCAGAGATGTGCAGTTCATTGCAGAAGAAGCTTGAGATGGAAGCTTAGAGAAAATGGTGAATGTGAAGATATGTGTGTCTCCCGAAGAGCAAGAGGAATGCACAGCAGGAAAAATTCCTCCACAACAGTTCCTCCTCCACCTACACAAGCACATCATAGCACACCACAAGCTGGAAACAAAACAGCCTTGAGAAGTCAATAAAGTGCTTCTCCAAGAACACCACAAGGATCAGAAACTCCCTCGAGTTCAAGTGGAACTTCAAGCACACCAAGAAGACCAAAATTCAGAAATATAAGTGAAATATATCCGCAAGATGAAGCTGATAGCAACACTAGTATAAAATCATTATTTGCATTATTTTTTCATGTAGATGACCCAATCCATTTTGAGGATGCAGTGAAGGAAGAGAAATGGGTTGCGGCAATGAATGAAGAGATATAAGCAATAAAAAAGAATGACACATGGGAGTTAGTGGACCTTCCGCAAGGTAAAGAAGTCATTGGAGTGAAGTGGGTCTATAAGACCAAGAGCAATGCTGAAGGAAAGAATGAAAGGTACACAGCAAGGCTTGTTGTGAAAGGTTACAAGCAACAGCATGGATTCAGAGACTATGCGGAAATGTTTGCTCCAGTCGCGAGGATGGAGACCGTGTGTACAATGTTTTCAATTGCAGGGCAACAGAAATGGAAAGTCTATTAGATGGACGTAAAGTCAACGTTCTTGAATGGAGAGCTGAAAGCGGAGGTGTATGTTGTGCAACCTCCTAGCTATGAAATAGAAGGCCAAGAACACAAGCTGTGTAGGTTGTGGAAAGCTCTCTATGGGCTAAAGCAGACACCGCATGCATGGTACAGCAGGATAGATGCTTACTCGTTGGAAAATGGGTTCGACAAATGTGACGGTGAACCTACTCTCTACATCAAACAAAGTGACGGTAAGATTCTTATTGTCATTTTCTATGTAGATGATTTGATTTTTACAGGCAGTGATGATTTTCTCATCATTGATTTCAAAGCAGTCATAAAAAGTTAGTTTGAAATGACTAACTTGGGGTTGTTAAGATATTTTTTGGGCATAGAAGTAAAGCAAACAGAAAATGGAATTTGTATTTCTCAAGCAAAGTATGTCGCAGAAATATTGGAGAGGTTTAATATGCAGAACAACAAGCCATCACCAACTCCAACCGTCATGGGGTTGAAGTTCAACAATAAATATTGCAGCAACAATGTCAATCTGACATTATACAAGAGTATGGTGGGCAACCTAATGTATTTGACCACAACTAAGCCTGATATAATGTATGCAGTGAGTTTGGTGTCGAGGTTCATGGAGACACCCAAGGAGACACATTGGCAAGTAGCAAAAATAATTTTAAAGTATGTTAATGGGACAAAGGATTATGGCATTTTGTACTTCACAACTAATGATTTTAGGCTGGTTGGTTACACTGACAGTGATTTGGTAGGAAGTATTGATGACATGAAGAGGACGCCAGGATATGTTTTTCATTTGGGCTCGGGAGCCATTTCATGGGCTTCCAAGAAGCAACCGATAGTATCATTATCAACAGCAGAAGCTGAGTATGTTATCACAATAGTAGCAGTGTGTCAAGTAGTTTGGATGAGAAGGATGTTGCAAGATCTATGTCATGAACAAGATGGAGCAACCACTATTTTCTGTGATAACAGTTCAACAATTGCACTATCAAATAATTCTATCTTTCACAAAAAGACAAAGCATAATGATGCCAAATATCATTTCATAAGAGAATTGGTTAATCACAGTGAGATTGTGTTGCAGCATTGCAGGTCAGAAGAACAATTTGCGGACATCTTCACAAAGCCATTGCCACAAGAAAATTTTGTTTATCTTAGAGATTGTCTGGGAATGGTCAATGGCGACAGTTGTGATTAAGGGGGAATGTTGGAAATTAATCTCAACCACCGCAGTAAATGAACTGGCAGCAGCCATACCTCAGTTAATGTTTTGCAGGTTGCGGATTGCATGTGCGGAGAATGACAAGTTCTGAGCAAAGGACAAATACCCATTCCGCAACATATTAAATAAATTAAAGTCAAATAGAAGTTAATACATGTTTATTAAATGAGCATGGGCAAATATTTAATCCGCAAGTTATGTTTAGTTCACAGAAGTTCTGTAATGTCCAGTAAATGATGTCTGCCCATGCTTTGTATTAAATTTGGTCTGTTATGAGTTAAATGTCTTAGATATATATGTGTTTAGATTTTACATGTAAGGTCAAAGAGAGGAGAGTGAGAAAAAGATAGAGAATGTTGTGTAATGTCGTAAGTCTGGAAAGATGAGAGGAGAAAATCATGGAGTGAATTTTGGTGGGTGCGTGAAAATAGTTTCACTGTGTGTTACTCCGCAACCCTGGTGAATGTAAATCCAAGTAACAAGTCTTGTTTTAATTGTGAAGGAGCTGCAATATCCACATGTTAATGTATTTCATGTCTTGAAGTTTCTATTTTAATCTCCTCCTCCTCTCCATAGTTTCTATTTTAATCTCGGCCACTCTATATTGAAAAGAGGATTCATATGATTTGATTTCCGCAACTTTATGGTATGGATTAAGTGAATTCCGCAAATCTGTGTAAATTTTAGTAAATGTGCTATTTTGATTAAAATAATTTCCGCAACTTTGTGTGAACTCCATGTGTTGAGATAAAAGAATTTACTCCCTCAGTGTTTGAAATTCCTAACATTCGCTACTCTATTTGCTCACACTGTACGCAAAAAAATAAAATCAGATTTCACATCTCCTAAGAAAATAAATGTCATAATATACAACTCCATTTCATGGCATAATATACACGGATTCATTCGATGCTTTCGGAACCTATACATTTTTTTGTGTGAATTAATCTAAATCCTCAGTTGAAGTCTGGTCGATTCCACGGGCGGAATAGTTCGTTTGATAACCTTGATAATATCCCCTAACGTTTTGATAGTATCGATAATATCACTATCACGTAAGACCATTTTCCAGGTTTACGCACTCACAGTGCCACTAACAGTGTAAATATTGTGAAATTGCGAAGCTCGGCAAGACAATAGTGTCCATATGGTTTAAATGGAGAACACCGAAACTCTGCTATTTATGCATTTTTTATAACTCTATAATTTCATACTCTTTTTCTTTTTGGTTTTAATTCAAACGCTATTTTGGTAGTATTTTTTGTTTAATTCAAACTCTATTTTGGTAGTTTAAATTATGCGTTGTTCTCTAAATTTTCGTTGGAAAATATTTTGGTTGCACTGTTAACAAGTGTCTTCATTGTAACTATTGGGTAAGATCTGATTTATCTAAAACTCTGTTTTGTTGAATTTTAGTACTGCACACACATTTAGTCAGTGTTTTGTTTTCAATTAAAGGGAAATTCTTTTTTTTAAATGGTAAAAAAGAATAATGAAAAACAAAATTTGCATTCGTAACTTTAATACACTATACATTATCTTACAATTTAATATAGTACAAAATAATGTATCTTACGATTTAATACAATGGAAAGTAATCATTAATAAATTAAAAATAACCATATTCAAGTCAACCTATAAAGAAGAATTTTTTTTTATAGTTCTATCCATTTATTCAAAAGGAAATACACAACACCATACTTGCCAAAAGATGAGTCATAGTCGATGAGTCATTAATATAAAGTTACATGAAAAGATCTATCATTTGGTAAAATATTTATTAAAAAAATAAAAAATTATAATGTTTTTAATTTTATGCTTTTAAAAATAGGCACTTAGGGTTAAGTAGACTCTAGATAAAATAATTATTGTGGATTTATTTTATTAATTTAAATTAATAAAATGAAAAAAGAATCAATGGATAATGATTAGAGATCAATAATTCAAATTTTTGAGAATGGATAAGGATCATAAGGCTTTCCCAGTTCTCTAAAAATATTTGGAGGAAATAAATTAAATATAGCAATTGAGATTGGAGATAAAAATGTAAACAACTACCCTAGTAAAGAGGAAATTACTGGGAAGAGGTGGAATAAAGTTAGAAAGAGGAAAAGCTAGAGTTTAAGTACTTTTGTGAAAGAAACAAAATGAAAGCCTAGGAAAAAATGAAAACAACATCCTGAATTAACTAGACGCAGTTAAGGAAACAAGCTGAAGGGAAAGCAGGCTCAAATAAGTAGATTCAGAATAGACAAGAAGTTGTCTATGGATGAAGGATTTGATCTTCGGGAGGAGCTATGGAGAAATAACTCAAAGGTTAGGTGGAACCTTCTATACCTTAAGTGGTATGCACATGTTAATTTCATTTAACTTAGAATGTTAGTGTTTTTATTACTATTATGGTGAATTAAGGTTGTGTATATGAACTAGATTAAATTTGTGCATGGTTGATGTGGTACTTAAGGAAAAGGTTAAAAGATTTGGTGACAAAGAATTTGAAATTTTGTACATTTGACAGAGTAGACTACATTAATTAGAGCAGTCCTCTATATGGTGGTACAAACAAAAATCTGAAGAGTGCCAACTCTCAGAATGTCTAAACCTTGATAAAGTTTTAGATCTGAGGTTAGGTGACTCTCAGAATTAATTACTGGATAATATTATTGTTTAAATTTTGTTTTTCAAATCAATAAAACATATCAGCATACTATTATGAAAGGGAAATAAATTTGCATGACAGATAATGTGAAATTTGTACAACTAAAACAATTATTATAATGTTGTATAATTGAACCAAGTAATACATGCACTGTAATATAATGGAAAAGAAGGGAAATATCTTTCAGGAAGAACTCAGAAACTATTTCTATAATTGAAATAATAACTTTAAGTCAAGTAGTATATAAGATTTCATCATAACTGCTTGAAGAGAGAAATGAATCTGTTGCATATGTTACATATTCATGTAATTATAATTACATACATCCTTAGAGTTTCACAGTTCAGTTTAAATCCATGTTTAACAAAATTGTACAAATTAGGAATCCTATTCCTTTATAATAAATTGTAAAGTCTCTCGGAAGTATATGTAGATACAGCGTGTGAGAAAGCCCAAAAGAGTTACTGCACAGACCCAGAAAGAAACAGTCCCCAATTTATGATCAAATAGAGAGGGCCAATAGAAATATACAAACAATAGAAATAGGTGAACCTTACCTACATAGGACAGAACTAGGAACCAGTTTTGGTTCCGGTATATAAAAAAAACAGGAAATAAAATTAGATTTCAAAAGAAAAAAGGGTTAATTTATTACCTTGGAGACAAATATGGGATGTTCCACCCGCAATGATATTAGGAAAATTAGACATTGCAGAGAAGTATGAAATGTGCATCCAAAAAACTAAGAGAATGAAGTTAAAAGGGATTTATTGAAATCTCCGAGTATTATTAATATATACTCAATTTAAGGTGAATAGCACAAAATTGAAACTCAATTCGAATGGAAGTAAAAATATGTACGGAATGTTGAAAACAATGAGCAAGAAGCTATCGTAGAGATCCACCAAGTGCAAACCTAACTATGTAAAACAGAGGAAGTAAGGCCTCATGGCATTGGTTGACTAGGAAGGCGAATCTTCTAAGTATGGCTTAGTCCTCAACGTGAAGATAGGAAAATGGAAATCTGTTTCCTCAATTAGTATTGAAAAATGCTAGTACCGAAATTATTCCACTAATTTTATATAGACTTTGTAAAGATCTCAGGAAAGCTGACTCGCAAAAGTACTACCCGAGTGTTGAGCTGTATTAATCACTATTGAATGACTAAATAATATACATAAATTATCAATCCAAGGACATCTTTTTATTCCAACGACAGTTGCACTGTTTGTGCCAATACACTCAACTAGAAGCAATTCCAATTATAAGAAATAGTTGTTGAAGTAAATGTTGGAAGTATATCATTCATGCAGAAATAAAATGATCTACGAGACTAGAATCACACTTCAGTTAATATGTTCTAGCGCGCCACACAACAAGTATCCACCTGGTGTCTCTAATATCATAAGTGTAACAACATAAAAAGTATTGAAATAGAAGCGGATATATTCACAGCTGAACAACAGCAACAACACCTCTACTGATACATAAACTGAAATACAAACACATATACACAACTACTTAAATCACTGCAATCACTGCAAAGAAGGAGGGCCCTTCCTCCCTAGCAGGGCACAGGTAGAGGAGAGAACTTAACGGAAACTAAACTGAATAAAACATGTAACAATAATAACAGGATAATCTGTATTAATATGAGAAAAATTACAGAACCAAAATAATGTTGTTCTCCGCTCACCTTTCGACCTCTAGGGCTGAGAACTATATAGTGGTTACATCTCATAAAATCAAGGGATAGATCAGTCATGAGAATCTTCTGATTCTCATGTTGATCGAAATCGAATACATATAGCTATAACCACTTCTTAATAAAATTCTGACTAGAAAATTATAGATTACAATCAAAACCGCCCATAGGCTGTTATTCCAAAAATGCAATGCTAAAAAACTTCTACAGCTATCGCCATAAAACCATATTTGTAGTGTAACAGCTAAAGGAGAAGTCAGCAACAGATGTTGACGAGATCCAATTAGTGGTACAACTATATTAGCAGTTCACGAGCCGGTCTGTAACCGTAGTTTGCCAACGAGTCTGTAATAGCAAGGTGTAACAACATTGCTCGTTGTAACAACACACCCTTAATTTCTCCTGTGTACCTCATGCTCGGGATATTTGGTGCTACAAACGACACCTAGAAAGACAACACAAAGACCATAGATATTCTCCAAACATTCACCCTCAATTAGTCATAAAAAGGAATGATATATCATAATAATTGATGAAATGGTAGAGTAATGAAAATAAGATGAAACAACACAAGTTAGGATAGAAAGGTAGGAAAAAGAGGAAAATATAATCCCATTGGTTATAGTCATGAGGCAAAATAGGGAAAACAAATTTAGGAAAAGTGTGAAAAAATGGCACCCAACATCTCCACCCAACTGAAACACTTGCATGTCCTCATGCAACTCATCTCTCATGGAAATACCACTGATGCAGGTCGGTGAGATCATAAGCATCAGATGTATCTTTGTCTGCAAACCTGTACCCCTAATTAGCCGTCAACTTCCATACCGAGGACTCTGACTCATACTTACTCAATTCATAATTACTCTGATAATCCTCAATTAGCAACCAAATCAAAGGAAACTTGAATCTCAATCCAACGCACAAAGCACTAAGAAAACATATTTCATTAAATTTGGAATTGTTTATTATAACGACATCACTAGAATTGAAATTTTTAGTTATTTTGAAATTCTATATCCATTATATAGTTTCAATTTTAATGAAATATGTGTTCAAGGGATTATATGATCTGTGCATATGCTGGTACATGTGTAACAACCACCACGAAATTCTGGAATGAGAATGGGTCCCCCTTCAATAGCTCAGCACTACTGGCTTCCATGCTTTTCAAGCACCTAGTCACAGCTCGGCTCTTCATCATTGAAAACTGATTGAGGCAGAAGTTCACAGTTCTTCTTCTATAAGTGGCAACTGATTCTTTAATCCTAGGGGTACTCAAAATTCTCCTAAATTCTCGCCTTAAATCAGTGGCCCATCTCGGTTCTGCCTGAAACCATAATGCCATCTTCTCCTCATTAGCATCCATAGATTTGATGGCCAAATGCCATTCAATTTGATTCTTCATGAAGGACACAAAATATTTCAACTGAAGATCCCCCATATAGGAGAATATTGTCACAACCATCTGCACACTCACATGCTCACAAATGATATTGTGTAATAATATCTCACACAGCAGGCTTTGCTCATCAAAATCAGAGGCACGGAAAACATCTAAAAATGTGTGAGTGGAAGAACATAAATAGGGTCTGTCCTCCATAACGACTTTCATCTAGAACATGAAGTAACGTACCCATAAAAAAATAGGTTAGGATGGAGAAGGTCATTTGCAACCCAGCAAATTGAGGGCGAGATCATGAAGTTTTTGCTTGTCTATGGTAAGATCCTGAACCTGCTACTATAACAGGAGTAGTTGTTCCTCCTGTTTCTTCAGAGCTTCCTTCTTCTTATAATTCTCCCATCCCTTCTTCAACTCTTCTTTCATGCATATTTCATGTAAAGTGTTTGTTTTTCTCTGATTTTCGTTCAGTGAAATCGTCCCCTCTCAAAGGGAGATTGCTTCCTGTTTCCACTTTTATAATTAGGAAATCAACAATATTTTCTCATAAATCCATCCCGAGATGGGACCCGACGTTATTTTTCATTCAATATCAAAATTAATAATGGGTGTAACATCCTATACCAAATGGAGTTGTTCCACCTCTACTGCTGGTTCTTATGTAACAACAGCTTCCTCGGTGGGTTCTTATGTGTCAGCCCCTTCGTTTCCACCTAGAGTAGCCTCTGTGTCCATTTTTGTTTCTTCTACAATAGGAGTGGCCTCCACAGGTTCTTGTGGGTCGAATTTTAGGTCAATTATGATAGGAGGCTTTGCTTTAACTGTTGGTTCTTGTGTAACAGCCTCCTGCCATTCTGTTTTTGTTTCCATTGGGATGATGTTTTCTCTACAAACCTTATATCCCGCTACTGTTAATTCTTGAAAACATGTCGTGCATACAGACACTAGGATTTCCTTCCCCCCAAATAATTTTCACTTTAATTCTTCATTTTCCTTTCTTAGATTTTTGAGATCTAAAAACATAACATGAGTTTCACCCTTACCTGATGAGGAGGGTTGCCTTTATTCTTCTAATACTTCTACTTATGTCTGCTTTCCAGCGGTAGGAAAAGGTTATGCAGGTATGTTGACTTTCACCTTTTTTTTGGCCTTCTATCACCAATTGGTTCATCAGTAGGCTCTTTCCCAATTCTAACTTCAGCAGGTCGCGTCTGGGTTTGCACTTCTGCCTGACTTTCTCCTGAAGTCATGGTTTGTTTCCCCCGGCTTGTCCTGGACCTCTTTCACTTGCATTCTTCCCAAGTTTTTCCTTGTTGGCCTAGGGCATCTAGCATGATTAACTTGATGAGTCCGTGAGTAGTCACACATGCCTCCGGGTGTGCTGCTATCTTTATTGCTACTGCCATATGCTTGATGTTCCCTAACAAGTAGAATGGAAGATTAATATTTTTCTGGTGCCGAAGGTTATTAAGTAGAGGAAAGAGATAGTTAAGCACTATCATGGATCTTCCCTTACAAGTGATATATTTAATTAAACCCAGGGTGACATCTGCCCAAGGATGAGGAAGCAACAACCTATCAATTCCTCTCCCTTTCTTCTCAAGTTTTTCTTCTCCTTATAGGAAGTCTTCTTTCAAGGAGGGGTCATTGATTTTTCTGTTAAAGCACCTCCGTCCCTCTACCGGCAATGTAGTTACTTGGGCAATTACCTCTTCAGTCACCTCAAATTACAAACCCCTAACTCAAGTTTGATTGTTGTTCAAATTCTGAGCAAATTCAATTGTCACCGCCTCGTCTGAGCCTTCTAGTTTCTGGAAATACTCAATCCATCCGGCATCTCTGAATATATGGTAGGATTTTGGACAATTCTGCAAGGCATCCATAGAAACCGGCCCGTGCCTAACCGCTGGTCCACCCATCTTGGTGTTTGTTTCTAAATTCGCTTCTTGCTACTTAGCCTCACTGTAATGTCACTGCACTACTCATTGTTTCTTGGCATCTCTGTTTATCCCAATTGACAAGTTTACAATGAGTATGCAAGGTTTCAGTCAAGGAGGTTGATGGGAGGTGACAGATTTTACGGATTACCGAATCATACCTTACACTAATATTCATAAATTTCTCGTTATGAAAAGTAATGGGATCTAGTATACACGCTCTTTTCCAACCAGATTTAGTCATCATTGGCATTTTTGTTATTAATTGGGTGCATGCGGATTTGATAGAGGTTTATGACTACGAATTTTTGCAATGATTTCAAGACATATCCCCTCCCCCACCTTAATGGTGACGGCCGCCCATGGTCGTCGCAGGAATATCTTTAATCCTGCCAATTAATCACCAAATCATAAATGATAACGTTACCTTTTGAATGAAATACCTGAGGTGACGTGGAGGAAGATTTAGAATTAGCGGCGTTCTTTGTAGTGCTCGTGTTGTTGTGTTTGGTTGGCACGATTATTGCTGTTATGGGATGAAACATAAGAAACAGTTTTCGTGGTTGTTGGTTGTTACATGTGTAACAGCCGTGACAGCCCTTAGATTATTCGTCAAAAAACATAATAATCAAGAGAAATTGGTACAAAAAAGAAAATTACATGAATACCATCATCATTTAGAATGGATCAGGAAAGGAAGATGATGTTTCGGGGAGAAAAATATGGGTGTAATAGCCGCCACAAGAGTGGTTTTCAACTGTCACCACTTGTCTGACTATGCCCTGAAAAAGGGTTTTCACAGTTAGATTTATTATTGTTTTTATTTTATTTTTATTTTGTTATATATATAAATAGGTGTAACAACTTCCATAAAGATGGTTTTCAACTGTTACACTTATTGGAATTTTGATTTTCAGGCTACACAAGAGAATGTTCCCCTGTTGTTGTAACATGAAGATTATAGTCCTCGACAATGTTGACAAATGATTCCTTCAAAGCGGGTTGATGATATAATCTTAGACGGTGTCCATTAACCAATAACAATGTCTTAGTACTATCAATGGTGATCAATTGTACAGTCCCATTGTCAAAGACCATGTCCACTTCGTAAGCACCTAGCCATCTGGTGCAGAGCTTTCCTTCGAAATATTTGAACCTTGAATCATACAAAAGAGCCCAATCTCCTTTCTGGAAATTTTTCTTCTTGATAAACCCATCATGCCATCTATCTCTTTGCCGCTGAATGATTTCTGTTTGTTGAATAGCAGCCAGTCGTTTCTCTTCCAACTCATTGAGTTGGTTCAGTCTTTGTGTATGTGTCGTACTCAAATCCAGATCGACCTGCAATGCTATTATTAATGTCTTTATCTCAAAATCTATAGGGAATAGAGGATTCTTACCATACACCAATTCATATGGTGAGGATCTTGTAGTATTCCTCCCTGTTGTCCTATAAGCCCACAATACCTTTGGAAGCTTCTCAACCCAATTTCTTCGGTGGTTGGCTACTGTCTTTGTTAAGATTCCCCCAATGACTTTATTGGTGCTTTCTACTTGACCATTTGCTTGTGGGTGATATGATGAAGTGATTCTGTAATGAATTCCATACTTTTCAACCAACTTCTTGATCAAATGAGATGTGAACTGAGGCCCCCCATATGTCATTATCTCTCTGGGTATTCCGAAGCGAACAAAAATATCTTCAAACAATAAGTCTAAAATATCCTGTTCTATTGTTCTAGTTAGTGCCTTTGCTTCAACCCATTTTGTGACATAATCAGTGCAGACCAATATGTATAATTTTTGCTATGATGAAGGATTAATTGGCCCCACAATGTCTAGGGCCCATTTCTCAAATGGTTCTATCACTATCTGAGGTCGTAACGACATCTCATCTGATTTCAAAGGCTGGCCCATTCTTTGGTAGCTGTCACATCCTTTCACAAAATTCTTGGCATCTTGGAATATAGTTAGCCAGTAGTACCCTGTTGAGAGTACTTTATGTCTTGTCTTGTTGTCAGTGAACTGTCCTCCACAAGGTTCCTCATGACAAGCCTTCAAGATCTCAAATACCTCATCTTCTCTAACACGTCACCTAATATGAAAATCTGGCCCAGCATGATAGAGATTGCCTTCTATCCAGGAATAGGTAGCACTCTATTGTATAATCTTCCTTCTTTCCTTGGAAGACAATTGGTGTGGGAATTTTCCTACACCAAGGCAATTGGCTATATCTGCATACCATGTTGAGTGAGTAGAGATGGAAAAACGATATTCATATGGAAAAGAATCCTCAATGGTAGTGCAGTCATCACTTATATTTAATCTAGAAAGAAAATGAGCAACTACATTATCTTTTCCGGGTTGATCTAAAATAGTAATATCAAATTCTTGTAACAGCAATTACCATCCTGTAACTCTACCATTAGTAACAGGCTTGTTCATCAAAAATCGAATTGCAGCATGGTCAGTGTGTACAAATACTTGGTACCTGGTGATGTAGTGCCAAAATTTGTTGATAACATGCACTACTGCTAGGAATTCCTTCTCAGTAATAGTGTAGTTAAGTTCACCTGGAGTTAAGTTCTTACTAATGTAATAAATGGCGTAAGGTTTCTTCTCCTCCAGTTGCCCCAGAACAACACCCACATCCATGTCAGATGCGTCTATAGCAATATGAAATGGCAATTCCTAGTTTGGTCCTCGTAAAACAGGTGTTTTTGTTACACAGTTTTTCAACTTTAAAAAGGCCTACTCACATTTCCCTGTCCACAAAATTTTTTCATCTTTCATTAGTAATGAAAATAGAGGAAATTTAATCTTTGAAATGTTCTCTATAAATCTCCTATAGTATCCTGCATGTCCCGAAAAATGGCGTACCTCTTTTGGAGTTTTAGGGGTCAGGATTTTTGAGATTACCTCAACCTTGATTCCATCTGCTGAAATGAAATGTCCCAGCACAATTCCCTCGGTCATAATTATGTGGCAATTTTTCGTGCTCATAGAAACATTAGTTTGTTCACAACGTTCCGACACTTTTTCCAAGTTAGCTAATGCTGTCTCAAAGGCATCCCCATAGGGTGTAAAAGCATCCATAAATATTTCAGGACAATCATTAAAAATATCAGAAAAAATACCCAATATTTCCCTTTGAAAGGTTGTTGGTGCATTAGAGAGGCCAAAGGGAAGGACTCTATATGCAAAAGTACCCCATGGGAAAGTGAAGGTTGCCTTGTATTGGTCTTCTGGGGCAATCTGTAATTTGATTATAGCCACTAAAACCATCTAGAAATGAAAAGAATTTTTTAACAGAAAGAGTATCCAAGACTTGATCAATGAATGGTAAAGTAAAATGGTCATTTTCAGTGGCCTTGTTAAGCTCTCTATAGTCAACACAAGCTCTCCATTTGTCATTATTTTTTGGAACTATGAAAAGCGGAGACACCCACTAGATGTCAGAAATGGGGTGGATGAAATTAGCATTAAGGAGTTTTTGCAATTCTTCTTTCACTATCTCCTTAAGTGCAGGGTTCATTCAGTGTTGCGATTTTCTAACTGGTTTGCAGTCCTCTTTAAGGTAAATGCGGTGAGTGCATAGGCCATGATGGATTCCTTTCATATCCGTATATTCTCATGCAAATTCCTTTTTGTATTTCTGTAACAGTTTTATCAAAAATCTGTTTTGTTCAGCAATCAGGTTAGGATTGATGTTTAAACATTTCCCAGGTTCGATTTAAACATGACTATTGATAGTATGCAGAGTTGTTTTCAAATGTTCAATAATTGCATCATATACCTCATCTTCTTCTCCCAAATCTCTAATGGAGGCAACAAGGAGTGAATTACTAATAAAACCATTAATGATATTGTCCTCTGTTTCATTCTTAAAGTATTGTGCTTTTCCAAGCGTGAGAAGAGGTAGGGAAAGATCAGATTCAGGTGCAAATTCGTCCCACCAAGGACTACTCAAATCCATATGAGGTTTTGTTGGGGGATGAAGGTTCAGGTTATGATTTGCATGTCCATCTGAAATCACCATAGGTCCGAACCTAGATTCAATATATGCGTCTGCAGTGGCCAGCCACGGTCTTCCTAAGATTAAAGGATGACCCCCCAGGTTGGATTTGATTTGTAAAATGAGAAAATCAACCGGATAATTCCAGGAAGACATAGTGATAACCCCATCTTCTATCATTACCTCGGGCTTGACATGGGACCTATCTGCTAATTCAAGCACTGTGGGTGTAGGTCTATGTCCATGAAGTCCTACAGAGATGAATAGGTATTTAGTCATGACATTAATATATGCACCTAGATCAATCGAAGTATTGGTTATAGGTTGATTTTCAATATGGGCAGACATTGTAGGGTTCCCTGGGTCATTATATTTAGTCAACAAAGGCTAATCAATCATGAGATCAGACAATTTACCCATGACATGGATAGTAGCAGGGTCTTTAGGTTTCCTTCCAGGTCTTTTGATGCATAGATCCCTCATTGTTTTAGCATAGATAGGCACTTCCTTAAGAGCTTGTAACAACAGAATTTGCACATACAAATTTTGTAGTTCCTTGAGGAATTTGGATTCAGGTTGTGAGACTAGCCCAGTTTCAGTTAATCGTTGAGGGTATGGAGGATTATGAATGCTAACAGCTGAGTCAGCTGTCACAGATGCACCAACCTTGCTTGGACTGGCTGTTGAAGAAACAGCAGATCCTCCTAAGCTGGCCGCTGCAAATGTAACAACGGGTGTTTTATCAGCTGGTACATGTGTAACAACTACCTCAAAATCGTCCATATCCTTCCTAGGTGATTCACATTATTTGGTAATAATGGGAGTATGATCAGATCTGATTACTTTCCCTGATCGAAGATGAACATCGTTAAGTCCAATAGGAGTAATAAGATAAGTCTAGAGGGTAACCAGAGCATCCATGCTCTAGGCTGCCTTATTATTTGGATTGGGGTTAGGTTGCATAGGTAATTGGGGTCAGACAGAAGGTGTAGGATTTTGAATAGAAGACAGTTGTAATTGTTGTTGCTGCACTGGTATTGGAGGGGGTATTAGACCTTGGCCATTACTTCTCCAGTTCTGACCCCAAGGATTGGGTTGTGATGGAGGATATTGCATTGGTGGAGGAGACGGCAACTAGTTCCATGGTGAAGGGAATTGTGTTGAGGAAGGAGTAGGATACTGCCATTGATATTGTTGACTATTATAAACATTATTCCAAGGATAAAAAGATAAAAAATCTGAAGGCATACCTGTAGGTCGCAGCTTCCATGGCCTTTTTGATCGGATGAAATAAGAAGATTGAACATCCTCGTTTGATTCTTGAAGTACCGCCTTTAATCTCGATAATTCAGGACACTAATTTGTAGAATGCGCTAACTCACAGATGTTGCATAGGCTGAAACTATTCAGTCCAGATTCTCTTTCCAAATGTTTCTTTTTGCATCAGGAACAGAATATTTCTAAGGTTGCTTCAACTTCTACTTGTGCTATCTTAACTTGTACCATAGTGATCTGGGCAGAGAGAGTGCTAAGGAGGTCGGTTTTAAAATCATTAAATAAGTTCTCGATCTCTGCTCTGGTTACTCCTCCACTCATGGACTTCTGTATTCGGACTGAAGGATCCCGAACTGAAACTTTCCCCTTGACCGATCCTCTTGAGCTACGGAGGCAAAGCTTCATTATTTCATCAAGCGGTTCTTGCGATATGTCTCCTTTTACCAATAGGTTCAGATGCTCCAGAAAATCGTCTCTTATACCTCTGAAAAATATGGGCTTTATAATTTCCGGGTCTGATTTACTAACCTTAGACCTTTGTAAATTGTAGTGAAATCGCTCCATATATTCTCTCAGGCTTTCCTCCTCCTTCTGTGAAATTTTGAAAGTCTCATCCTTCAAATCCCTGGTTCGACAGTAATCCTGATAATTAAAGAGGAAGGTCTTCCTCATGTCATTCTAGGTTCGAATCGTACTACCACCCAGTCTCATGAACCATATTAATCCTGCTCCTTTCAAAGTAGCAGGGAATAATTTCAGCTTCTGGGCATTTGAAGTGTCATAACCTCTACACAGCACATCAAATTCGAACAGAAAGGTATTGGGGTCTTCAAAAACCATCCCTTGAAAGGATGGTAGGGATGATAAAGGAATATTCTTCATAGGATCCTCATCCCTTGTTACTACTATTGGGAATTCAAAATTAACAGAGCTATCTGTCTTGACATTCTCATCCCCCATGGCTAATTCTTCCCGATGGGATGAACTGACCTCGGAGTGTACTGAAGATTGACAAATAAAAGGATCAGGTTGCTCCAGGACCAACTGTTTAACAACAATACCAACGTCCAATTCATGATCAACTGAATTTTGTCCCTCAGGTCCCTGATGCTCCCCACTGGTCTCTCCATGTCCTTCAATTCTCAGATCTTGATCAATAATTCTCCACTACTGTTTTGACTCTGGACTCTTATTATCAAGAGTGGATATGATTTTCGAAGGATGGTGAGGTCCATACATGGAATACACCGATGGTCTAGGCTTTGATATGGTAGCTGCTTTCTCTGGTCATGTCTTCCTATTATCTCTATATGACATGGACTGTTCCTTTTCTGCCCTTGAGATCATATCTCCAAAGAATGTCTTTCTTCCCAAATCTACACTCTTATTTTCCTTCTTACGACCCGTTTTTCCTATGGTTAGTAGAGTGGGGGGTGTTTGTAGATGTTGATGTTTTCCTACCGTCACACATAGGCCCTATGTGTATCAATTCATCCTATAAGTGCTTCAGTTTCTATAGCAGTGAGCCCGCCCAAGTTCATTAGAGTGATGCGCAGATTCTTACCTCTCATCTTATCGCCCAACGACTGTATTTCTGAAGACACCTTAAAAGAACACCCAAAAATTCAACTCCTAAGTGTGCCAGCAAGACATTGGTGAGCCCTCTCAAGTTTGTTAGAGTGATGTGCATGTTCTTACCTCTCGTCTTACCGCCCAGCAATTGTGTCACTGGAGACACTCTAAGAAAATAAAATGCTCATAAATTCACTCTCCTAAGTGTCCCAGCAAGACATTGTTGAGCCCGCTCAAGTTCGTTAGAGCGTTGTGCAGGTTCTTACCTCTCGTCTTACAGTATGGAAATTGTGTCGTTGGAGACACTATAAAAAACACATGAAAATTGCACTCCTAAGAAACAATTCTGATTGATTGGATCGTCACTTCCATCCCCGATAGCGACGCCAAAATGCTGGGTTGTATTAATCACTATTGAATGACTAAACAATACACATAAATTATAAATCCAGGGATGTCTTTTTATTCCAATGACAATTGCAATGTCTGTGCCGACACACTCAACCAGAAGCAATTCCAATTAAATGAAATTGTTGCTGAAGTAAATGCTAGAAGTAAATCAGTAATTCAGAAATACAATGATCTACAAGACTGGAAACACACTTCAATTAATATGTTCTAGCGCACCACACAAAAAGTATCCACCTAGTGTCTCTAATATCATATGTGTAACAACATACAAAGTATTGAAATTGAAGCAGATATCTTCACAACTGAACAACAACAACGAAACCTCTATTGATACATAAACTGAAATACAAACACATATACACAACTACTTAAATCACTGCAATGCCTGCTAAGAAGGAGGGCCCATCCTCCCTAGCAGGGCATAGGTAGAGAAAATAACTTAACTGAAACTAAACTGAATAAAGCATGTAACAGCAATAACATGATAATCTATATTAATATGAGAAAAATTACAGAGCCAAAATAATGTTTTTCCCCGCTAACCTTTCGACCTCTAGGGTCGAGAACTATATAATGGTTACATCTCAAAAAATCAAGGGATAGATCAGTTATGAGAATCTTGTAATTCTCATGCTGATCAAAATAGAATACATATAGTTATAACTACTTCTTAATAAAAGTCTGACTATAAAATTATAGATTACAATCAAAACCACCGATAGGTTGTTATTCCAAAAATACAATGCTAAACAACTTCTACATCTATCGCCATAAAACCACAGCTGTAGTGTAATAGATAAAGGATAGGTCAGAAATAGGTGTTGAGGAGATCCAGTCAGCGGTAGAACTGTATCAACAGTTCGCTAGTGGGTTTGTAACAACAAAGTGTAACAACAGTTTTCCAGCGGGTCTGTAACAACAATGTGTAACAACATCGCTCGCTGTAATAGCATACCCTTAACTGCTCCGGTATACCTCGTACCCACACTCTTTGGTGCTACAAATCACATTTGGAAATACAACACAAAGACCATATATCTTCTCCAAACATTCATCCTCAATTAGTCATAAAAAGGCACGATATATCATAATATTTGAAGAAACGGCAGAGTAATGAAAATAAGGTGAAACATCACAAGTTATGATAGAAAGGTAGGAAAAAGAGGCAAATATAGTCCCATTGGTGATAGTCATTAGGCAAAATAGGGAAAACAAATGTAGGAAAAGTGTGTAAAATCGGCACCCAACACTGAGTATAAAAACAAAATGTATCAAGGGTGCGAGAATAGAGAAAAGATAGGTAAATTACCTCTATTAAATGGTGAAATCAAATTTTGAAAACCCTTGTAGTAGATAGAGGGAAGAGATATGAATTATTGGTTCTATTCTTCTGTAAATCACACAGAAGTAATATTAAAAACTTAAATGAAGGAAATAATGATTGAAGTGTCTGACCGAAATTAGAATTAGCCGCACTGAAGAGTAAAATTGTAAATAAAAATACTCTTTATTAAGTGACCCAAAAGGGATAGAACTGTAGGGAAGACAGTAGTATATCCAGAGTGTTTCAAGAATGATGGCCTTAGTGGTCGTGGTTGGGATTGGATAATCGACCTCTAGCCAAAACTCCATAGGGAGGAACTTTGGGAGCCGAGAAATTCTGGCCACTCTGCAATACTAAATCAAACGAGAAACGCAGATAGAGGTGATGAAAGTTATATCTGTGAGTAAAGAAAGGAAATTAGAAAAAAAACATCTGAAAGAGCATCAAGTATATATGTAAATGCACTGAATCAAAACAACCTCTTTCTTGCAATTCTTAAAACGTTGTGTGGAAGTTTAACAAACTGTGAAGGAAAAGGCAATACCTGAGAGGACTTACGATCCTTCCGAGTACATTCTCGGTATAGGAATCAAAATATTTAGTGTGGACGAGCCCCAACAATTTCCAAAATTTCTGTTGAAAGCCATGAATTAATTAGGAAGAAAACGAAATATTAGAATAGTGAAACTAAAACCACCAAGTTTAATTTCATAAAAACATTAAGTAAGATATTGAACCTGGATAATACGTGGAAATTGCCTCTGCGTGGAAACTATAACCTTCGATTCAAGTTTCTAGAATGAATTCACAGCGCCAATTGAACACAAGAATTTAGGTGGGTGGAAAAAAAAAATGTATAAGGTTTAACTGAAAAATGATCGTCATAGCAGAGGCCGAGAGAGAGAAGTGGCTTAGCCGAAACCGTATAGTGAAAAATGGTCACCACCCAAAAACATAAATGTTTATAGAATTCCCAAACCCTAACGAAGAGAGAATCACATCGTCCAAGTGTACACAATCTAGTTGTTGAACATTTCACCTGGTTTTGAGAGATAAATCACCTCTGGACAAAGTCATGTGACCAGGTACTGGAAATTTAATACTAACGATCCCGAGGTAAATGGTGTACAGAAATTTGGTGTACATATATGTCAAGAATTCTTTGCAATTAATCATAGTAATTACCAGATCATGGCCATATCGTAAGACGTATACAAATTTGTTGGCATGGAGTATTTTTCCATGGGTTGTCATACGTTAAGTTACGAATAAGCTTGAAATAAATCACAATACATTAAAAGGGCGATGCTTGTGAAGTCGATCTACATATATTTGCATGAAGGAAATGGAATACAATAATCACGCTATTCCTTTCTTAGACTATAAAGATTTAGTCATCTCATGGTGGGTTAAGAACTAATTGGGAATGTCGACCCACATAACCATAAAGTAGAAACCTTAATAAGTTTTACGTATAAATGTATGAGGCCTACGAAATGATTAATAGAATATTGAATAAATATGATAAAAGTATAAAGAAAACTACCAACCATACCATTTAAAATGACGGGTCAATTGAGTGGTGGAGGAAAATGTATATAGGACTCCATCGAATTATAACCTCGATGGGTTAACATAAAATAGGAACGTAACCTTGATATAGAGGTAAGGGGAATATTATTACAAATGATTTCATAATGGTCAAACTTTCTGGAATACCATTAATTCGAACAAGGCCACTATTAATGAGTAAGTTCTACCACGTGGATCTTTTTATATAGATAGTCCAAAGGTGAAAGGTAAGTTCTAACATGCTAAAATAGGGTCTATATGGGTGGAGTATGAAGTTAGAAGATACATTAAGTACTTAACATGGAAATGAGTTGGGTAATAATAATTAAAGCGGAATTTAATTGTTACTCTATTAACTCCCATGAAAATAAAATGAAGTTGTTCCTAGATGTAAAGTAACATGGAAATTTTAGAGGTGGAATTATAGCCCCAAGGGGTATATCTTTAGGGGTATATCTTTAAATAGTGAAATATTAAAAATACCGCTAAGTAGAAGATTGATGGATAATATATGTCACACGGTGACGAAAAATAGACCATACATGGTATGGAATTTATCTGAATGCTATAAAAGAAAAGAAAAAATTGTGGGAAACAAAGATGTTACAAATGATATCAGAGCCCATGTTAAAACACTGGGCCAAAAATGTGTGCTCAAACCAGAAATAAAATTTGTTGTTGTAAATTGGTTATTAAATTAAATTTTCACTAATGTATACGTTTACATATAGTGACTTAGTGCAGAACCATAAAAATACAAACCATGAGTGAAGGGTAGAAGCTGTATGTGGATCTGGGTGGTGCAGAAAAATCCATCAGATCCTAATGACCCATTGTTGGTCATGATACATCAGATGCAAAGAGAAAAGGCATTGAAAATTTCTCAAAAGATTCTGAGGAAGATGAAGCCCTTAGACAACAATCTAGAAGGAAAAGGGAATTTCAAGGTGAATTCTGAAAATTAAAACCTCCCTCCTATGATGGAGAGAAGGAGGAAGATACATAAGCGTGGCTTATAAGCATGGTAAAATATGTTCAAGTTGTTCATATGAAAGTAACTTGAAAGCTGGGATGGCTATTTACAAATTCCAGATAAGGCTACCTTGTAGTGGTAGGAAAATAAGTGCAAAAAAATGTCACTTAAAAGGATGTTCAAATTAAAATTAGTAATAGATATCTGAATAACCGATAATAGGATGACAAAACCAAAGATTTTCGTGAGCTTAGGTTGGAACAACTTATTATTGTTGAGTTTTTACCACATTGACGAAGCTTCTTCGATCGGTGCCTTATATACTAGAAGAAGAGGCAAAGGTAGGATGATTTTAAAAATTGCCTACCTACTAGCTATAAGGAGAGGAATGAGGAATTCTGTCTCTTGAATTTCGTAAACCAATAATCTGAAAAGTACTAATTGTAGAATAACGTTAACTGTGATTAGTAAGAAAAGAGAACGATGAAAGGTGTGGAGTGAAAGGACCACAAATTGAGAAGACTCTCCTTCAAAGTTCAAGTATATACTTGAAGGATAGAAGTAATGATAATAAAATAGAAGGTAAGGATACCGAATCAATTATCGTTGATTAAATACTTTTAGAAATAGAATTGGACCAAAAGAGTTATAAATAATTGAAAATTGTAGGCATTCTATCAGTAGAAGTATAAAATCTGTGTAGTACAAAATAGGCTAGAGACAATTGAAAAGAAAATTAAATGTATGAATGTGAAACAACCTGTTCTGGTTGATGAATTTAGGTGCAGTGTAGAAAAAGAAAGAAAATTTCCAACAAGTTGGAATTGTTTAACCAAGTTACTAAAAGAAAAGTGACACATAAGTTACCCAAAATTGTTGTAAAGTAAATGGTTATAAATAACATGAGTTAAATGTTCTATTTTTCGATTCCTATGTGGTGTTGGTAGGAATGGATGGGTTAGAGAAACTAAAAGACATACTAAACTATTTAGATAAAACAATACAAGGTATAGGTAGTGAAGGACAACCAGTGATAACAAAAATGACAACCCAACCGAATATCAGTGAGGAAAATCTCAACACTACATTTGAAAAGAACAAGAAGAAAAGAGATTACAAGGTTATGCTATAGAATTAAGACACTAAACTGAAAAAAGAACTTGCAGAAAACTTACCAATCATCCAAAAGAATAAGGAGGTACTTCTAGATGAAACTCCTCATATACCCCCTAAGAGATGATATAATTTTTAAGTGAAGTTAAGACCATGAGCTATACCAGTCTCTAAAGCCCTACAGGACGAGTACCCCAAAATTGTAAGAGTTAAAACTGCAGATATAAATTTTTTTGAATAGAAACTATGTAAGACCAAGTATATCCCTACTAGGAGCACCGATAGTGTTGGTCAAAACAAAATTTGGAACCTTCAGATTAGGTATAGACTACTGAAAACTGAATAAACTAATGATCAAGAATGAATATTCTCTACTCAGGATAGATGGTCAATAAGTTATTATAAAATGAGAATTAAGAAGAGATGTATAAAGAACAAGATACATAATTTATGAATTAGAAGTTCTAAGTGGTTGGATGGATAATGTTTTGCTCCTTTACATGTCAAGTAAAACAGAAAATAAAGAAAAGCTCATAATTGTTTTACAATTCTGAAAAATTTGAAGAACATAAAAGGCATGATAGACTTAACAAAAAGGAATTTTAAAAGAATAAAATTTGGTGGTTGAGTTGTGTAAATTCAGAAACAAGTTGAGAAGTGCAATGAGAAAAGATCAATGGATCAGTATTTCCTAATGTCTTAGCCATATTATCAACCATGGTTTTGGAAAAATACTAGAGGAGCTTGGTAGAAATACTCTTAGTCTTGGCTTATATTATTTTTCTTTACCCGCGCAAGGAGAGAAAAAGGAATGGACCGAAAAAGGTCAATATAGTTTGAATAGTTAAAAGACTTAAACTAATAATTACTCTTGTTTGTAAGATTATGACCCAATCCAAGAAATGGTAAGTGGTACTAATGCTTGGGGAGAAGGATCAGAAGTAGTATTATTACTCAGTTATACCATATGATTCAAGAAAAATTTAGAAAAATGAATAGAATTATAATGAGTATGTCTTAGAGTTGTTGCTGAAATATATGTTGCAGGAAGTAGAAAAAAATTACCTATAAAGTGAGAAGAGGTTTTGATCCTAGAACACATAAGGCTGAATTTCATCCGGATCTTGGGGGGAGGCCCCCAAGATCTAAAAAAGTTGAAATGGATCTGGCAAGATCTGCAAAATTAGAATGCTAGAAAAAAAAGAGAACACAAAGCAAATAAAACCACAAAGAAACTTGTTTTATTAAAACAGAGAATAACTGTCGAAGCTACATTGTGGTGGAAAAATTTGTCCTTTTACAAATTGAGGCTTGTTATTTATAGCCTTTTTTGAGTTACAATACCATGTGTAGATACCATAGGTGGATACCATGGTTAAAAACCATGGGTCATCACCCTGGGTGGATACCACTTACAATACCATGGGTAGATACCGCTTACAATACCATGGGTAAATTCCATGTGTGGATGAATACCATGGGTGGATACATACCATGGGTGGATGAATATCATGGATAGATGTCACTTACAATACCATGGGCAAATAAATACAATGGGTGGATGAAGACCATGGGTCAATGACATTTACAATACCATAGGTAAATTACATGGGTGGATGGATAACATGGGTAGATGAATACCATGGGTGGATGCCATTTTCCATTCAGATCATTCCTCCCTCCTTAAGTGAAGTTACCTCTTGAGAAGCCTTTGTTGAATATGAAGAGCCACTGAAGAGAAGGGTTTCGTGTAGTTAACCCATAATCGTGATGAACGAAGATCCGAGGATAGAGATACCCTGTAATGCTTATGACCAACTATGATATTGACTGTGTGGCGCCTAGCAAATGGACTTCGATGAAGTTTGGGTTTGTGTATGAACCAAAACCATGAAAAATGAAGATCCAAGGAAGAGATACCCTGTAATGCTTATGACCAACTGTGTTACTAACAGTGTGCGGCTTAGCACATGGACTTCGATGAGAAGGATTTTGTGTGGTTGACCCATAACTGTGATGCTGATTGTTGATGAAGTAGCAGGTGCCTACATAGCTTGGGGTGGGAGGGCACATCTCCAAATAACCCAAGTCGAATGTTGTTATGATGAAACTGATGAATGTGAAGCAGGTGCCTACTAAAGTGGGATGGGAGGGTACGTCTCCAAAGGAAACCTGCTCTGAATGCTACTCCAAATTTAAAATGAGCATAAATCGGTCAATATAACTATGAATATTTATTATAACCTATTTTTGGAAATGGAATGATCATTCTGCATCTTCTCATGTGTTTGAAATCGATATTTGGAGACCCTAGACTCTCATATGCGCATTGGAATTGTCCCGCCGTCATAAAATTTCTGAAAAATAGCTGATTTTAAATCAACGATAAATCCCTCGTCCGGACTCCGATTCGACCGAATTTTTTTTTTAAATTGAGTGATTTTTCAAGTGAAACATATATCTGTAACCATTTGTCTGAAATTTCCCACTGAAAACTGCAAGAAATGATATGTGATCTGTTGTCCATGAATTATTGTCAAAACAATTGTTGCAACATTATTGATTTTGAATCGGCAATATCTCCCTCATCTGAACTCCAATTCGGCCGAGATTTTTTTTGAATTTGAGTATTTTCTCACAAGGAATCCATATCTAGTCTTTTTTTTTGTAATTTTTTCAACAAAATTTTCATATCTGATCTGCAAACTTGCCACCCAAAAAAAATTCATGGAGTTTGCTGAAGATTGCTACAAAACATTGAAACTGAAATATGTTTCAAACCCTCATTCCCATAGAGGCGTAACCTGAATCTGATACCACTGATTCGAATATTGGGGGGTGGCCCCCAATATCTAAAAAAAAATGAAATGGATCTGACAAGATCTGCAAAATTAAAATGTCAGAAAAAAAGAGAACACAAAGCAAATAAAACCACAAAGAAACGTGTTTTATTAAAACAGAGAATAATTGTAGAAGCTACATTGTGGTGGAAAAATATGTCCTTTACAAACAGAGGCTTGTTATTTATAGCCTTTTTTGAGTTACTATACCATGTGTAGACACCATAGGTGGATACCATGGGTCAAAACCATGGGTCAATACCATGGGTGGATACCACTTACAATACCATGGGTAGATACCACTTATAATACCATGGGTAAATTCCATATGTGGATGAATACCATGAGTGGATACATACCATGGGTGGATGAATATCATGGATAGATGTCACTTACAATACCATGGGCGAATAAATATAATGAGTGGATGAATACCATGGGTCGATGACATTTACAATACCATGGGTAAATTCCATGGGTGGATGGATAACATGGATAGATGAATACCGTGAGTGGATGTTATTTTCCATTCGGATCAGAAGTATAAATTCTTCAACAATATGAAAAATGTTAATCAAAGTAGGTGTTTGTCTTTCCTTAATGAGTTTGAAATAAACATCAAACCTGAAAAAAGGAAAAGAAAATAAGATTTTAAATGTTTTAAAGAGGTATGTTCCTAAAATTTTGAAGAATATTAGAGTAATGAAAGCTATGACTATGTATAATTGAGGTAAATAGAAATGAGTGCAGTAGTAAAGCAGGAAAAACCTGTAAGAAAAACCGAAATATACTGAGATATTGGTAGATATTCCAAATCAGGATGAACTGATAATTGCACTAACAGATGGCACCTTAACAATGTGATCTCAGTACAACAGAAATGCTAGAAAAATATCATAAATGTCCTTAGATAGGACATAATTTAATCCAGAAAATGTATTGGCCTAGTATGGGAAAGAACAGAAGATTTTATAGTCGAAAAATGAAACATAATTATCTGACATAAACTTTGGATAATATCTCTATTCCAAAATCGAAATAGGAAGTTGTTTAAAAAAAATAAAATAAAATTTAGAAACGGGTTGGCCTAGAATTAGATACTAATAAGAAAAGTCAAAGTATCCAAAATAGAAATTGTGAACTAATTTGAATTTCAAGATAAACAATAGCTGATACACTTGATAAGGTAAATTTCGAGTGGAATTTGAAAACTATGTTATAGAAAAATCAGTGTTAAGTTGAACAGGAGCGTGGTTTATTACCATCGTAACAGATTGAGAAAATCAATCAAATATTAAGTGCTTGGGGTACATGTATGGACTGGAAAAAGGGACAGAACTTTAAGCATGACCACTGCTTCTGACAAAGTTGGTTTTTATATAAATTAATAGGCTCTAATTAAGAGGTGTTGGTTGTGTGAAACTAAGTGTAACAGGAATTATTCAACTCCGATAAAAAAAAGAGTCAAAGTGACGTGTAGAGAACTCACCGAGAAATTCAAAAGATTCCATGGGTACGTGAGGAGGAGGCCTCGCCCAATTACATGGAATGATAAGTAGTTGTGCTAAAATTGCACTATACTACTATGAACCTTGAAGGGTTTTTCTACCAAGTGACTCTATTGAAAACTATTAAAGTTCAAAGTATTATCATGATTAATTAATCTATATATATATATATATATATATATATATATATATATATATATATATATATGATACTACTCATATAAATTGGTATGAACTGTGGGTAGGTGGAAGCAAAAATGAAATATTCTTCTAGATATACTTCTTATACTGAAGCCGGAAGAAATCAAACTCCAAATATAGTAAATATAGGGTGAATGCACTTGTACTATGAAGAAACTGTTGGGAGCAAGAAGATGAGATGAAGGACGAATCTTCATCCAGAGTTGAGGAATCAACATAATAATTGGTAACACCGAGGACGGTGTTCTATTTTAGAGGGGGAATATGTAATGTCCCTAATTTTATGCTTTTAAAAATAGACAGTCAAAGGCTCTAAGGGTCAAGTAGACCCCAGAGAAAATAATTATTGTGGATATCTATTATTAATTTAAATTAATAAAATGAAAAAAGTATTAACAGTGTAAGGAATAGATAATGATTAGAGATCAAGAATCCAATCCATGAGGATGGATAAGAATCATAAGACTTTCCCAGTTCTCCAAAAATCCTCGGAGAAAATAAATTAAATATAGCAATTTAGATTGGAGATAAAAATCTAAAAATTTACCCGAGTAAAGAGGAAGTTACTGGGAAGAGGTGGAATAAATCTAGAAAGAGGAAAAACTAGCTTTAGAGTACTTTTGTGGAAGAAACAAAAGGAAAGCCTAGGAAAAAATGAAAACATCCTGAGTTAATTGGTGACAGTTAAGGAAACAGGCTGAAGGGAAAGCGGGCTTAAATAAGCAGATTCAAGATAGACAAGAGGTTGTCTATGGCTGAAGGATTTGATCTCTGCTTGGGGAGAGCTATGGAGAAAGAGCTCAAAGTTTGGGTGGAACCTAATCTACCTTAAGTGGTATGCACCAATTAATTTCATTTTAAATTAGAATGTTAGTTTTTTTATTCTTATTATAGTGAATTAAGATTGTGTATATGAACTGGATTAAATCTGTGCATGGGTGGATGCGGTACTTAAGGAAAAGGTTAAAAGACTAGGTGACAAAGAATTTGAAATTCTGTAGATTTAACCGAGTAGACTACATTAATTAAATTAGTCCTCCGTATGGTGGTACAGGAAAAAATATGAAGAGTACCAACTCTCAGAATGTCTAAAACTTGATGAAGGTTTAAATCTAAGGTTAGGTGACTCTAAGAATTTATTACTAGATAATATTATTGTTTAAATTTTGTTTTGCAAATCAGTAAAGCATATCAACATACTATTATGAAAGGGAAATAAACTTGCATGATAGATATGGTGAAATTTGCACAGCTAAACCAATTCTTATAATTTTGTATAATTGGACCAAGTAATACATGCACTGAAATATAATGGAAAGGAAGGGAAAGATCTTTCAGGAAGAACTCAAAAAGTATTTCTATAATTGAAATAATAACTTTAAGTCAAGTAGTATATAAGAGTTCATCATAACTTTTTGAAGAGAGAAATGAATCTGTTCCATATGTTACATATTCATGTAATTATAATTACATACATCCTTAGAGTTTCACAGTTCAGTTTAAATCTGTGTTTAACAAAATTGTACAAATTAGGAAACCTGATCCTTTATAATAAATTGTAAAGTGTCTCGGAAGTACATGTAGATACAGTATGTCAGAAAGCCCAAGAGCGTTACTGCACCAACCTGGAAAGAAACAGTCTCCAATTTATGATCAAATAGAGAGGGCCAATAGCTATATACAAACCCAAGAAATAGGTGAACCTTACCTACATAGGACAAAACTAGGAATCAGACCTGGTTTCGGTATATAAAAACAACATGAAATAAAAATAGATTTCAAAATCAAGAAAGGGTTAATTGATTACCTTGGAGACATATATGGGATGTTCTGTCTGCAATGATATTAGGAAAATTAGACATTACAGAGAAGTACGAAATGTGCATCCAAAAAATTAAGAGAATGAAGCTAAAAGTGCTTTATTGAAGTCTTCGAGTATTATTAATATATACTCGATTTAAGGTGAATAGCACAAAGTTGAAACTCAATTCGAATGGAAGTACAACTATGTATGAAATGTTGAAAACAATGAGCATGAAGATATCGTAGAGATCCACCAAGTGCGAAACCTAACTCTCTAAACGATTTACATTAAAACAAGGGAAGTAAGGCCTCATGAAAATGGTTGACCAGGAAGGTGAATCTTCTAAGTATGGCTTAGTCCTCAATGTGAAGACAGGAAAATGGAAATCCATTTCCTCAATTAATATTGAAAAATGCTACTGCCGAAATTAGTCCATTGATTTTATATACACTTTGTAAAGATCTTGGGAAAGCCGACTCGCAGAAGTAATACCCGATTATAAAAAAAAAATGTATCAAGGGTGCGAGAATAGAGAAAAAATAGGTAAATTACCTGTATTAAATGGGAATTTTAATTTCAAAAACCCTTGTAGCAGATAAAGGGAAGCTTGATGAGTTCTTGGTTCTATTATTCTGTAAGTGACATAGAAGTAATATTAAAAACTTAAATTAAGGAAATAATGATTGAAGTGTCTAATCGAAATTAGAATTAGCCACACTTAAGAGTAAAATTGTAAATAACAAGACTCTTTATAGTGACCCAAAAGGGAGAGAACTGTAGGGAAGACATCAGTATATCCAGAGTGTTTCAAGAATTATGGCCTTATCGGTCGTGGTTGGGGTTTGATAATTGACCTCGAGCCAGAACTCCAAAGGGAGGAACTTCGAGAGCCAAGAAATTACGGTCGGTTTGCAATGCTAAATCAAACAAGAAATGCAAATAGAGGTGACACAAGTCATATCTATGAGTAAAGAAAGGAAATTAGAAAAAAAAACATCCAAAAGAGCCCTAAATATATATGTAAATGCACTGAATGAAAACAACCTTCCTCCTGCAATTTTTAAAACGTTGTGTGGAAGTTTAACAAACTAGGCAAGAAAAGATAATCCCTGAGAGGACTTACGATCCTTTCGAGTACATTCTCGGCGTATGAATCAAAATATTTAGTGTGGATGAGCCCCCAACAATTTCCAGAATTTTTGTTCAAAGCCATGAACTAATTAGGAAGAAAACATAATATTAGAATAGTGAAACTAAAACCACCGAATGTAATCTCATAAAAACATTAAGCTAGATATTGGACCTAGATAATATGTGAAAATTGCCTCTATGTGGAAACCAGAACCTTCGATTCCAGTTGCCAGAATGAATTCACAGCTCTAATTGAATGCAAGAATTTAGGAGTGCATAAAAAAAAATGTATAAGGTTTAACTGAAAAATGATTGGCATAACAGAGGCCAAGAGCGAGAATTGGCTCAGCCAAAACCGTAGAGTGACAAATGGTCACCACCCAAAAACATAAAAGCTTATAGAATTCCAAAACCCTAATGAAGAGATAATCACACCATCTAGGTGTACACAATCTAGCAGTTGAACATTTGCCCTGGTTTTGAGAGTTAAATCACCTCTGGACAAAGCCATGCGACTAGGTACCAGAAATTTAATACTAACGATCCCGAGGTAAATGGTGTACAGAAAGTTGGTGTCCATATATATCAAGAATGCTTTGCACTTAATCACAGTAATTACCATATCATGGTCGTATCGTAGGATGTATACAAAGCTATTGATGTGGAGTATTTTTCCATGGGTTGTCATACGTTAACTTACGAATAAGCTCGAAATAAATCACAATACATTAAAATGTTGACGCGTGTGAAGTCAATGTACATATAGTTGCGTGAAGGAAATGGAATATGATAATCACGCTATTCCATTCTTAGATTGTTAAGATTTAGGCATCTCATGGTGGGTTAAGAACTAATTGGGAATGTCAACCCACATAACCATAAAGTAGAAACCTTAATAAGTGTTACGTACAAATGTATGAGGCCTACCAGAGGATTAATAACATATTGAATAAATATGATAAAAGTATAAAGGAAACTACCAACCATACAATTTAAGATGAGGGGTCAATTGAGTGGTGGAGGAAAACATATATAGGACTACATCGAATTATAACCATGGTGGGTTAACGTAAACTAGGAACTTAACCTTGATATAGAAGTAAGGGGAATATTATTAAATATTATTGCATAATGGTCAAAATTTATGGAATATTATTAATTCGAACAAGGCCACTATTAATGAGTAAGTTCTACCACGTGGATTTTTTTATATAGATAGTCCAAAGTTGAAAGATAAGTTCTAACCTGCTAAAATAGGGTCTATATGGGTGGAGTATGAAGTTAGAAGATACATTAAGTACTTAACATGGAAAGGAGTTGGGTAATTATAATTAAAGTGGAATTTAATTATTACTCTATTAACTCCCATGAAAATAAAATAAAGTTGTTCCTAGATGTAAAGTAACATGGAAATTTTAGAGGTGGAATTATATCCCCAAGGGGTATATCTTTAAATAGTGAAAGATTGAAAATACCACTAAGTAGAATAATGATGGATAACATAGACGGTGATGAACAATAGACCATACTTGCTATGTGATTTATCTGAATGCTATAAAGTAAAAGAAAAAATAAATTGTGGGAAACAGAGATGTTACACTTCTAGAAGAATATCTATTTGGAGAAAATTCAATGGCATGGGCCTATACATTTATAGAAAATTTAATTTAGAGTGTTTATATATTTTTTCCTTTCGAAACTTCTAGAAGAATATGTATTTGTAGAAAATTCAATCGCGTGGGCCTATACATTTATTGAAAATTCAATCTCCTGGGTCTATATATTCGAAGGTTATGTGTGAATTGATTAATGAGCCCTAATAATTAGGGAGATAATAGCATAGATGGAAATAATTTTAAGTTTTTTATGTCCTTCCTGATGCTGGGGCATTAGGCCCAAGAAAATACTTTGTATTTTAATAGACATAGGGGGGTCTCATGTTTTTGATTTCTTATGTAATTATTAATATTTGAGGGATTTTAAATTAAATATGGAGAGAAATTGTAAATTTTCCCAAATGATTGGAGAACATGGGGCAAATTTGAGTTCAATACAGAGTGCGAGATCTGAATATATCAGATATGAAGAAGGGGCGTTCAAATATAAATGGGGTGTATTGTTTGAAGTTAAACAAGGCGTTCAAATCAAGCTTTGAAAATCAGTGTTTGGGGTTTTATTGTGGATTTTATCCACAGGCACTAGATATGAAACCCGATCCATACGTAGGAGGAAAATAAAGGGGTTTAAACTCTATTCACATGAAGCCTTAACGCAAAGATCGTATGTATGAGGAAGCGTTAGTGAGAACGCTAGAACCATAGGTAGAGGGAATCCATTAATCAAATGGCAGGATTGAGAATGTGTGTGTATGGAATCCGATCTTATGCTGGAGAGTGTTGATTCGAATTTGGAATCGAAATCTGTGTAAACGTTAAAGCAGAGGAATCTGAATCAAAAGTAGAAATGCTGAGATACTAAAGCCGTGAGGGCGTAGTGAATGAGCCAAATTAATGAAACTGAATCAAAGTAACGAGAAAGTGTTGGTTTGATAAATCCGTGGAGTCGAATGGAAGTTCGAAAACACAGAAGATTGGATGGCTCATTGAAAATTTACAGCAGTTGAAACCTTGAATCGAATGAAGCTGAATGGTGTGTGCGCGAAACATAGGTGCAACGTATGAGAAGCGTTGGAACCGGAGCAATGGAACCCCAAGGAACAACAGAGAAACCTGTGGAACGATTTTGAAGAGCAGCATAGTGGTCTCGCGTATCAAATAAATGGTAATTGGTATTCTCATAGATTAGTGCAATATTTCTCATCAAGCAACACGTGGCGCTAAGTGGTTTTTAAAAACCGTTTTTATCACGTAATTTTAGAGCGATAAGGTATGGAGACAAATGCTACGTGATTCCCGTCTGATTTCTAGCCATCAGAGATCGATGGCGTTCCCAACAGCAAGTTGCTTGAGAGTTAATGCATGTCTTGGTCAAAGATTTGTTTAACGAAATTCTTTGCCATAGAGCCAATACAAAGGTATGTTTGATTTATTGGCCAAACAAGTAAAATATTTGTTTGATTCATGAATGTGAATGTCGTGGTGTGGCCCAAACGTTCATATTAAATTATGCTGGTGATTGGCTATTAGAAAAAAATCGAACTTTGGAATGAATGTATTTTAATACATATAGGAAGAACCGAAGTTCATAATTCCAGTTTAAAATGGTAAGGGTTGAGTGTTGGTTCAATACCCGTAAGCATGTTGATTGGGGTTTTTGTTCCAATTATGAAAGGTTGAATTCGCATAAACAAAATTGTGATTGGGTTTCTTTTAAATGAAAAATGAAATGTTGATTAATTTCATATGATGGGTTTTTAGACCATAGAGTGTGAGGATTTTATTGTATGGTTTTAAACCATTAAGTGAAGAAGTTTCCGCATGCTTATTAAAGATTGCCCAGATTTTGAGTTATTGGGCATGAATTAGAAAGGCATTTTTATATGCAGCTTTGAGAGTGGATAATGTGGGTTTTGGTAGGGAATCCCACTATCAAGTGGTATCAAAGCTGGAATAGCTCGTTTGAAAATTAATTGTGGAATGCATATGCACTGAAGCAGTATGGAAAATTTGAAGTTTTAAATCTGTTTAAGAGTGATTGCAGATTTGAAGAGGTGTACAGTGAAGGTATTCAGATTTGCAGAATCTAAATTTGAAGACAAAGTGTTTTGAAGATTGCCAAGATATGTTCTGAAGATGTGAACACAGGTGTGATGGTGATGGCCAAGGGATCAGATTTGAATTTGACAGGACAACGTGCAGTGCAGCAGAGCATTGGGAGAAATTGTAGAAACAATTGCAAATGGATGTTGAACAACCCTTGAAGGTGAGGTATTTTTTATTCTATTTGAAGATATTGTTTGCAAAATGCAGATTGCAGACAATTGAGGAGAATCTTAGCGAGAAGATCACAGCTTTGAAAAGCAGTGATGAAGGAAGCTAGTAAAGGTTTCTAAAGGAGAGAAAGAGTGTGGCAGAACCTTGAGAATTCCCAACAGAGGTTGGATGAAAGGAGAACATATGTGTTCTTGAGAGGTTACAGAGGAGTGAAGCCTGAAGGAGCAGAGAGAATGCTCAAGAGGTTCTAGACATAGTGGATCTGTACTTGCCAAAAGACTGGATCCAGAGAGGGGATTGGTGAGGTAAGTTGTAACAAGGAGGACTTGTTACTGCAGAGGTTTCAGTACAGCTCGTGAGGAGTGAGTGAGAACTCATGAAGGAGAAGATGGCTACTGATACTCATAGCAGAGAGAGAAGAGGTTCTGAGAGAGGCCACAACAACATTAAGATGAAGAAAGAGGATGCCAAGACAGATGGCATATAGAGACAGTTAAAGAAAGAAGAGTATGAGAAAGAGGTAGCTGAGATCAGGAAACAGTTCAAAAAACTGGAAATGATGATAGAGGAAAGCTAGAGAGTTGGTTGGCTCATGAAGAAGAGAGTGAAGTGGCATAGGCTACAGATGAGGAAAGAGCAGATGATACATGCGCAGCAGAAAGAGAGATTACTCAGAATGATTGAGTATTTGGAGAAGGACTTGAAGACTGAAACTTCAAGTGAGACCAAGGGGTCAAATGACTTTACATCTACCAAATTTTGTATTTTGCAGGAAGAACATGTGGAGAAGAACAAACTGTTGATGTTGTCACTAAGGAGGAAAATGGGACAGCTAGATATTTTGAAAATGTCCATACACAGTTGGGGAAGGGTTTTTCTTTCCAACATATTGGAAGCAGAGGAGATGTAAATTGTGATGATGACCAAATTCTGGAAATTGAGAAATCAATTGGATAGCTTGAAGAGACTGAAGAGAAGACCATTGAAGAATTTCTAAAATGTATAGAAGACTTGGAACAGCAAGAGGATTTGATGATCAAATCATCAAATGAGACCATGGGGTCTTATGGTTTTAAAACTAACAAGATTTGTGTGAATGTAGGTATTGAAGAATACAGTTCATGTGATGAAACTATATTCAATGAAGCTTGAATTTTCCTAGTAACATATGATGATTATCTTTCAGAGGAAGATCAAACTGAATTACTGCAGCAGAAGGAATTCATAAATTCCTTGTTTAATGAAAGAGATTGTTTCTATGGGGACATGACAATTTTGTCTAATGATGATTAATTTGTTGTTAATGATGATAATGATAGATTTATTTTATTGAATGGCCAAACGAAGAGTGATGGACATATAATTTAAGTTCTTGCAGAGGTGGAAGATCAGAATTATATTCTGATGAAAGGTGAAGAGATAGTGACAGCAGGAAACTTGACTAGTGAAGGTAGTGAAGATTGCACAAAGAGTTTCTCAGATGAAGTGATAGATTTGTGGCATGAGTTAAGTGTTCTAGAGAAAAGACTAGAAACACAGAGGAAACGTGTTCAGATTGTAAAGGCAGAGTTGAGTGAGAATAAGAAGGTTCATTTTTATGAGCTAGAGCAAGGAAAAATCCTTGAAGAGGATGATGCAGAAAAGAGACTAGCTGACAGTATCGAGAGTCGCTTGGAGAATTGGGATTAGCATACTGATGTGCTGATGACAAAGCAGCAGATTGAAGTGTTGCTAGAAGAAATGACAGAGCAACAGATTGAAGTGTTGCTGGAGGAAATGTTAGAGCAGCAATTTGCAGTGTTGCTGGAAGAGGAAGAGACACAAAGATTTTATAAATTTGATGTTTGTTTTATGATTGCAGGTACTGATGGAAGGACTAAGGAATGTTTGGTCCAAGAGAGGAAAGGAGACGATCATAGTGACTGGCAATTTAAATACCAGTCCAAGAAATTTCTAAAGGCAGAGAATGAAGAAATTGTCATGGGTGACAATCAGGAAAAGTTTTTCTGTTGCAGAAAACAAGAGGGTATGGATGATAGGGTGGCAGTAAGCACAAGATTTCAGAAAACTAGCGTAGGAGTTTAGCAAGTAAAAGCTAGCGTAAGGGCTCAGCAATTAGGAGCAAGAGATAGAGAAAAAGCAGAAGTGGAAGTTCAACAATCAAGAGGAAACAGTATCTAGCAGTCAAGATAAATTAGATCAGGAAATTGAATTGATAAGAAGGTTGATGGTGAAGGTGTCTCAGAAGAGGACAGCAACAGGAAAACAAAGAAGAAGAAGAAGTAGCAACAAGAGAAAGACAGTCATAGACTGTGAAAGCATATCAAGCAGAAAGAGACAGAATAAGATATGGAAGCTTGGAGAAGTGCAGAAGAAGAATATCACAGCATATGATCAGTTGCAGAACAAAGTGTGGGATCCAAGAGGACAAGGACTGAAAGCACATGATCAGGAGATCATGAATCATTTTAACCTTGGGAGTCTGATGCAGGGGCATTAGGCCCAAGAAAATACTTTGTATTTTAATAGACATAGGGGGGTCTCATGTTCTTGCTTTCTTATGTAATTATTAATATTTGAGTGATTTTAAATTAAATATGGAGAGAAATTGTAAATGTTCCCAAATGATTGGAGAACATGGGGTGAATTTGAGTTCAATACAGAGTTTGAGATATGAATATATCAGATCTGAAGAAGGGGCGTTCAAATAGAAATGGGGCGTATTGTTTGAAGTTAAATAAGGAATTCAAATCAAGCTTTGAAAATCAGTGTTTGGGCTTTTATTGTGGATTTGATCCACAGGCACTAGATATGAAACCCGATCCATACGTAGAAGGAAAATAAAGGGGTTTAAACTCTATTCACATGAAGCCTTAACGCAGAGATTGTATGTATGAGGAAGCGTTAGTGACAACGCTGGAACCATAGGTAGAGGAAATCCATCAATCAAATGGTGGGATTGAGAATGTGTGCGTATGGAATCCGATCTTATGCTGGAGAGTGCCGTTTCGAATTTGGAATCGAAATCTGTGTAAACGTCAAAGCGAAGGAATCTGAATCGAAAGTAGAAATGCTGAGATACTGAAGCCATGAAGGCGCAGTGAATGAGCAGACTTAATGAAACTGAATCAAAGTAACGAGAAATTTTTGGTTTGATAAATCCATGGAGTGAAATGGAAGTTCGAAAACACAGAAGATTGGATGGCTCGTTGAAAATTTGCAGCAGTTGAAACCTTGAATAGAATGAAACTGAATGGTGTGTGCGTGAAACAGAGGTGCAACGTATGAGAAGCGTTGGAACCGGAGCAACGGAACCCCGAGGAACAACAGAGAAACCCGTAGAACGGTTTTGAAGAGTAGCATAGTGGTCTCGCGTAACAAATAAATGGTAACTGGTATTCTCATAGATGAGCGCGATATTGCTCATCGAGAAACACGTGGCGCTAAGTGGTTTTTAAAAACCATTTTTATCGTGTAATTTCGGAGCGATAAGGTATGGAGACAAATGCTACGCGATTCCTATCCGATTTCTAGCCATCAGGGATCGACGACGTTCCCAACAGCAAGTTGCTTGAGATTTAATGCATGTCTTGGTCGAAGATCTGTTTAACGAAATGCTTTTCCATAGAGCCAATACAAAGGTATGTTTGATTGATTGGCCAAACAAGTAAAATATTTGTTTGATTCATGAATGTGAATGCCGTGGTGTGGCCCAAACGTTCATATTAAATTATGCTGGTGATTGGCCATTAGAAAAAAATTGAACTTTGGAATGAATGTATGTTAATACAAGTAGGAAGAACCGAAGTTCATAATTCTAGTTTAAAATGCTAAGGGTTGAGTGTTGGTTCAATACCCGTAAGTGTGTTGACTGGGGTTTATAAATTGGATCTTTGTTCCAATTGTGAAACGTTGAATTCGCATAAACAGAATTGTGATTGGGTTTCTTTTAAATGAAAAATGAAATGTTGATTAATTTCATATGATGGGTTTTTAGACCATAGAGTGTAAGGATTTTATTGGATGGTTTTAAACCATTAAGTGAAGAAGTTTCCGCATGCTTATTAAAGATTGCCCAGATTTTGAGTTATTGGGCATGAATTAGAAAGGCATTTTTATATGCAACTTTGAGAGTGGATAATGTGGGTTTTGGCAGGGTGACCTGCCATCACTTCCCCTACACATGAGTAAGATTACGATGGAAAATGAACTAGGGTAAGTATCAGCTATCTCGCTTTAGGTTTGGCTAATTCCTCTCGTACTTTGTCCAAGTCGGTACTTTGTTCAACCATCAAGCTTTGTCTCTCAACTATTTGAAATCAATTGCTATGTATCTGACGGCTCACACACGGGGTTGGTTCTTCTCATACCACTTCTCCCAATTGACCTTGTTCTTATTGACTTATTAACATAATAATATTTGCATATTTATAGGCCTTACAGGTGTATATAGAAGATTCATGAATATTATGAGGGAATATGCTAGCTATAGCACACTATTACAAAATGATATACACCTTTAGGAAATATGCAGAGGGTTGATGCACCTAGGTGAAAATTATCTCTAATATGGTTGGTTGGATTCCATGAAGTTAGGTTGATTTTGGATTGAGGGTGTAATTAGTTTTTTTATGTATATTACTTTTTACAAAGTATTATTACCACAATTTAATACATTTTAAATTATAATTTATTGGCTAATTACATGTCATTCACCTTAGTTAAAGATGTATTACCCTGAATCAATATTGTGCAACTCTCCGTAAATTGGCATGGATATTCCACTGGACAATTTGTCACAACATATATAATAGAACTATACTTAAAAATACAAAAATCTACACCATTATGGTTTTCTTCATATTTAGATTTATAGATTTGTACATTAATGTTTATTGTGTATGCATACATATTAAAATATAGGCAGAAAATAGAGAAAAACAAAATAAAAACTCTCAAACAACATTTGACACAAGATATATCCTCAGAAACTATTTCGGGAGAAAACCCGGCTAGAGGGTGAGGTTGCTCTGCTCTCTTTTCTCTATATAAAAAATGAATGTGAGTACAAATAAGTAAGGCATATGGTCCAGTGGCTGCTACAGTACATAAATACTCTCTGTGTACTCTCTACCTATCACTCTCAACTACTCTGCTTATCTATGGAATGAGTGCACTTGAAAAGAATGGAACACCTTCTCCTCTTAGTGGCTCAATTAAAACACATGTAACTCCCTCCTCCCACATCTACCCAAGTAACCGACCAACTGGGTAAACATGTGATGAGAAGCTACTAATATGAGATTAAATCTCCTAGATGACCTTAAGGAAGTGGAACCGAAGGAAACAAGACAACCAAACCTTATACAACATTAACAACATCCCCGGGAGGTTGCCCAACCTTCCAGGTACCTGACCCCCGGGGGAGACTTATGTTTTAACCCTTTTGGACCATATTTGTAGGCATGCCAAGGAAAGGTAGCGGCTTGGAGCCTATAGCCACAGGCACAAAACAACAACCATGCCGCTAGGGCCCTAATTGCTCAATTTTGTGCTTGCAACTCGAGGATTTGTGCCACCTTTTCATCCCCATAGCCTAGGTCACTGCCCAAAACTTCATGAAACTTTCAGAGATGATAAATAAAATTAAAAAAAGGTACAAAAGAAATCACATCATCAGGAACACATCTCGACCCCTCGTAGCCATGACAAAATTTTTGTCAAACATGTCACAAAAATTGCATCTACAGGTGTAAACAATATATTTAAACATAGGGGTCTCATACTTATCTGAGAATCGCTAAGAATAATTTATCCCTTACAAAATTAGTTGCAATACAAAATATTTGACCATAGATCCATTGTACATTTATTCAC
Organism: Pinus albicaulis; assembly: GCA_034641835.2. Classification (NCBI taxonomy): domain Eukaryota; kingdom Viridiplantae; phylum Streptophyta; class Pinopsida; order Pinales; family Pinaceae; genus Pinus; species Pinus albicaulis. The sequence goes on from CM076576.1 coordinate 958,049,195, forward strand.
AAGTAAAAGCATGGATAGATTCATACATCATCACTGATAAAATACATGCATATAACTAGCATAATAAAAACATAAATACCATGGATACAACAACAATAGAATCCACATAATAATCAGTGCAATTATACATAAAATACCAAAGGAATGAGATTCTCATTAATGAGTGTAAAACCAACCGAAGATGGGACTTCCATGTTCCACCCGACCATATATTGGCTGAGCCAAATCTTACTTTAGTGAATCACCCCCATGCCATATTCCAAGCATGAATGTGGGACTCACACCGAAAGAACCAACAAGGGCATCCCGAGGCTAAACCACTTCATCCTCATCAAAAGAAACCAGGTTTTACCATGATCCAAATTGAATCACTAGGCCAACATAATAAACATGTCATAATCGACTTTATCGCGATCTACCCCGATCACTATACCAATACAAGCATGGATATCACTAGATTCTCTCTGCCTAAACAGTGAGGAATTTTCCTATCTCCTAGTCTCTTATGATTTACTACAATTCACAGTCTGAATCAGGGGTCACTAGGCCCTAAACCGAGAGACAATCTCCAAGCTTTACCGCATATCCCAAACCTGGGATTCCTAGGCCTGATCGAGAGCAAACCACCTCTAGGATTTACTGTATATCCCACCATTTACTGGTCGAGGATTCCTAGTCCCACCGAGGCAACACAATCATGTCTTTACAACAACCCACAATCTGGATTAGGGGTTACTAGGCCAGTGGCTTTATCGTGATCCATAGTCTGGTTCAAGGACCACTAGGCCATGTGCTATATCAATTCGTAAATCCACTCCACCCAAATTTGAATCCACGTTATAGGAAATTTCATCCTAAAAGTGGCCTCCTAAGGAAAAATAATAAAATAATAGTTAAAATCTTAAAATAAGAGTTCTGAATTTTGGGGGGAAAAGAAGAAAATTAATTTTTTTAATTGTATTTTTGGCTTATCTCCTTATATTTTTACTCAAATTTAGAGTGTAGACACTTGCTGGATGTGGAATTCAACACACTTTTTTAATGTATCTTCAATTTTTATCAATGTGGGTATTCTCAAAAGTATGAATAATGAGTACTTGTTGCATGCAGAATTTAATTCTACATCCAAAGAGTGTCTACACTTGAAATTTGAGTAAAACTATAAAGAGATATCCCAAAAATACAATTTTAAAAAGTAGTTTTTCTTCTTTTCCCTCCAAAATATTTACATGTACCTATTTTTGAATTTAAAGGATTTTGAATAGATTACATATTATGACATGGAAATTACGTGAAAAATTCATGGGAAATTTTAAGCTAAAATTTCCTCTAATGTCCGACAATATAGCTAAACCAAAACATGAGAAAAATGGAAATGGAAGGGCTAGGCTAAAAACATTGTCACACCTGGAAAAACCCATGCCAAGGCAAAAACAAACCACATGCAATACCATACATGCCAAATATAGCAAGGAAAACACACATGCAAATCAATACCTACCAAGAATCCGGTTGTAGATGCTTTATTCCTACTCCTCCTTGCTTTCTTCCTCCTTCTTCCTGGTTTCTTTCCTTTGTTCGTCCAATGCCAAAATGCTCCAAAAAAATTAAGTTTCCAAGAGTGTGAGAGAGAGAATAATTAGAGAGCTCCAAAAAATGCATTGACGAAAGGTACCAACCAATCTTGAGAAGCCTTTATATAGAAGAGGCCTCTATTTTCTTCATTTTCCATTATTTTCCCTCATTTTCCTCCTCACATGCAACCTGTGACCTTTCATCTCCCTTTTCTCTCCCAATTTCCATTATTTTCATATTAAATAAATGTGCTGAAAATTCCTTTTTTCCTTTCCAAAGACTTTTCCTTTGCCTTTTACAATTTCCTTAACCATAATAAACCAAATGAACACCCGCTAGTATGTTTTCCCCAACATTCAATTTGGAATAAGTATCCCATCAACCGTAGTTATTATTTTAACTTTATTACATGGAATTTTCACTAGGGATGTTACAGAACCCTCCCCCTTGGGGGATGTTACCACTTGGTAGTTTTACTGGGCTACTTCAAAAAAATGTCCAAGGTAACCATTTCAGGCCACTTCAGACTAGAAACTAGCCTTTTTCCAATCAGAGAGGGCTCTCTCTTTCAAGATTCACTCAAAATAGAAACATTGATGCTCATGAAATTCACACAGAGGTCAAGTTTGTAATTTTAGGACATAATTTTAGAGATGTAGGTGGTGGAACTTAAAGGATGTCAAACCATTGGGAAATGGAGTCATGAGCTCAGAAACATAATTAAAGACTCTCAGTGACTAGTTATAATACTTGTGGGAGCAGAGGAAGTAGAGCTAATGCTTGCTCAAATTAATTTGGTGGCTGTAGAAAATGATAGAAAAAAAGAAGAGCATATAGTGAACGGTTACAGGGAACCAAATTGGTGAATTCTATAACTTAAGAACATAACAATTTCAACTATTAAATAACATGAAAGAATATGAACTTTGTATAGTTCCTTTTTTAGGAATGACAACAAATAACTTGTATTGAGCATCTGAAAGATGAATTCAACAAAATCTACTGGAATAAAGACATATGAGTATTTGGTTAAATGAAATACAAAGCATTAAACAATGAATTTTGTATGTTCAGTCAATCAAATATTTAGGAAGTCACAAAAACTCATAAGATAACAACATACACTCATAAGGGAAAAACATAAAATGAATAGAAGAACACTATCTCAACAAATCTCTAGAAAGAGCATGCATACTTCTGCACTGAAAAAAGAGTCTTAATTGATATCTGGAAAGTACAATATTCAGGTTTTCTTTTGAAATTTCCCCTCTCCAAAGTGAAAAGGATTTTCATATATAAAGTGAGGCATCCCTTACAATAGCCTACCACCTGAGCTAGAGTCAATGCACCTTAAAGAGTGTTATTTCTAATTGATTTACAAAACAATGGAGTCTTTTTAGGGATATTTCAGTTTTAAAAGAGTTTGAATACAAAATGGACTCTTCCATCATTTAATATTTCAAGAATTTCTGCTCATAACCCTTATCAAATATAACTAACTACTGATGTGATGGCTTCCAAATGGAGGTTGACTTGTTGACTTTCTCATTTGTACCTCCACCAAGTCAAATTTCAAATTTTTGCAACAAATATGGCTAGGAAAAATTATGTAAAATAGGCCTCATTGATAAGTGTGTATTTTCCAAACCCCAATAGCTGTGAAAAAACAAATAGAGGCTTTTTTAGATGAGCTCATTCTTAACAACAACCACCTTCATATTTCCAAAATTCGTTTCCATTTGGTCAGAAAGTCAGCTTGAAGTTTACTACCAAAACAGTTATTTCCAGAATTTCCGTAGCAAAAATTGAGTAGCAAGTTACAAAAAACATCCCTTTGGTACTTTTATGATTTCTCTACAAGTTTTTAGGTCTTAAGTTGTGTATTTAAGCTAAACTCATAGCATCATAAATCCTTCATTTGAAATTTTCACGTGCATTTTCATGAATGATATGCTACAATAGTTTTGTAGAAATTTTTGGTAGCAAATGAAAAAACACCCTTTTGCTACCCCTTTGACATTTATGACAGTTCTAGGGTGATGTTTATTAGCTAAACATATGGCTTTAAAACTCCCTTTTCTAAGGTTTAAGTTTGTCTTTTCCTCCATGAAAAGCTACAACAAATTCGTAGCAAATTTTCTCCTTTTATGAGCCTATATATTACTAAAATATCAATTTTCCACGTCATAAGAAAAACTTTATGATATTACCATGTTCATGGAGTGCCATCAACCTCAACAATGATTTTGATATTTCTTTTTGCAAGATCCACCTTAATCGTTTCAATTTGAGTCTCTAAGGCACTAAATTTCCCCTGCAACTTTCTCCTATCTGCTTATAACCATCTTTTCCTATGAAATTCATGGCAAAATTCTTGGAAATTTGTCCATAAAAAACCCTACAACTCCTGGAAAAATCGAAGGCACCCCACGCTGGAAAATGCTTAAATGAATGTAGGGTATTCCTATAGCATTTTCATATCTATTGGTTCATATCTCACCACTTATCCTCCTTTATATTGCTTCCTCTAAGATGCCATCATGCCTTCAACATGGAATGAGTTACTTCTTTGACAACTGCAAATATCCTAAAGACAACAACAGAAACTATGACACCTACAGACCTACCCTAAAGAAAAGTAGACCAACTCACAAGACAAAAAGACCAAGCTATGGACAACAAAACCAACTCAAAATGAAAGGGAGAGAGATGAAAATTCAGCTTTACAAATGTGAATTTTTGGAGATAATGGATAAAGGTAAACTCTAACATATACTCATAATCCATTGAGACTCTAATCCATAATTTTGAAAAAATGGACCGTTACTAACAATCACAGAGTTTCGTAGCAGAATAGGTGGCAGAAGTGACATATTTGTTGTGGAAGTTTCAGGAACTTTCATAGCAAATACTGTGTTTTTATAACTGGAGTTGCTATGAATTTCTACAAAAAATTCTAAATGCAAATCATGACCAAATAAGTCCGACACACATGGAAGTTTGGATTTTAAACTTTATGATTGACCCCATTCAAACTCAAATTGACCATACATAATGACAAGATGGCCAAATGACACCTTTTACATGAAATTTTATTTTGAGAAAATTTAAAACCCTAGCTAATTTGACCAATTTAGTCAAAAACTATTTCTAAGTATTATCATGGATACGAGTGGCTCCAATGGGGATGTTGCACCCCTGTGGTGTAGCAAAGAACCAATAGACCAAGTTCCTTATCCATTGGGTTGATCCCCCATTGGGTTGATCCCAACCTCTTGTCATATTCTTCAGCTTGCATTCGACCGTTGACATGCTCTTGAAGAAAAAACATTGTACAAATTGAAACTTGCAACTAAAATCTTCAAACTAAATGCTGAAAGAGATGCTTGCCCAACAAGCTTATTTATGTACATCCCAATCCTACTCTAACATTTGAAAACCAAAAGCTCAATTCAAGCAATATGAAACTTCCAGTATAGCTAGTCAAAGAGCTAATCCAATACATGGGTTTCTTGATTGTGCTTGAAAAAAATTAGAAGTGGATCATCTATTGGCAACTTAGAATGAAAATTGAATCGATGCTCCATAAAAGGCACACAATTTTCCTTGAATGATGACTGCAAAGGACTTACCATTGGATCTTGGAAACTGAAAAATGCCTCTTTTGATGAAAGCAACAAATGAGCAAAAGGATCCTTGAAAACACTAAAAAGTGCCATGTCCTGATGATCCGAAGGATAATCTTCATTCATAACTGTAGCTTGTCCCTATTTTATGCCTTGAACATCATTCTTAAGACAAGACTCTGACTGCTCATGAAAATCTTCAATGGGAGTAACCATATCATGTGCTACATGGATGTTTAAAAATGAATTTTCATGCATTGCAATGTGAACTTCTTGTATATCATCATGCAAAAACAAAAAAAAATTGATCATTTAAATATGTAGTAAGAAATTTTGGGACATCAACTTGTGGATCAAAAAGTTGTTGATTATTCTCTATAAGTGTTTCCTTATGACAACCTTCAAACATACTCATGTAATCATCCTCCTCCTCATGATGAAAAGAAACATGTTTCACATAAGCTTCTCCTTGCTCCCGCCCATTTTCATGTTGCTCAGCATTCAACTCTTTGTTCTCAATATGATCAAAAAAAATTTCATACACTCGAGGATTATCATTAACTTCTTGGGTCTAATGTTCTTGAAACAGAGGTTCAGAAAATGAACAAAGTGAAGAGGCATGTAACTGGCCATATTTATGTTCCTCTTTATCACCTATAGATTGGGAAAGTTCTGCAGATTTTGACAAATTTTATGGGATATAACTTGGCTGTAAAAGTGCTGATCTATTTCATCTTCAAGAAAAGAAGATAAATGTGCTTGTTGGAAACCTTCTTGATTATCATGAAAACTAGCCTGAGAATATAATTCATAAAGTGCCTCTAACATATCCTCATCTAAGGACTCTCCATTATCACCAAGAATTTTAAGATATGTAATAAAAACCTCACAAAAATCACAACGGGCTTGTAACAGTAATCAAGAAGAATTATATTTTTCATAATGTTAGAAGAATGTTCTATGGAAATATTTAAGGGAGAACAAGATTCCCGGCTGCAACACTTCATACCATGTTCTAACTTCTTCCTCTAGGGTGGCCATAAAAATTTTCATTAGAAAATCCTCAGGAAAATCAACTTGAAACTTATGTACATGCATATGGAATCTAAACAAGTGAAGAGCATGATTATATTTCTTTTCATCTATAAATATAGAAAGACAAGTTAACCAATCAACTCTAGGCATAGGATTTGGAAAACCATGGATGTGAGACCGATTCATAGGGGCATACTTGGAATTATTTCTTGCAATTGAACCCATGTTCTTCAAGTTACTATTCTATGAAGAGTGGAGTCACCATGAAAACTTTGAACTTTGGAATTTTCGACACTAGAGTAGTCAGGTGAAATATGCACAACCCTCTTGTGCCTAACCACTATTCACAATCAGCAATCAGAGTTAATCTTTGTCGTTATTTCGCAGGCAAGATTTAACCTTCGCTCTCCGTTAACAGCGCCAAGATGTTATCACTTGGTGATTTTACTGGGTTGCTTCAGAAAAATGGCTAAGGTAACCATTTCAGACCACTTTAGATTGGAAACTGAACTTTTCCAATCAAAGAGTGCTATCTCTTTCAATATTCACTCAAAATAGAAACACTGATGGTCAGGTCTATAATTTTAGGAAAAAATATCATAGATGTAGGTGGTGGATATTAAAGGAAGTCAAACCATTGGGAAATGGAGTCATGACATCAAAAGCATAATGAAACACTCTTAGTGACTGGTTATAATACTCGTAGAAGCAAAGGCAGTAGAGCTAATGCTTGCTCAAATTAATTTGGTGGTTGTAGAAAATGATGGAAAAAAAGAAGAGAATATAGTGAACTGCTACAGAGCACCAAATTGTTGAATTATATAACTTAAGAACATATCAATTTGAACTATTACAGAGCATCAAAGAAGATGAATTATGTATAGTTCCTTTTAGAAGAATGAAAATAAATAACTTGGATTGAGCATATGAAAGATGAATTCAATGAAAGCTACTAGGATAAATACATATGGGTATTTGCTTAAATGAAATACTGAGAACTAAACAATGAATTATGGATATTCAATCCATCAAATATTTAGCTAGACAAAAAAACTCATAAGATAACAACATACACTCATAAGGGAAAAACATATAATGAATATAACAACATTGTCTCATTGAATCTCTGAAAAGAGCATACATACTTCTGCACTGAAAAAATATTCTTAATTGATATCTGCAAAGTACAATATTCAAGTTTTATTCTGGAATTTCCCCTGTATTTCCTTCAAAATCCTCTTGATCACCTGCATTTCCTGTTCCATTCCCGCCAACATGTCTGGCACAATCAATACCCTGTTACAAGGATCACTCCAACTAATGGGAGTGTTGCAACTCCAACCATACATAGCCTCAAACAGACTCATCTTCAATGATTATTGTTATTTGTTGTTGTAAGCAAAATCTACCCATGGAAGGCACTCTTCCCACTTGCGTTTTTGATGCATCACATACATCCTCAACATATCCTCTAATATCTTCTTGACCCTCTTAGTCTATGCATCTATCTGTGGATGGTAAGTTGTGTTGAAGGCCAACTCAGTGCCCAAAACTGCAAACAACCCCTTCCAAAACTTCGAAATTAACTTTATATCCCTGTTCAACACAATCTTCTTTGGAACACCATGTAATATGACTGTGTCTATGATGAATATCTGTGCTAGATCACTAGCTGAGTATGTAGTTTTCACTGGTATGAAATGTGCAACCTTTGCCAATATTTCCACAACAACATCGATAATGGAATCATGTTGTCTAGCTACCTTAGGTAAACCTGTGATGAAATCCATGGAAGTAACCTCCCATTTCCACTCTAGAATCACAATCGGTTGTAGAAATCCACCTGGATGTTTAAAGTATGCCTTAAACATCTGACAATCCAAACATCTAGCTACAAACTTTGCCACGTCCTTCTATATATTCAACCAATAATAAAATCTCTTTACTACAGTCAAAGTCTTCTGGTAGCCTGCGTGACCCGTGTATGGTTTCGCATGAAACTCCCTCATGGTCATCTTATTGAGATCATTGTTTTCTGGTATGCATATCATGTCTCTAAATCATTTATTGTGAGATTGAAATTCCAATCTTATATACATGTACCTGTATTTGTGCTTGTACATGTATCACATGTACTTGTACCTGTGCCAACACATGCACCTGTACCTGTATTTCGCTGCAACTGTACACAATATTCATATACATGTGATCCAGCTAACTTGCCAGCAAGATCCTATCTTGTAAGTCTGTCCCATAGGAGCTCATAGCTGCTATGTGATTTACCTGTATCAACTTGCTAAGCGCATCTGTGACCTTGTTCTCCTTTCCCTTGATGTACCTGATCTCGAAGTCAAACTCGATGATTGTGCCCAACCATATAGCCGGTTTGGTGTTCATATTCGTCTAGTAAAATAGGTACCTCAACCTAATGTGGTGACTCATTAATACAAAACTCCTACCAAGAACATAATGCCTCCACATATTTAGTGCATGAATGATCGATGCTAGCTCGAGATCACATGTCAGGTATTTCTTCTTGTGCTCATTCATTTTTCATGATTCATAGCATATCACCTGTCCATATTACATAAGGATCCCACAAAGTCCTCTCTTGCAAGCATATGTACACGCTACAAACTCCTTATCCAAATCTGTAATCTTTAACACTCGAGCATGTGTCAAAAACTTCTTAAGCTGCTCAAAATTGATTTTGCACTCCTCTGTCCAATCAAAATTCTTACCTTTCCTCTGTAATGATGTGATATGATAATCAGTATGTGAGAATTTCTTGATGAACCTCTTATAGTAGCCTACCAATCCCATGAATGATCTCACTTTTTATACATTCTTAGGAGCTACCCATGATAGCCCTTATCTTCTCTGGATCTACTGCAATTCCCTCCTTGGAGACAGCATGTCCAAAGTAGTGTACCTTAGTCTAGAAGAAATTGCATTTGTTGAACTTAGCATACAACTAATGCTCTCTCAACAACCTCAACATTGCTGCCAAATGTTTGGCATGCTCTTCCTCATTTTAAGAATATACCAATATGTCATCAATAAACACAATCATAAAATTTTCCAAATAAGGATGCAACACACTATTCATCAAACACATAAATGTAGTTGGGGAATTAGTTAAACCGAATGGAACTACAACAAAGTCATAATTCTCGTACCTGGTCTTGAATGTGGTCCCTTAGATGTCCTACTCTTTGATACGTACCTGGTGGTATCCCGATATCAAGTCGATCATATAGAAAAATTTGTATCCCTTCATTTGATCGAACAAATCATCAATCCTCAATAATGTTTACCTGCTCTTGATGGTCACTTTATTTAACTGGCTGTAGTCAATGCATAATATGAGAGTGCCATCCTTCTTCTTTATGAAAAATATCGGTGCACCCAATGGCGATACACTTGGCATAATGTACCAATTTTCCAACATTTCCTTCAACTAAAATTTTAACTCTACCAACTCTGGTGTACTCATCCTATGAGGTGCTTTTGATCCTGGAGCTACCCCTAGAACCAACTCAATAGAGAAGTCTACTTCCCTGTGCAGTGGAAACTCTAAAATATCTACTGGAAACACATCCTAAAACTGCTGCAAAAATGGATACCTCCTCAAATCATCTACATCCTCAACCTCCTTATATTTTTCACTAGAGTTATGAACTGCAAATAGCACACGCCCTTTCCTCCAACTGCGCTTGGCCTGCATGGACGTCACCATCCTAACTGATCTGGATTTATTCCTTCCTTATAAAACTCTTGGTTCCCCATTGTCATCCAAGCATTCAATAGCTTTTTCATATAAATCTACCTTGGTGCTGTGGGTATATAACCAATCCATACCCAATAGCATTTTGTAGGAACCCAATGACAATATTTTTCAAGTGCGATGTTGTAGGCATGCCATTTAATGCAAATTCACACACTCTTACCCAATGGTGAACTATTTTCTTCGTACCTGTGTCCAATTGCACTAATCAAGATTGTGCATGCATTTCCTTTCTCAAACCACACTTATCCACCAATTTAGGAATAACATAGCTATAACTACATCCGGGGTCAATCGAAATAGAAATAACTCGATAACAAAGCTTACCCTCCATCTAAATGATAGAAGCTTGGTGATCTTCTTGCCTATTATCGACTGCTGCATAAATACGAGGAATGTGTTTTCCAACACCCCCAATAGTCCGCGCCTATTGTGCATTGTATATCTTAGGCCTACAACCCTGATTTTGTGGACAATCTCTCTTAAGATGCTCCTCATCGCATGTCCAACAGTCCAACCATCCTGTACCATTACCTCCATGTTTCTACCGTGATCAATGTTTATGTTGTGGCCTATGTCCATGTCCACATGCATTAAACTTCTTTTGTAGTGCCACATTTTCTTTCTTTTCTACTTTCTGAGGCCTTGCTCTCTTAGGGTGCCATTTAATTTTACCTTTTATTTCCCCTTCCATCCTTTCTGAGACTCATTCTTTCATTTTGAATCTTCATATCAATGCTTCAACTTCCCGATGAATTCCTCAAGTGGCCGAGGCTCATCATAGTCAATCCGATCTTTAAATGCTAATGGAAAACCACTGATAAATCACTGAACTTTAGCCTTATCATTTGTAAATATGGCACATACCTCAATAGCTCCAAGAACTGGGTCTTGTACTCTTCATCTGTCATAGATCCCATTCTTAGTTCATAGAACTCTTTAGCCTTACTGTCATAATACCTCTTTTACAAATACTTCTTCCTGAAAAGCTTCTTGAACTCATATCAACTCAAGTCATCTGTTATGATGTGTCTCACCCGCTTCACATCTTCCCACCATATGTCTGCTTTACCTTTCAAACTGAAGATAGAAATTATGGCCTTCATATTATCTGTATACTCATGCAACTCAAAGAATTCATTCATTAGCTTTTGCATCTTCTAGTTTCTTTAAGTCTCCATCAAAAGTAGATGGCCTTGCTTTCCTGAATTCATCCGAAAAGTATCCCCTAACACTCCTCCTGTCAGGATGACATTGATGACAATCATGATTTCTATCCAAACCAAAACTAGAATGGTACTTGTACTCATCACCCCTAATATCCAAATTTTCCAACAACTTGCCATCTCTCATAGTATCAACTCTATATAACTTGTGTTTGCCAGGAGACTACTGCCATATGCCCCATTAGGTCTGTCCTCCTGTCCATAACTGATCCGTAGTTCTGTTCTCCTATCCATAATTGTACACTCAGATGCATCTCTGTTATTTAAACATTTGGAAAGATTGGTTTTTTCAACTTTGTCCTAAGGATGAACCACATTACATGGTTCGAAACGTCAACCAAATATCAATGATGTGATTAATTTGAAAGAAAATTTCATATATAAATATAGTTTTTAATAAAAATATATAAATATTAGTATCCCACTGACAACACAAGATATTTTAAACAAATTATATAAATATTGTTATAAAATTGCCTTTCTCATAAAAGTCAATATAATATTTTTTTAAAGAATTTTAATAATGGATTATAAAAGACATTGAAAGAAATTTAGTAGAAAAACTAAAAAGAGATTTTATCGTTTGGGCCAAAAATGATTTTTTAAACAGAAAATATATAAATCAAGTTCATTGTGGTTAATTATAATTGGTTAAAAAATTCTTGGCCATACTCAATATAGTTAACATAATTAGTTATAGTTAAATATGATTGAGTGACTTACGATGTAAATTATAGTACAATTATTTATAACTGAAGGTCAATTATGTTTTCTCACGATTATTTATGGTGAAGATGATTATAGTTCATTTTTGTCAAACAAGTTCAGTTATGGTCAAATAAACTCAATCATGTTTATGAGAACTTTTGGAAACCTGTGTATTTTGCTCGAAGAGCTCGAAGAGCCTAGGTTTCGAGAAGTTCTCGTCAACATTATGTTCATGACTATGGAAACATACATGCTTTAAAACACAATATAATATTCATGGATAATTATAGTATTTATAATTAAATATTGATAATCATGGTTAACCATGTTTCTCCATGGTTAATTATAGTTGATCATAGCTAACCTTTACCAAACAGGTTCAACTATGGTCAAACAAACTCAACCATGGTCTCCATAGTCACCAAGTTCAACCATAGTGGATTTTGTTTAACCATGATCAAATAAGTTAAATAATGTTAAATTATGGTGACCATGCTCATTTGTAGTCAACCATAGCCAACTATGAACAACATGGTCAAAACATACCCATCCTTGGCCCACCATGGTCAACATGGTCATCGGTAGTTACATTTATGCCAAGGTCAACATGGTCATCCTATATTAATCCTTAGTCATGCATGGAAATCATGTCAACTATGATTAACCTCAATCAACCAAGTCTTACCTAGATCAACCATGGTGAACCATCCTCAACCATTATTATAACATTAACATTAGCATTTATGTAATATCAAACATGGTCAACATTAATGTAACTTAAATGTAGCAATGGTCAACATTAATGTAACGTTGTTAGATTAATGGTTGATCATAGTTAACCATGGTGAACTTTAGCTAACCCTTTTTTCAATTTTGGTGAATCTTATCAACCCTTTTCAACCATGGTCAACTATCATTAATCATCAACTCTCTAAAACCATGGTTAATCATTATCAACCATGTTCAACCTTGGTCAACCATTTTTAATCATAGTTAATCAATGTGAACCATAGTCAACAATGATCTACAAATTTGTCCATCCACATTTCCACCAAATAACAACTATATTAATACATGTGGTTGATATATCACAATTTCCACCTTTTATAAGCCAATAGAAATACTAGTAGTCTTTAAGTGTCACTTATTGGAAAGCTTTCGGGTTTTGTTTTCCAATCTAATTTGTCTAAAATCCGGTAGAGATTAATTAATATCACAATTTTAACAAGTGAACTCTTCACAATTGAAGTATCCCAAGGGTTTTTGAGGGTGTTGAATCAATATATGGAGTAAAAAAAAAACAGTTTAAACAACACAATTAAAGATCTAGCCACAAATTCTTTCCCCATAATTTGACAAAAATCTATTGGAAACTCCAAAAAATCGCACTTAAAGACTACTCCATAAAAATATGAAAGTGAATGCAATAAATTTATATAAACCACATTTACTATTGGGTTATGCTACTAAAAGCTTCTTTGCCACAAAAAATGTGCCTAGTAAAAGCTTCTTTGTGTCAAAATATTTTTATTATATGGATACCTTGTGTAAGTGTTTAGATAGAGAACTGTTGAATTGGAAACATTATCGTATATACATCATATAGATTTTTGGGGGCAAGTTATCTTCCTTAAACAAGTATCATAACCGAATTAATGCATAGAGAGTGACCTACAAATTGAGGACACAGATTGAGAATTTAGATAGGGTCAGAATTCTATTCATTCTTCACTAGACTCAATATATCACCTAACGATCAGAGGGAGCATCGAATAGAAAAATACTCGTATGTCAGTTACAACACTAAAAGTTACAATTCTGAATTGAACTCAAGAGATACATTTCTTCGTTCTTTATTGTAGTACTTTTGTTCTTCTCGTAGCTAATGGAGATGGGAATTATTGGCTTCAAGTTTGATCATATTAATCATTCATTCATTCTTTTCATGAATCATCACTCATTCTATAGACACAACCCTAAATCTTTTTCTTTGTTTGTGTTTTGCGAGACATAATAAGGACTATTAAGTCGTTGTATATGCTCGTCTATATCCAGAACCAGTATTGGTGTTTGCTTTGAATTATGAAATTTCTGTGGTAATTAAAATTCAAGGATATACAATTTCTTAGGAATCAAATTTTAACTATAGAAACAGAAAGAAGAGATTCATTATCCACCTTAGAGAAAAATATTCGAAACTTTGGGGGGAAGGACATTGATATATACCAATGCGGTCAATGATTTTAGAGCTTGATAAGTTGGATGTGGATTAATTTTCTATTATAGACACATACAGAACAATAGTAACAACATCAACTTATAAACATTGATATTATAAAAAATAAAATAATCAATCCTCTTGATTATTATAGATTCTATATGCAGAAATTTATGCACACTAGAAAACAGTGACAGAATGAATGCCAGAGAACATAATAGAACGAACGAAAGAATGGTTGGAAGGAACAAGGCAACTAGAACATATCAATCAGAGGATAAAGTTGAGTTAAGAGTGCTCATTTTCATTTTTCGGGTAGCCCCTGGGGGAACCTCTTTGTGTCTGCACAGTAATCGTGGATCATATACTTATTTCGCACCCATTGGAGCTTATGCTCTTGGTTCGAGTCCAAAGCCTCCTCTGGAAAAATTAGAAAAATAAGTAGCGGAAGTGAAGTTGTTGAAGGATGCAACAAAGGGGGATTTAGTCCAGCCTCTCTTGATGAGGTCACCTCTGGTTGCCCAATCATCTGCATTCCAAAGGCTGGATTACATCCTCATTGCTTGGATATTCTGATAATTATAATTTCTATCTATTTTACCCAACTCTGTCTCCCTGTTTCTAAAGACACGAATAGGAGTCCCGTCTATAGAAAATCTGAATAACAAACAATCATTTTTATTATTTTGAGAGAAAGGTTATATTGTAGTCTATTGAATGGATGAATGAGTAATTAGAATACGTACATAATTTAATTTGGTGTTTAGAGCACCGAGTAAGTGTGAAAATCCAGGGTTAGGTTGAACAACAGGTATAATTGCTCCTCATGATTACCAACGCCTTGAGCAAAGAAATTAGTGTGCATAATATAGGGATCTCTAGAGAGGTTGCCTAGAAATTTAGTCTATTTCGTCGTGTTTGGGACCTTGAGATGATAGCTGTAATGGGACCATAACAACAACATCATGTTAGCATAGCACATCAAAAGATATAGCTGTATAGTCGTGTTATTCAGAATAGGATAGGGAAAGTTTACAATGTAAAGTGACATAATACATACATGTGCCTCGATAATTTCTAGGTACTAACTTGATTTGCATATCAATTTTAGCAAACAAATACTCCTTCTTGGATCGAAACCCAAAACCTGTTATCAAGGAAAGGAAGAAGGGAAGGTTTAAGATGTATAAATGTAGTATAATAAATATAGATGAAGATAAAATAAGAAAATAAAAGAGCATGATTCCATGGAAACCAAATTTACCCAATATTACCTGAAGTGTGATCTAAAGTAAGTTGTGATCTAAAGTAAGTTGTAGTTGTTGGTCATTCTCAAGGATTTTACCATGACCATTGCCCCATGTGATGTCGACATCGATGTAGAAATTTGCATAAACAATTACAATAAGACTCAATGAGGTAAATAATAAAAGAAAAAGGAGGGTATTTCCCATGTCCATAAATTATGGATTAATAGAAATAAAGGTGCTTGAATTTGAGATCCAAATGTGTTAAAAGATAATGGAGAAAGCTAGTTGTTTCGATGGGATTGAGACTCTAAGATTAGGTCTTAGATCTTACTATCTAGGGAGTGGTTGGAACCACCCCATTAGTGTGAAAGCCTATATGTTTGAGGCTCTTCTGACTGAAGAGTTAGTGGTTTGTATGGAGTGTTTGTGCACTCTCCAAGTATCTCACCTCAAGAGCCATTTAGTTAATAGATTAATAGAATAGCAATTTTTAACATGGTATCAGAGCTTCAGGTGGAAGCTGAGTGAGCTTGTTCAATGAGTAGAGAGACTGGATCGATGATTGAAAAATCGTTTGCACTTTGTGTGGCCTGTGGATGTTCTGTAGCGCGGTTCAAGAAGTGCAAAACACTTATGTTTGCAGCATATTAAGGTGAATTTCATGGCTTGGAGGCTGAGCCTCGAGAGATTTTGGTGAAGGTTGTAGGAGGCCATGACAAAGGTCGTGGCAGGAGACCATGTCTCTGGAGAAATGCCAACGCATAGTCTCTTCTTATTAGCCAGAGTCTTGTTTGCTCGGAGATTCCCTTTCCAGGTGTAAAGAGCTATTGTTGTTGACCCTGCTGTGTGTGGAGGAGCGCGCGAGGACTCTGAAAAAGTAGGAGGTCGTGTCTTGTGGACCACTTTTGAACATAAGCTCTCCAACATCGAACCATCTGCGTAATATTCGTCTATGTAATATCTTTTGCACCAACAAATTTCATCTATCTGACCATCTTTCTGCTCACTCCTTTTTTTTTTCTTCTCATCTTTGATAACCATGACATTTTTTATTATGAGTTACCGTGGCCTTTATTTTAAGAAATGAGAGATGAAATACAAATAAAAATTTAAAATAATTTATATGGGCAACCATTTTAATGCGTTGCCTTTGAAAGTGAAGGGTAAAATTGTGGGCCATAGGGAGCGGGATGTTGTTCTCTATGTCAAATGTTGCAGATAAGAGCGGCTAGGAGGAGATCAATATCCGAACTATTATTTTAAGATGAGAACAAAGATGGCTGGAGACGAGAAGTGTGCGACCTTCCTAGATAAGACATTTGTTTTCTTTTATCCTTTGCTAAGGCCGTGGTGAATAAGGGCGAGTGTGGTAGGATCCGGTTTTGGGATCGACATTGGAAGCATGTTGTGTTGTGTTTAAATTGGTTATTTTGCTTCAGATTTGCATGTGTGGTAGAGAATCAATAGTCTCCAAGGTTCTACAGTTGAAGAACTGCCAAAGGGAGAAGTTTCCCGTGTGCGTGGTAACGGGGTTGTTGGAGCTTCTTAGAGGACCTAATGGAGTTAGAAAGAAATCTGGAAGCGAGATAAAGTGAGATAAGATGGAATTTCCCAATATGTCTATATTTTTAGACATTTTTTATTGTGACGATGATCTCTTTTTCATGTGGCCATTTGGAGGCATTATTAGCATGGGTAGTATGTTCAACTCAGAAGAAATTTTAGAAAAACAATGTGGTTCTTTTGATGACCATGAGAATCAAAAGGCATAATCTATCGTGCAAGATCGTGCAATTGAAGACTCACGAGTTGTTCTTCAGGAAGGATATAAAGAGGAACATATTGTTGAAGATAAATTGGACGAACCACATGAAGCTGATTGCAAAGACGTGGCAGAAGAAGATAGAGCTGGAGAGAATTCAAATTATGATGACCTCATGAATATTTCTATGTGTGCAAATGTTAACAACATCAACAAGGAATAAGCAACAAATTTTGAAGATGAATTGAAGTTTCTTGAAGCATGGCTTGAAAAACCATGTATTTATGAAGTCAACACAAAAGTTACAGCAATGAATGATGAAGACAACGTCGCTGATGTTCAGATGGTTAACAAAGGAAATAGTGAGAGGAAAAATTGTCCTATCAAGCTTGTCATAATTTTGAGACGGGTGAGGATAAGAGTTCAATCATTTTGTCATTGGCGAAGAACGGAGGTGAAGATCTATCACTACCTCATGACAAGAAAAGTAAAGATGAAGCCTCGCCTAGGTATGAACAAGCATGGACTCGCAAGCAAAGAGACCAAAATGAAAACCCCTATTACCAATTTTTTCATGTTTTTTATTGTAAGCCTAGCTGAGACTAGACCAACAGGCGTATGTTAGTTTTAGTACCCTTTATCCATTAAGGGGGAGTTTTAAAAGATAATGGATAAAGCTAGTTTTTTGGATAGGATTGAGACTATAAGATTAGGTCTCAGATCCTAATATTTAGGGAGTGGTTAGAACCACACCGTAAGTGTGAAAGCTTATATGTTTGAGGCTCTTCTGACTGAAGAGTTAGTTCTTTGTATGGAATTTTTGTGCACTCTCCAGGTATCTCACATGGAGATTCATTTAGTTAATAGATTAATAGAATAGCAATTTTTAACAAAATTCATATTAATGCAAGGAGCACAACAAAGGATAGCAGTAGAATAACTTGAGTTGTACGTGTACAAAGAAAGAGTATTTCAATGAATGAGTAAAGAGACAATTATTAAGATAAAATCGTTGTGGGAGATATATGGTTTGGGAATGACAGTTGATTGGGTTTATATAGAAAATAAAGGGGAGTGGGAAGTTTATGGAAACGAGGGAGCCAAGGAAACAATGAGTGATATATAGCTACAACTAGGAAGGCAGACATTGAATGGTCGAATGTCATGTTTGCATTTTCTTTCTGTGGGGAACATGGGTGTATATGATATGATCACATAAATCGAAGCATGAGAAATGGCTATCCATCCACCCAGATTGAATAGCAAGGACGAAGGAACCATCTAAGAACAATCCAAGAAAGATAGTGACACGTATACAATCGGCCACATTGATTAATTGAATATCAGTGATAGGTATACAACGGGTCTCACTGAATGACTGAAGGGTTTCTTGGTTCTCTTGGCCTTGGTCTATGTGGAATCCAAAGGTTATATTTTCCATGGGGCATTCCAACTCAACTTAACTCAATCTTCTTCAGTTCTGCATGGCCCATTTTTGGTGATGTATGATAATCATATTGTTTTAAATAAAAGTGCACCCAAGGAGAGAGCAATCCAAATCGTCGGAATCTTCAACTCAATCCCCTTATCTAAGTGGAATCTTGACTTTTCTTACCTCTCCTTTCCTTCTCCAACATGGTTTTCTTTCAAGTAAATGCCATTACTAAATACTTAGTGCCCTGAATTTATTTATTTGATGTGGTCATGTAGAATCAATTTGCAGCCTTTAGTGCACCTACTTTACGCTACTCAATTTTCTCAGAGTGTAGGCAAAAAATCAAATTTAACATCTCCTTAAAAAATAAATGTTTTTTTGCCTCGGGAAAATATTTCGTTTTAAACAGCCCCATTTCATCTCATCATATATACAAAATTAGTCAAACTCCATTCCATCTCATAACATACACATAATTATTCAATGTTTTTGGAACCTGTACATTATTTAGCATGAATAATTTTAATTTCTCATAAATTTCCCCATCAAAAAACCCCACTGGAAAGTCCTTCCAAATATCCCTAAATCTATTCATTCTTTTTTTCTCCCTTCTTTTGGTTAACTCTATTTCCACGAAATAGGCCACATCATTAAAGATAACTTCCCTTACTACTACATATTTTTTATCAACTATGACTGTGTTCTAACATCTCCAGATAAACCAAATAATGTAAAAGGGCAATGGGTGATACTTAGTCTATGAATTGATCCAGGAAAATAAGCATTATTTCAATGTTTGTTGATTCCTCTAGGAACAATACCGAAAGCATCTGGAACCCCCTCCCAAATTGCCACAACAAATGGACATCGAAGCAACAAATGATCAACATCTTCATTCCCCCGCTTTCACGTTCGGAAAATATCTGGTCCAATAAAGCCCCTTTTTTTAATATTCTTCTAGGAAAGGATGCGATCGTGAAGTGACAACCAACAAAAACATTTGGGTTTAAGTGGTATTTCCCATTTCCATGTTTCCTGAAACCACAAGCAGAACTCAAAATGACTCTCAACCAATGGCATTTTATGATATATCTCTTCCACCATTGGCTTCCCTTTCTTGATCATCCCATCCCATACCATGTATGTCTGATCTATGAGAAATATGCTAGCGAAGCATAATTGAGAGATGTATTTCTTCCATTCAATAACATGCCCTCCATGAAATCCCATCTCATAAGCCTTGATCCATCACTGAACATAAATGTTATCATGTTGAATGTGTGTGATTTTTTATAAGTAATGTATGCTTATGTCATGTAGTAGATCGATAAATGGAGTCAAAAGAGAGTGATTCCCAACAAATCCCATTAGTGCATCTAGACCAATCTCTATTGTGGATCCATTCCAAAATTCTTATCACAAAAATGTCATAAACCATTTTATATTTTTCCACATACAACTCCAAATGATCGATGAGCATGATGTCCTCCAGGCTCCACCTCTGATCCAAGTGAATTCTTTTTTCCATACATATATTTCCCTCTGAAAATTTGTGACCAAATACTTTTCCCGAACATATCCCTCCAAATATTTTTAATAATCAAGGCCTGGTTAAATTTTTGAGTGCCTAGAGTCCCCCAACCCCACTTTTTTATTGGCCTAGCGAGAAATTCCATCTAACCAGGTGGATCTTCTCTACTTGCATATTTCCTTACCATAGAAACCTGGCCATAATAGACTCAATATCATGAATGATGTCTATAGGTAACTCGAATATATGCATCAAGTATATGGATATGTTTGGTAGCACTGATTTAATCAGGGTAAGGCGACCTCCAAACGATAACCACCTGTGTTTCCATTTACATAAACTCTTATCAAACCTGTCAATAAACCAATCCCAATCCTAAATAAGGTATTTTTTTAGCTTTAATCTAGAACCAAAATAAACAAAGGAATAATCATAATGAGTGGAGTAAATATAAAAGAGGTTGAAAATATCCATAATGACTATCTCCTCACCTTCTCCATGAATCAGATTGGATTTAGATTTATTCATGAAAAGACCATAAGCCTCACTAAATGTCAATAGAATATTGTGAATATGGGTTTTTTTAACAAGTTTTGACACAACCCCAAATAACATATCATCCACGAACATCACATGCACGATAAATTTGTGGCAAGAGACGTTAAATCCATTTATACGACCCTTATCCCTTACATCCCCCAACATATAACTCAGACAATCAATGATAAGAAGGAAGAGGAGCGGAGACAGAGTACATCGTTGTCCATTAGGGGAATTTTGAGGTCTAAAATGGGTCTCCTAAGAAAAATATACAACCATAATAAACTTTATAAGAACGAATAGGATTCAAGATGATGATGTCAACCATGGGCGATGATTCTCCCTTTTTGGAGTAAAAATGTAAAAAGATTAGAAAATAATAAAATAATAAAACTACTTTTTAAACTCCTATTTTCAACTTATCTCCCTAAATTTTTATTCAAATTTCGAGCAGAAGTACTCATCAGATGAAAAATTTAACTCCTCATCCAAGGAATACCATGTTGCATACTTTTGATGGACCCCGCTACACGAAAAATGAGAAATACATGAAAAAAAATTATTGCAATAAGGTTTTTCATGTATTTCTCATTTTTAATGTAGCAGGGTCCATCTAAATTATGCAACATGCATACTCCTTGGATGAGGAATCAAATTTTGCATCCAACGAGTGTTATCGCTCGAAATTTGAGTAAACCCATAGGAAGATAAGTTGAAAATACGAGTTGAAAACATAGTTTTTTATTTTCCCCCCCTAAAATTTGATTAGTATAATCTAATATTAAATATTATTTTATAATTTCCTTAGGAGGCCCATTCAGACCTAAAAATTCCCCTAATGCTCAGTCCCCTATAAGCCCTAAAGAAATAAGTTGGCAATCCATTAATGATAATGGAAAAGTTAGTTGTGTTGATGCAAGACATAATCCATTTGATATTTTGTAAGCTAACACCAATTTTGTGCAAGACCAGTCACAAGAATTCCCAATATACACAATGATATGCCTTATTCAAATCAACTTTAATCAAACATACCTTCATTATCGAAGACTTACATAAGTTGAAGTCTGGACCATTCGACGAGCGAGAGCGTTTGTTTGATAATGTTGGTAACATCTCCTAATTGAGGGTATGTTTTGATAGTACCGATAACATCATGTAAGACCATTTCCCAGGTTTACGTCCTCATTGTTAGAATAACACTGCAAATATTGTGAAATTGCAAAGTTGGGTATGCCAATAGTGTCCATATTTAGAGTTTAATTGGATAACACCAAAACTCTCGTATTTTTGCCATTTTTATAAATCCATAATTTCACACACACACACACACACACACACACACACACACTTTAATTTATGCGGTGTTCTTTAAATTTTCATTAGAAATTTATTTGGTCGAACAAATTACAAGTTTCCTCATGGTAACCATTAAGTAAAGATTGATTTATCTAAAACGCATAAATGTTTTGTTGAATTTTTGTACTACATACATATTTAGTCAGTATTTAGTTTTAAATTAAAGGAAATTAGTTTTTTTTTCTAGATTATAAAAAATAATAATGAAAAACAAACTCTACATCCTTATCTGAAGACAAATTGCTCCATCCTTAATAAATTAATATAATATCTCTCCCTAATTTATCTTACAATTTAATATGGAGTTGTCTACCGATGCAACAGAATAGCCCAGATGACAATTTTTTGCCGGAATCTGGTTAAAAAAAATTCAAAAAATCAGGTAGTTGAAGTGTTTGAATTGCATTTTTGATAGTGGAAATGGATTTAGCACCATCAAAAACCCTTAAGGCGCCAAAAATACTAAACTTTAAATACTATAACCTAGATTTTCAAAAATCTTTACCAAATTTTTTCATAATCTTATAAAAATTTCTAAAATATTCTCTCAATTTTTTAAACTACAAAATTTAATACAATACAAAATAATCATTAATAAATTAAAATTAACCATAATCATTAATAAATTAAAATTAACCATATTCAAGTCAACCTCTAAAGAGAAATTTTCTTTTAGTTGTATCCATTTATCCAAGAGGAAGTACAAAGCACCATACTTGCCAAAAGATAAGTCATTAATATAAAGTTTGACATGGAAAGCTCCTTTCATTTGGTTAGCTTTTTATTCCTTTCAAAAATTTAGAAGGATATGTATGTGTATAAAATTCAATGGCACGGACCTATACATTTATAGAAAATTCAATCTCGTGGGTTTATATATTTGTTCCTATGGAAACTTCTAGAAGAATATGTATTTGGAAAAAAAATCAACGGCATGGTCATGTACATTTATTGAAAATTCAATCTTTTATGTGTTTGAAAAAAAATCAATGGCATGGTTTTGTATATTTATTGAAAATTCAATCAATTATATATCTATAGGAAAGTTAGGTGTGAATTGTTTAAATTAAGGGATGATTTGTTATTTTATTTTTAAATATATAAAGATTTTGGATGAAAGTGTTATTATTTCATTTTTTATAATATTTAATTAATTTATAACTAACACAACGACATTAAACCACATTAAAAATATTAATGTAATTGATATAGTCAAAGGCTTCATTTGTATATACTATTAATAAATATATAGAAAAAATAATAATAATAAATGAATATATTACCATAAAAATATTATTATTATTATTATAACAAATAATTGTAATTGATTTATATTCATTATTATTTAATATTAAATATTATTTTATTTAAAATTATGAATAAATTATTTATTTTTGTAGTAATATCAATTAATTAATCATATTAAATATATAATAATTAAAATAATATTAATAATAACTATTAATATTACTAAATAATATTTTAAAATATTTATTAATATAATTAAATAATTATTGTTATTAGTTAATATTATTAAATAATTAAATAGTAATAATAAATATTAAGTAACTAAAATATATTAAATAAGTAATAATTTAATTAGATATTTATAATAATTAATGAATAATAAAAAAAAATTGTTAGATCTAAGATTTTTGTAGATGAATGTCTTTCAGATTAATCACATCATTAGAATTTGGTCGAAGTTTCGAATCAACTAATGTAGTTCATCCTCACGACAATAATTTATTTGCTAATTTATATTTTTTTGACAGTGAATAGTAGTAGTTTCATTAATCTGTGCCCCAGTCCCAGCATTAAATCGAATCATTACATCATGTCGTTGTCATACCAAAATTGAAAAATGTGTCATTGTCTACATACAGGGTTGTCTTCGTAGACGCCTTATTTCTTTTTTTTTCTATATCTACGTTGCATTATGTTCCCATGTGTGTTATAGAGCTTACGAAATGAGTTGCCAAGGTATGTGCATTTGTGCTTTTCCATTAAAATTTAGGTTGGAACTACCTTATCCATTTATGTTGGGACCTGGCGCTTAGTTGAGGATACCACCCTGAAGAGACTAAAGTTGCGTAAATGTTGTCTAAATGCTGCACACATGCTATTCAAAAGTTGCCCGTAGTGACTGTCGTCCAAATGTTGTCCAAGGTGAATGTTGTTCTAATGCTGTCCAAAGGAACTGTTGTTCCATTATTGTCCAAATGATGTTCCATTGTTGTCCAAATGCTATTCCAATGTCGTCCAAAGGATATGTTGTTCCATAATCCATGGTTTTGCTATGAAAGTTGGGGTCGAGGTCCCAATTATTTGTGTCAATGAGCATGGAACACTTAGGGGATAGATTTGATGTCCAAAATTCCATCGATATCACATATGCGCTTCAGCAATCTACACCCTTTATTAGCCTTCTCATCTGCTTGAGTGTTTAGGTATATGAGCACATGAGTGTACTTGATGCCTTCAATTTCCTTTGCTTCATCCTTAATTATAATTAACATTTCATTGATTCTAGCATTTTGTGTTCCTTCCCTTGAACCAGGTTTTTGATTAGGATATAGGAGTCCCTCAATACCCATAGATGTCTCAAGCCTTTTTCTTTTGCTATGGTAATTCTGAGCCAAAGGCCACTTGCCTCCGCTAGGTTGTTTGTTTCTCTACCTATCCCCTAAGCATATTTGTGGATTTTTTTCCCATCAGGATCAATGCGGACCCATCCTCCCCCTGCCTCCCCTAGGTTTCCTTTAAGGGCTCCATCAAACATAAGATCCCAATTCCATTTCTTTTTTATCTCGTCCATTAGCTAAGTTTGAGTGCTTCTGAGACACCAGCTGGGAGGGTCCACCTTTGTTGTTTTTTCTTTCTTGCCCCAGGACCATGGAGATAGCCACTCCCTTTATAATTGTTCTAATGATGGGTTAAGTTGTGGGGAGTTGAACTCGAAACATAATGATAAGGCTGAGAGCGTTGGTACTCTGGCAGCATTTTTTTTCATTTTGAAGATCGATTTGTTTCTTGCCATCCAAATCTTCCAACAGATGTACTTTGGTAGAGTTTGAAGGATGAGTTTCAAATTCGGTTTAATTTGGAGATTGCCTTTATACCATTTTTTTGGCATTGAGAAGAACGCATAGATCTCTGCTGGCCAAGTTATTCTGGAGAATATCTTCCCGAAAGCCTCCTTCTAGACTTGTTTGTTGTATGTGCATTTTATGAATAAATGGTTTATGGTTTCTTCCTCTTGTTCACAAAGATGACATCTGGTTGGCCCACTTATACCTCTTTTCCTTATGTTGTCCCGTGACAGAATTTTCTTTTGATTTAGCTGCCAGATCAAGTAATTTACTTTGGGAATAGAATTTGGCATCCAAATCCAATTCAATATCCGAATTTTAAGACGAACTTGTTCCTCAAAGAGGAGATGTGTGTAGCCTTCTTTGACTCGGTATCTTGTATTCTTCCAGCACCATTTGTCTGTTTTATCTCTCTCTATTAGAGAACATCCCTTGAGAAGATTTAGTAGTTCTTTTTTTTGCTAATTTAGCTCTCCGGGGAGATCCGTCAAAAGCCACCCTTTCCATTTCCTCTTTTCGTCCCACACTGAGATTTATGACAGGGTTGTGATTTTGATCGATTTGTAGTGATCTCGAAGGGGTTTCAGCTGTTCCAAATATTCTAGTGGAGCATTATTCATTATTTTTTCTTACCAAATTTCAACTTTCAGACCATTTCAAGGAATTATACTAATGTTTTGAGTAATTAAAGAATATGAGGATAGAAGAAGACGCCAAATTGGGGAGCCCTTAGAAGTTGGAATATACTTGTTTTCCTATTCTTGTTGCTTGAAATACTTTCCTATTATTACTTGGGCCCACCATTCTTCAAGTTTTGTGACTAGCCCCCACCATAATTTTTCCCCAATTGCTGGGTTCATTAATCTCGGGTCTCGAATTCCTAGTCCCCTATGTTGCCTAGGTGTTGTAATAGTCTTCCACTTTACCATGTGAAATTTTCTTGTTGTTTGTTTCCCTCCTTCCCTTAAGAAATTCCTTAGGAAACTGGCAAGCTGCTGCAGGACATACTTCGAAGCCTAGAGGACTGGGAACTGATATAAAGGGAGAGAAGATAGCACTGGTTTGATAAGAATGAGACAGTTTGCTGGATTTAACCAAATCCATCCCTAGTTGGTTAGTTTTTGTTTTATTTTGTCAATCATGCCTTTCCAGGCCTTAGGACTCGCTCTTTTACAGAAAATTGGGACTCCTAAGTATTTAAATTCCTTCCATTCTATTTCTACCTTAAACCCCAATATTTCTTCTATTTTTTGGCCTTTCTAAGGGATATATTCCATGCATATATTCTACATTTTGCATTGATTGTGTTCCCTCCATATGCTTCTTGGAATCTATGCAGGTAATACTTGAATCTTCTAGATATGACCAGAGAGGCCCCACCTAGAAGAGCTATATCATCAGCAAATTACCCGTGATTTATGATTTTGATTCCTTCTTTAAGTCTGATTCCCGGGATGTGTTGAGAGAACCTTGTTTCTTCAACGCTGCGACTAAGAGCCTCTCTAACCAATATATATAAAAAGGGCGATAAGGGGCACCCTTGTCGGAGACTTCTTGATTATTGGAAAAACCGAGGCCCCCTACCATTAATCAGAGGAGAGATCCATGGCCTAGCAATGCATTTATCTATCCATCGGGTGAAGGTCTCTTTAAATCCCATCTTCTTCATTATGTCGAGGAGGAATTTGTGACGAACCCTATCAAATGCATTGGCCATATCCAGTTTAATGACCATTCCTTGCTCCTCACGTCTCCAACTTGAGTCGATGGCTTCCTGGATTAAGATTATATTGCCATAGATTTGTCTTCCCGAGACGAAGCCGCCTTGATTAGGAGAGATGAGGAGAGGCAGGAGGACTTTCAGTCTAAGGGCTACAATTTTGGAAATAATTTTATAAGAGAAGTTACAGAGGGAAATTGGCCTAAATCTTGAGAAAGAGGATGGATTTTGTTCTTTTCGTATGAGGGCTAAAAAGGTTGAATTTATTCCACCGCCTATGTATGATATCTTCAAGGAGTACCCGATCATTTTGCATAAATATATTTTTATCAGATGCAAATAGGTTTGATAAAACCTACCGGTGAAGCCATCAAGCCTAGGGGCCTTATCTAGAGAAAAGGGAAATACTACTTTTTGAATTTCTTGAGGTTCAGGCAGGGCATCAAAGATTTCATTGGCATCAATGGTCACCAAGGAAGGCACCGAGTCCAAGAATAAGGCTTCACTAATGGGGGTCGAGGGTTGGTCATCATGGTACAGGGGAGAGAAGTGATCCACTGCAATGGCTTTAATCTCATGAAAATAATCGAGAGTTTGAGATCCATGCTGAATTTGGGTAATGCCATTTTTTTATCTCTCGAAATTTTGCTTGCTTGTGGAAATATTTCATATTCCTGTCTCCAAAGCTGAGCTAGCTATTGCGTGATTTGAGCTGCCACATATCTTCCTCTTGCCTCAGACTCGCATGGTATGTTTGGAACATTTTTATTTCTTCTTGGAATTCCACCTTCTCCACTTCATTATTTTCTATTTGAGCCCGATTTTTTGCAAGGTTGTCTTCTGCTGTTTTGAAATTTAGGGACAGATTTTCATTATATTTTTTGAGCCATTCTTTGATGTCTTATTTTAACATTTTAAGTTTCCCTTACCATATGGTTATAGGGTTGTCATTTACCCACTGAGCCCAATATGCAATGATCATTTCAGAAAAACCAATTGATTCTATCCATAAAGGGGATAATTTGAATGGGATTGGTCCATAGTTAACTAGAGGAGAAACAAGAAGCGTGATTGGTCGATGGTCCGATCCACACCATGGTCGGATCTCTGAAGTTATAGTGACAGAAGATGATAGCAGAAGATCTGAAGCTAAAAACCTGTCTAACCTTGCTACTATGTTCCCCAGTCTCGCCCTCTTATTGTTCCATGTGTATTATAATTTTCTCGACTTCACATAGAAGAGATTAACTGCATTAGCAGGTCTTCAAAGTCTTCTTGATGAATTTCTCCTACCACTGTCCCTCCTCTCTTTTCGTCATGTTTTAGTACTGTATTGAAATCTCCTCGTAGAATGAAATTCGTGTCATACTCTATGTGCTTGAGGTCTTGTAGGGACTTCCAGCAATATTTCCTTTTAGCATAAGTATTTGACATGTATATATTTATGATTGTAATGGTGTAATTTAGTTTTTTGACCAAAAATTTTGTTGCTATCCAATGTATTGATTTTAGGGTGCTTACCAAGAGGAGATTTGTAGGGTCCCACAGAGTGCATACACCACCCGAGGCCCCACACGAGCTCACTGCCTCCAGCTCACTTTTGTTCCATATCGCGAGGTGATGAGGAGCAATATCCACCTCATTAAACTTTGTTTTCTATAGAATTACAACACTGGGCTTCTCTTTCTTGATCAATGACATGGCTTCTACTCTTCTCTTTCTAGTATCGAGTCCTCTGTAGTTCCAGGAAACTACTTTCATTTATCAATTCTTTGAGAGGGAGACCCCTTTTAATTGGCTTTCCTGATTACCCTTCTTGTTTCCTTTGCTTCTCAGGTCCTCTAATTGGTGAATAATTGTAGTATGGTGTCCTAATTATTTCTCTCTTTCTGCTTTGGCCTGCTTGATTTCTCTATTTGATTTCCTTCCTAATCTTCTGGCATGTTGCTCAATGAGAGTTCCTTTTTCTATATCTGGGTCACTTGGTGCGCCCTGTAGTGAAGCTACATAATCCTCTTTGATAGAGTGGTAGCCATCCTCTCTGATTTCTCCCTCTTCTTCTGCCGACATTCCTACTTCCTCTATGTTTTTTTTGTCAAGAATTTTAGCTTTCCCTTTTCCTCCTGTTGTGTGATGTAGTGGGGCTTTGTCTGGCATCTCTTCTCTTGTGTCTTCCTCAGTTTCCATATTACCAAGGACTTCAAACCTATTCAAGTTATCTAAGTATTTGGGCCACCAATCGTATGGTCTCCCTTTTCTAATGGTTGTGTCTCAACTGGGCCTGCGTTTATTTGCTCTGGAGTAGCAGTGGCTTCTTTTCCCCCATGATTCGTGGTGCCTCCTATATGATTTTTTTGTTCTTTTTATGCTTTTTTTGTTTTCTTTGTTGCATGTCATTGTTCTGGATCATCGTGAACCTTTATTGTCTCCTGTTTCGGTCATTCACGAGAAAAATGTCTGTATTCATGACAATATTTTCATTTCAACGGTATATGGTCATAATCTAGTTCTTGAATATGGGTCCAATTATCCACGCACAATTTAATTGCCTCAGGAAGACCTTTCTCTAAATATACTTCAACACATATACAAGCACATGCGAATAGTCCATCTTTCGGCTCGGCACAATCGATATACTTTCCTAAAGTGTTGCCAATGGATTTGAAGGTGGAGTAGTTCCAGCAATGGAGAGGTAAGAATGGGATTTTTACCCACACAGGGATAGCTGAGGGGATTTCACAATCAGGGTTCAAGTTGGGGCTCCAATGGTCAAGGTACAGTCCTTTGGAACCCATGAAGTAAGGCCCATTCATTAAGATTAAATCATGATCCTCTCTGTTAATTTATATTATAAAATAAACATAATAATAATTATTTAATTTTTTTTGGTATAATAATTAATTAAATAATTAACTTATTAATTTACGAGAAATAATTATTTTTTAATATTATTTATTGAAAAATATAAATAATAATACTAGCCATAATAATGTTTATAAAAATTTATTATTATAAGTTATTAATTATTAAATTATTTATTATTAATTATAATACAAAATTATTAATAATTAATTAATTATTATTAAACCATAATAGTAATTTGAGATTGTAAATTTTTTTGATCCATAATAGTAATATTTAATTAGTTTATTTAATGATGCTTAATTAGTGTATTATTAAGATAGCGTTTGTCACGATGCGATATTGGACCATGGTTGACCATGATTATAAACCCTAGGTATTTATATTAAACCTGAGGATTAATATTCTAAACCTTATGAATAATTTTATACCCTAGGAATATGAACCCTTACATTAATAAGCCTAAGGGATTGATACTATAAACCCAAGGCATTAATACTAAAAAACCAAGGGATTATAACCCCAAGAGAATAATATTAAACCCCAAGGGATTAATATTATAAACCAAAGGTATATAAATCTTAAGATAAATATTATAAACCCTAAAATAAACACGAATGACAATGGTTTACCATATCGGATTTTTATTTTGAGACAATCTTTGTGACAGTCTAACATTGGACCATCGTTGAGCATGATTGTTTTTCATATGAATACAATCTTTGTGACAATGAGACATTGGACCATTGTTGACCACGGTTGATTTTCATATTGAGACAATATTTCCCACAATGTGACCATGGTTGTTTACCATGGTTGACCATGATTGACCATGACTAACCATGTTTTATTTTTAATGTGGTTATGCTAACATGACCACATTAGTAAATGCGACGTTGGAACTTGGTTGTCACAAGATGACGTTCGACAAAGAGACAATCTTTGTCACAATGTGACCATGGTTGATTTTCATATTGACATAATCTTTGTCAAAATGCAACATTGGAACATGGTTGACCATGGATGACCATGTTTTACACATGGCGTTCGACTGAGAGAATATTTTTCACAATATGACCACGGTTATTGACCATGGTTGATTTTCATATTGAGACAATATTTGCAATAATGCGACGTTGGAACAAGGTTAACCATGGTTGATTTCATATTAAGACAATCATTGTCACAACGCGACATTGTGAATAATATACCTAAGGGATTAATTATAAAACCCCAAGGTATTATAAATCCAAGTGAATAATATTAAACCCAAGGGATTAATATTATAAATGCAAGTTATAGAAACCCTAAGATAAATATTATAAACCCGAAAATAAACATGGCTTATTTTGGTTGACCATGATTCATTTTCATATTGAGACGATCTTTGTCACAATGCGATGTTGGACCATGGTTGATCATGTTTCAATGTGATTTATTTTCATATTGAGATAATTTTTGTCACATTGTGATGTTGGACCATGGTTGATTTTCATATTGAGAAAATATTTGTGAAATGTGATGTTGGACCATGGTTGATGATGATTATAAATCCAAGGGATTTATATTATAGCCAAAGATTTCTCTTATAAACCCTACGAATAATATTACACCCTAGGAAAATGAACCCATAGGTTTTTAACTCAAGAGATTAATATTATAAAATGAAGGGAATAATAAACCTAAGGGATTAATACTAAAAATCCAAGGGATTATAATCCCAAACAAGTACTATTAAACCCAAGGGATTAATATTGTAAACCCCAATTATATAAAACTTAATATAAATAGTATAAACCCTAGAATAAACATGGTTCACTATGTTTTACCATGGTTGATTTTCATATTGAGACAATCTTTTTCACAATTTGACATTTGACCATGGTTTATTTTCACATAGAGACAATATTTATCACAATGTGATATTATACCATGGTTGTGCAGGTTTACCATGTTTATAAACCCAAGGGACTTATATTAAACCCTAGGATTAATATTGCAAATCTTGTGAAAAATATTATAACTTGGGAATATGAACCGTTAGATTTATAAACATAAGGGATTGATATTATAAGCCCGCGAGATTAATTCTAAAACCTGATGGTATTATAAATCCTATAGAATAATATTAAACCCAAGGTATATAAAGCCTAAGATAAATAAATTAGAAACCTAAAGGGAAAATAAACCCATGGTATTAATATTATACACCCAATCTATATAAATCCCAAGATAAATATTATAAACCCTAAAATAAACATGGTTGACGATGGTTTACCATGGTTGATTTTCATATTGAGACAATCTTTGTCACAATGCAACGGTGGACCATGATTGAAACAATATTTTTCATAATGCGACATTGGAACATGGTTGGCCATGGTTGGCCATGTTTGACACAGTGTGGCGTTGGATCAAGAGACAGGTTTTGTCACAATATGACCAAGGTTATTGACCATGGTTGACCATGATTTCCCATGGTATACCATGGTTGATTTTCAGATTGAGACAATCCTTGTCACAATACACCATTGGGAATAATAAATATGAGGGACTAATTCTAAAACCCAAAAGTATTATAAAACCAAGGGAATAAAATTAAACCCAAGGTATTAATATTATAAACGTAAGGTATAGAAACATTAAGATAAAATATTATAAACCCTAAAATAAGTGTGGTTAATTGTGGTTAACCACAACTCACTTTCATATTAAGAAAATATTTTTCATAAAGCGATGTTGGGCCTTAATTAATCATGGTTCAACATGATTGATTTTCATATTGAGGCAATCTTTGTCGCATTGCGACATTGGACCATGGTTGATTTTCATATTGAGAAAATCTGTCACAATGTGATGTTGGACCATGGTTGAACATGATTATAAACGCAAGGGATTTATATAAACCCATGGATTTATATTATAAAACCTATGAATAATATTACACCTTGAGAAAATGAACCCATAGATTATTAAACCCAATCAATTAGTATTACAAACCAAAGGGAATAATGAACCCAATAAGTGAGTAATATTAAACACAAGGGATAAACCCCAAAGGATTAATATTATAAACCTTAGGTATATAAAACCTAATATAAATACTATAAATCCTAAAATAAACATAGTTTACCATGTTTTACCATGGTTGACCATGGTTAATATTATAAACCTGAGGGATTATACTAAAATCCCAAGGGATTATAAACCTAGTGGATTAATATTAAACCCAAGGGATGAATATTATAAACCCAAGGTATATAAACCCCTTGTCATGGAAAACAAGGATGAAATCCTTTAAATATTTGCACCTTAAATGATTTGATTCTCTTTGAGCCATGATGTATTTAGAATTAAGGTATCATTACATGGGCTCTCTCTCTCATAAAATTATTTATATATTAACATATTTTTCATAACCATGATTTCATTGGCATAAAACATTGATTTAATAAGGGAAATAATAAAGGGATATTTCCTTTAAACTTAAGATTTTAGGTTATAAACGACTCTTGGATCTAATTTATTTTTCTCTAAGAGTCTCTTAGTTTCTTTTATGATCCCAAAAAATATAATTATTAAAAATACTAAAAATCGTATCTAACTAATCCTCTAAAAACCCTCGAAATCATATCTAACTAATTCTTTAAATATATCCTAGCTATATTAGGATTTTTTGAGCGGGTTACTCGATGACCATGACAATATGATGGGAAAACTTCTATTTTTTTTTGTGTGGATCATATGAATTTTGGAGTAAACACAGTCTAAATGGAATTCGTTAGGATTGTTGACTGCATATACTCTACAGTATATAAGGTTTATACCACTAGAGTACCGTGAAACTAAGGGTACTAAGTGTTTAAGTGCAGGGACTAAGAAATTATATTAAAGCTTTTTAGGAGCAGCTTAAGTCAGTCTCAAGTGCATGGACCTACCCTTATTCGTAAGACGGAAGCAAAAGGAAGCAAGATCTTAAGTTTATAACAGCGTTCTTTTAAAGTTTTCTAAATTTTTTTACAAAGGTTTTTAAATCACATTTTAATTATAAAAAAAAAGAAAAATTATAATTTCTAAATTTTGAGATATTTTGATTTTTCATTATTTTTAAAATTAATTTATCACAAAATTAAGTTTTATTGGATTTTGAAAAATAAATATATAAAAATATTAGAATAATACTTTATATTTTTTTATAGTTAAATGTTTTAGAAAAAATTTATAATATTTATTACACAAAATTTTAATATATATTATTAATATATAAATATTTTTGACAAGTAGCACTACATATGGAATTCATTATAAGTATATTTAAAGTTTACCAAATCTTATCTAAAATGAAAAAAGAAAGATTAAATCTCTAAATCTGGAGATATTTTGATTTTTCATTGGTTTTTAAATTAATTTAAATTTTACAATTAAATTTTATGAGATTTAAAAAAAATCAATAAAAATATAAGAATAATAATTTTTTATATATATTTTAATATTTGAAAGTCAATTTATAATAAAAATTTTCATATTCATAATACAAAAATATAATATATATTATTAATATATAAGTATTTTTTATTCTTTTATTATGATTATACTATATTATGATATCTAAAAAGAGGGAACATAAAGATTTAGCAACAATGAAGAACTACTCAAAGATGTGATGGAGCTTCGACTAGAGTGTAAGGAAATATTTAATTCTTGTGGATTGTCCATGGAGTAATGTAGCTGTAGTGCGGCCTTTTTTTAGTCAATTTGATGGATTGCTTGTCCCTGTATTAATCTATCGAAGATTTGGCCAAAATCAATGCCATTGGTGTTGTTTTTACCTCAAAATGGGAAATTATGGAGACTTGTACAGTCATTTGAAGCATTCAAGGATTGGTAGTTTTATTCGCAAGCTCAACCCTGAGATCACAAGTCGTGTGCTTGGGATTTGACATGCTCGACTTAGAAATTGGTTGGTGAATTCAAGATTCTCCTATTCCATTTTTTTATTTAATTGCGGTCACTACAAGTGAGATGTGCTACCCATTCTTTTTTTATTCTAAAAGGACTTTTATATTATCATGGTTCCCATATTTACAAAAATTAGAACGTAGAAGTTCAAAACTAGCACATAAAAGAAATTAAAGAGAAAATGATTAACGAAATTAGATTGTTTTTTCTGAAAGAGTGTCTCTTTCCACCTCTGGAAGAGAGTCATTCTACTACAATTTCACCTGCTGTGTTGTCATTCCCATTCCTCTTTCTTCTACACTGGACAATTTGAATACCAAAAATACCTTCTTCAATCCTAATAGTAACTTATTTTTGCTCATTAGTCCTTAACATCTAACATGCAGAGTCCACTTAAGAGATTTGTGTACCTTTTATAACCATATCTGATTCTCTTTAAATATCTTTCATTAACATATTTTTATCGAAAAGCATGCACTCATAAAAACTATTAACAATACTTAAATTTTTTACAAAACATTACTATCACCATTTAGTACAAGGTATTGGCTAATACTATGTCATTCACCGTGGTCAAAGATGCAACTGACTAAATCAGGATTTTTGCAAAGATCCATTTTCTGGAATGTACCGTAGTCTTAAATGGAAGCACGCCCAAGGAGAGAGTGGACCAACACATTCCGATATCCAACTCAACCCTTCCATCCAGCTGGCATTTGACATTGCGTACCCCACGCCGTATTCACTCAGGGAGAGGGCAAGCCATTCGATTCGACGTCTCTTTTAAAAATAAATGTTTTCTTAATTTTCACCGCTGAAAAAGCCATCCTTTGTAACGATTCCATTACATTTGGTTTCCATTTTAAAGTTGTTCACTGTATTAGTTTCACAGTTCACAAAATATTGTTTCCAATTATTCAAGGTTTGGTAACTACATAAAATTTTATAGGCTGTGAATTAAATTAAGCTTCATAAATTGATTATATTAAAGTAGTATCAGTTATTTTTGGAAATTATCTTATATAGAGTGAATAATATACGTGGAATTGCATACCGAGTATTTTTTCCTGCAAATATGTTATTTTTATTTACAAAAATATATTAATAAAAATATTGTTGAATTTATAACTGAGATGGTTTGATAATATTGATAACATCATTTAATGAAAATTATTGAAAGTGCTCCTCCTTTTCTTATTCGTCTATAAAGAACGGATTGATAACGATAGCCCATCGCACCGCTGTTTCTATCTATCCAGCCATTTATCCAACCGATTAGGTTTGAAAGTGAATTTTAATGGTGTGTATACTACCCACCTACACCAGGTGGATAGACATTGCCCCATGCCGCTACCATGCAGGTTGGATACCGCGATGGTCGTGACTTTGCGAAGAATTTACCAGTTGGCAATTAAATCACTCCAGGGTTGGGTGGCGTTTGAGTATGAGATGCGTTGACATAGAGCTCTGATTTGAAAAATAAAGGCTGTGGATTGGGCACATTTATTAGGTTCGGAAAAAAGTATTATATATATATATATATATATATATATATATATATATATATATATTTATTTATTTATTTATTTATTGAGTATTATGTTTATTGAAATTTTGTTTGGAAAAATGTTAACTCAAAATAAGTTTTTAAGTATTGAGAAGTTTTGAAAGTGCATTATATTAGATATCATTATTTTGGGATTCAAGTGAATTAACCAAGTCATTCATTTATGACTATTTTCATCAAAGGTAGTCGTAACTAGGTAGTGGTAACTGACCAATCTCATTACATTGGGTGATGCTCACAGGGTGAAGAAATGCTCGATTGAAACTAGTGAAATGAATCACATAAGGTCAATCATCACTCGAGTATCTGCACCCGCAACTAAGAATTAGAGCTCCACACATTTGAATAACCAAAAGCAGTACTGCACATTTTATGTGTTGGGAATAAAGTATATATATATATATATATATATATATATATATATATATATATATATAGAGAGAGAGAGAGAGAGAGAGAGAGTATTATGTTTATTCAAGTTTTGTTTGGAAAAATGTTAACTCAAAACATTTATTAAGTTTTTAAGTATTCAGGGGTTTTGACAATGCATTATATTAGATACCATTTTTTGGGGATTCAACTATGTTAAGCTAAGTCACTTGATATGGGGATTTGGGATTCGCTGGATATGGGGATTCGAGAATCGGATTCGGGATACGGTGACCCAGGAACAGGACACTTCCATACGTTATATATTATTTTATTAAATATATATATTTTAATATATTAAAAATTAGATAATTTTTACACAAATTCATACAAATTCATTGATTCAAGCATAGATTTAAGATCTTAGATACTCATACATGATACATTGAAATTTGATACATTGATACATTATACAATTGTCAAATTTACTCAGAAAGACAAGATAGTAAGATATTGTAGTTTTCTCATTAAGTCATCAGAATCAAAATGTGTTACATAAGTACACTGTCAATAGCAAATAGAAATAGAAAATACAAAAAAACTACAGTCTACAAGACTACAAGCTTGAAGCCTCAATGAGTCATCAATCATCATCATTGTCCTCATCTCGAGTGAAATCGATTTTTTATAACCCAAAATAACACTTTTTGGCACAGCGAATCTGACTGTACAAGATTCGGTCGTATCCGTACAAGGTACGGAAAATCCCGACCGTACCCTCTACGGATACGGCCGAATCCGATGAATCGGGTACGAATCTTGGAGTATCGTATCCGATACGTAGGATTCGGGATTCGAGGGCCCTGGGGGACAAATCTGGTTTCTTAGACGTTAAGTAAGTCATTCATCTATGACCATTTCCATATGAGGTGGTAGTAATTGACTAATCTCATTGCATTGGGTGATGCTCATAGGGGTGAATAAATGAGATTGAAACTAGTGAAATGAATCACATAGTGTCAATCATCACTTCCAGGGCTTGCACCTGGTAACCCAGGACTTCCCAAGAGGTCACTCATCCTCCTCTGGCTCAAGCTCCCTTAATTGTTGAGTTTTTTTTCCCACAATCAAGCCCACGTAGCTTGCTACCCTATTTGCAATAGTTGTTAAAAATTAGTTTTTATATAAATATAGTTAGAAGTATATATATATATATATATATATATATATATATATATATATATATATATATATATATATATATATATATATATCATTTTATTTCATTTTGTTAATATTTTAAAAATCCATATATATATATATATATATATATATATATATTAATTACTTGCACATGCATATAAAAACAAATTTAACAATATTCTAAACTATAGATATTTATGGAGATTTTTAACCTAGTTTGATACAACATTATGGCTTATATCCTATACTAAAAATATCATGATTTATTTTATATGACATTTTTAAAAAAAATTATCAATTTAATTAATAGAGTATAAAAGGCATAAATGGTATAACTATTTTTAAAATAAATCTTAACTTTCGATTTATGACTATTATTAAGAATATTCTAGAATGTTCACTAAGATATGTCACAGTTTGTTGAGTTAGCCGCACATTTGAGAGTATAAAAGTGAAACCCATTATGCAAACATGCATATGGATGAAAAAAGATGAAATGAAGATTGCAAAGAGAGAAGTTGAACCCTCTATATGTGAAGCAGAGCAAGAGCATATAAATGCTCAAGAACCCCACTGTAATGTGGATGGTGCAGATGATGGTGAATCCCATTGTGATGTGACACATGTGGATGATCACTGCAAAGTTATATGTGAATTGGTGAATCCAACCATGGGCTATGAATTTGGTGAAGTTGAAATTGTTAATGAGCATATGCATGCTCAGATATCTCACACTAGGGTGGATGAAAATTATTTTGATGTTAAATTTGATGAAGATAATTTAAATCATGATGAGTGGTTGCACATGATGTTACAAAAATATTTAATTGATATGTTGTTATTTGATTAAAGAAGCCCACTTGTGTCTAGAAGTCAAGTGGAAGACAACATGTTTGCAGCAGTAGAGGTTTGTAAATAAGTGGAAGGAAAGGGAGAGGAAGAGGAGAAAGCTCTGACTGCAGAGCGTAATGAAGATACATTGATTTTGAGTGTGCACCTAAACAGGATAATAGTTGAGCTAAAAGAGGATGAAGAAAAGTATACAGGAAATGACATGAAAGTGGCTAAAGACAATGAAGAAAGCATTGAAACAATATTTTAACAATGGAGTCAAGAATAGATGAGGAATATGTAGTGAAAGAATTAGAGTGAAGAACATAGTTTGGAGATGAAGAGTTGTTGCAGTAGTCCATAGTTGAACAAATATTTGAAGAGGAAGCTATAAAATATAGACTCAAATTGTTTTTCATAACAAATACAAGAGAATTCAAAGAAAAATTGCAGCAGGAACAAGTGAGGAAATATGAAGCATACTACAAGAAGGTATAGGTGAAAACAAAGTAGTTTCGAGGATATAGAATTTGGAAGAAACGAAAAAGAAAATTCAAAATTGTAAAACTTTTGAGTCATTGTAAGCTTCACTGAGACTTAGACCAGTGGGCATGTTTGAGTGATGATTGAGTCAATTTCTATTATAAGCCTAATAGGCATAGTTGAGTCATATTGAGTCACGATTGAGTTATGTTGAGTCATACAGTCATAATTAAGGGGGGATCGTTGAAAATTGTAATTACTTTTCGTGTGCATGTGATGCATGTTGAATTGAAGTGAGTTAAGTTGAGTCCAATATTAGATGTTCGAGTTCATTCTATATTTGGAAAGGTTAAATTTGGTAAGTTTTTTCATATTGAAGTTAGCATTAGTTGAGTCGTCAGTTAAAAAGTATAAATACCACATATTGAGTTCATTGTAATCAAGTCAAATATGTGTGATCAATAGAAAAGCAACAACTCATATTGTTTTGTGTGTGAAATTTTGTGTCATTTTCCTCCTTTCCATCGAGAAATCAAAATATCATCTAAAATGTCATGAGTGTTTTCGTCGAAGTTGTTTTCCACTCATTTTATCTCATTTCATCATTAGTTGTTTTTGCTTGCAATTCTCCCTCGCATCACCAACCGAAGGAGATGCATAACAGGAGCACTCTCTAGTACGCATCCTCACATGCTTAAAACCAATTACAGAACTGTACGCATCCTCCCATGCTTAAAACCAATTACAAAACCGATGCCCCATAAAATTCCACCAATCCAATGAAAGAAAACCAATTACATAATTAATGTCAGTTCTTTATATGTTGTGCCTATGTAGTTAAAAGGAAATATAAATGGATCATGTGAGGCCTGGGCCAATTCTAACCCACACTCAGGTCGGTAGTCCTGAACTAACAACAAAAGAAAATGGTTTAGTGTCATGACTTGAATTGCCTTGTTGCTCATGGTCCAACAAAAGAAAATGGTTAAGTGTCATGACTTGAATTGTCTTGTTGCTCATGGTCCAACCCACCTTCAGGCAAGGTGTAATTTGGCTGAGTCAAATAGTTTCCAAAAAGGTGTTTGCATGAATGTCATTTTCATAATGCAAAATTTCAGTTGTACAATGCCGGTTAAGAGCACATATGTAGCGTGAATGATTTTCTCATTATGCAACGTCAGATTTCAACGTATTAATTTCAAAATTAGAGTATAAAATGTAGTTGTGCTGGTTTTCATTAAAAATTGCTATTTTAAACATATTAGCACGACTCAACGAGTCATCCTCGAGGATTGTAGAGTTGCTGATATGATTATGTTTCGTTAAACTGAAAATTAAGAAGACTGAACAGGTTTATGTAAAAATCCAAAAAATCATTCGAAAATTAATGAACGTAAATGCAATTTAAATCATCGATCCAATTTATAATGTCTAAACTAATTTGAAAAGCAAGTTCTTTAACATAATGAAATTTAAATAGTTGGTTAAAACTAGTTCTAGAGGCATGTTCATTTTGGGGGTTGTTTTGATATGATTTATAACACAATTTAAACTGAAATTAAGAGGCCTAGACCGGTTTATAACAAAAATAAAAAATCATTCGAAAGGTGTGTTTTGTAAATGTAATTTAAATCATCGATCCAATTTATAATGTCTAAACTAATTTGAAAAGCAAGTTCTTTAACATAATGAAATTTAAATAGTTGGTTAAAACTAGTTCTAGAGACATGTTCATTTTTTATATATTTATACATAGTTGAACGATTAAACAAGACATTGCTCTATATGTGGAATACGTACACACGCATTAAGAACACATGCACGAGGGCGTGAGATTAACAACGTTGGTTAAAGTGGTTACACTCATTTAGTTTAAAAAAGCAGCGTTTTGGTTCAGAATCTCGCAAAGATTTTATTTGAATCTTGTTTACAGTTGTTAAACTTTAGTATTTTGAGTGCCCTAAGGGTTTTTGATAGTGCTGAATCCATTTCCACTATCAAAAATGGATTCCAGACACTCCAATTACCTGATTTTTTGAATGTTAGTTGACCGGATTCCAGCAAAAAAATTGTCATCCGGGCTATTCCACTGCCTCGGTAGACAAATTCATTTTCTACGATTAGTAAAGGTCACACTTAAGGTACACAATACAAAGTATATTAGTTCACGCACAAACCCATACATACAGATTCATGGTAAATTCAAAAATTCATAAATGGGAGACAGAAAACTTATCTAGATGGTTCTGCGGATCACTGAAGGAGGGACATTACTCTTCTCGCTACTTTAAATCAACTGTAATATAGTTTTTTTGTAGTTAATCACCATTGAATTGTATCCAAGGTTTGAGGTTGTTGCAAGCGTTCTATCAGAAAAATTGTTTCCGTACTTTCAATAGGGTTGTTTGTGATCTTTGTTTCCATGTTGATAGTACTAGAGGGTTTATAAGGTTCTCCTAGCACTTATTGGGCAACCAGAATGGGGAAGAGCATACATAACATTCCCTTTTTTCATATTTTTAAACCAAATTTCCAATGCCTCTTCATACTACATTTAATATAGGAGTAAGATAACCATTTGACGAAAGGGCCATTGGGTTTTGCACCCCCTCGGCAAACAGCGAGGCCCTGCTGGCGAACGTGGGTCCCATGGACCCCCTCCCCAAACCTTCGTTGGCGTTACTGTCTGAATGTTGTTGTGACCGTCTCAGTTGTCGTGACAATTTCCTGTCACCTATGCCCACACGGCTCTAGAAGTGAATGACATGAACCTTTTCGCGTTCCTTCGAATTTGCAAATGAGGGATCCCCTGGTTACAAAACCCTGAGCCGAATGAAGAGGGATTGTATCCTCCCACCTCAAACCTGCAAACCTTTCGATGGGAAGACGCTTTCCGGCAGACCATGAACCAACACTATTGTGAATGAAAACCTGAATGCAGACGCTTGCCCAGGTTCTAAGAACCTACGCTGATGTGAATGAAAACCCGATGGAATTCGACAGACCTATTTGGTAACTCGACTAGTGTTTATGCCATCAACAATGATGGTAAGAATTAATGAATTTTTTAAGTGACAATGACTGTATTTTTTAAGCGAGAATATCTGTGTTTTTTTAAGTGAAAATGTCTATTTTTTTTAAGTGAATGTCTGTTTTTTTCCCTTTTTTTTTAATTGAGAATATCTTTTTTTTTTAACTGAGAATGGTAGCATTGTTTTTATTAGAGAAAATATATTCCCAATTAACATTACATTCTCAAAACAGGACTAGAACCCAATTTATTGAGACTATTGTAGCCCAATTTATTCATACCATTTTATAAGTGAGCACAGGTCCACTTGCTAGACAACCATTGCACCAAAGTGTTGGTAAACCGTTGCGAAAAATCACTAGTTAACTGTTGCAACAACTCATTAGGTCGGAAAAATGGTAAAGAAAGTCAAATGGGAGTCAAATATGTCCCTTCTAGTGCAAAATCCTAAAGAAAAGCTCATCTTCTCTAGAACGGATTTAGATTGGTCTCCTATACAAGGAAAACACACGGACTCCTTTGATTAGATTGCAAAAATCCCTTCAACTAAAATTAGAGACTTTATTAGAGGAGTGGAAATGAATCTAGTTGCTCCATGTTCTTTAACCCGGGTACAAAATAAATGCCCAGGCTCAAGGCCTACTACTTCCTCGCTATATGAAGTGTATGTTTTTTTAAAGATCCATTGTGTAGATGTTGGTATTAATAGTGCTCCATCAATTTTCATGGATTCATATGTATTGACTTTTAAAAAAAAATTATGCAAATATGCTTGTTCATATGGCCTCAATGACAGAAGGGGAGAAGATGAAATGAAGCGAAGATACTCATTTGTGAAAAAGAGGGGATGCCAATGCCATTTCATTGTAAAAATATGGTTCAAATCCCTGAGATTGTGATAATAACATATAACATGTATGAGCATGTAGATAGCAAAGGATGGCCTTGTCATGGCCAACAACACCCCTTGGGTCATGCTAGGGTCTCGCATCAACCAAAGTTATCAAGAGACATTGTTTCCTATGTAGAGAGATGTTTCTTCTTGGATGTGCCAATAAACTCAATTTGCAAAATGCATGTTAAAAAATATATTGACATGGATGATGCAACTCGAGATACATATTTCTTTTTGTGTAGGAAAGATGTTGTAAGCATATATAATCATATAATGAAAGGAAATTGTCAATTGCATAAGGACGAAATGAGTGTGAACCTTTGGTATAGGAAACACCCAGATGATTTTTTATTTTATCAAAAGCCCAATGGTGAAGATATCCCTTTTATAGTTGGAATTCAGACAAAGTGGATGTTGGAGACCATGGTGAAGCTATTGAATAATAGACTAATAGCCATGGATTCAACATTCACCATGAATAAGTATGGGGTGAGTGTATTAAGAATGATTGGTCTAGTACAATAATTTGATTAATAATGATTGATGAGCTAAAGTTGACTTCATATGTTTTTTGAATGTGACAGTATCAATTGCACACTCATGATGTTTGATGATAAAAAACGAGGGGTGCTAGACATTGCATGGGTAGTGGCATCATGTAATACATCACATGATATTTCACTATGGTTGGAGCATCTCATTCATAGGTCGC
This sequence comes from Pinus albicaulis, assembly GCA_034641835.2. Taxonomy (NCBI): domain Eukaryota; kingdom Viridiplantae; phylum Streptophyta; class Pinopsida; order Pinales; family Pinaceae; genus Pinus; species Pinus albicaulis. Next base: position 958,092,971 of record CM076576.1, read on the forward strand.
ACCAAGTTGATCATAGTTGGAAAGTTAATGATTTCATGGTTGATGATGCATCGGATGAAATCAGTGCTTTAAGGTAACTTCAATCTTCTTATCTTGTATTTATTACAAAAATAACATGCTTGAAATGAATTTAATGTGGCAGGAGAATCACAAGGTGCAATATTACTTTGTTTGTTTGGCACATACGTTGAGCATGGCTAAAAAATGTGAATCGATTGGACAATAGTCCATAAATAGCAAAAGAAATGTTTAGTTATTTAGGTTTAATTATGAATTATTGTTCCAGCATTGAAGTGAGCAATGCAATTAATGATTTCTTCATCAAACTTGCTAATGATAATAAGTTCCTAGACTATTTCCACAAGAATTGGGTTGCTGGTGACAATATTTGTAAGTTGAAAAACTCTAAGTTACATTTCTCTTTTTGGATTTCATATGGATGAAATAGGCTTCATTGACCCAAATTTTATGCAATTAGGGATGCGGGTCAAAGGTGGTCACGATTTTCTCCATGCAAATTAGGAGACAAACAATGTTGTGCAGTCATATCACTGTTACCTAAAGACAAACTTTCTATCTGATAGAAGAAAGAAATGTTCTCGTAGGATGGATTGGTTGATATATGTTCTTCCAACAAATGTAGAACCCTGTGATCGGTTTCAGGAAAATCTAAAAAAGGAAGGATTTTTGAATAATTACAAGAAAGAGAAACAATTAGAATCATCAATGGAAAAATCAAAAAGAATTCCAGAGAGTGATTGTAGCCCTCATGAGAAAATGTCTCATTATTTTTGGTTGCAGAGTCAATCTAAATTTAATAAGCAATATCTTATCACTTTTCATTGCACAAATTTCATAAATGGTGATTTCCCATGGTATATTCATCTCAACATATGCAAGCATGCCATAAAGGTGGGTTGGTTGTGTTCCCGTTCAACAACTTCAAACCAATTACAAAATCATCAAAGCACAATTGATTCATACAAAGACCCTCCTGAGATAAATATAGAGGCAATATCATATCTTTTTGAAGATGCAAACACATCTGCCATGGATAGTCACAATGTTGATGTAAATGTTAAACAAATGGAAATGGCCAAGGAAGATTTATTTGGCTAGATAGAACTGGTTCAAAAAAGTGCTCCTGCTACTTTGACCAAGATTGAATTGTTGATTGCTTTGTTTTAAAAAAAATTGGATGACACTAACAATATTCATATTATGGATTATGAATTCACGTGTGGGTTGGGTGATTTTTAGTTATCTCTGAAGAGTAAGAAGAGTTTCCTAAGCCCCAAAAATAAATAAAAATAAGGGAACAAAATGCAATATTAGAAATTGACTTGAATATCCCAGTAGATGAAGATGAACCATTTGATTTTGAACAACTCAACAAGAAAGGTCACCCTCGCTCCAACAATGAATGCTTTTTCCAGGTTTCTTGTGCACGATTTTGTTTTCAATTTGATTTTAATATCTATTCATGTATTAGATGTATTAGATTTATTATTGCTTTGTTGACTATGCCCATGTATGTTTGATAGGTGGTGAGGATATGTTTGGTGATTTGTCTAATTTGACGGAATTGTCATTTAAGGTGAATAAGTAACTCCATGCATTTACACTCAGTCTTTCAATACATTGATTGCTTTGTAAGTCGTGGAAGATAGATTTCGAGTGGTTTTGCATACTTTCATATATTGGTGTCTAGAAAAGAATATGATATATAAATTCGAATAAAAGCAATGGAAATGTAACAAAATTATTAGAGGAATTGCAATGAAATTGTAACTAAACATGTAAAACACAATTTTACGAGTTTTTTATAACTGCTCAATGCTATTGGTGATATATTATTGGAGAATAATATATATTACAACATCAAAGATAATGTGTTTGTTTTCTATGAGTTTCCTCAACGATGAGCCAATCTGGAAAAAACGGTGAGCCACTGTGTCAGCAACGGTGAGCCACTGTGTCAGGAATGGTAAGCTAGTGTGTCAATTTGAATCTGTGGATGAAGGGGCATGTTTATTGCTAATACGATACTTTTTCTTAGGGTGGAATTTCATGAATATTGTTGATACAATAATCACTATTTCATGCTTCACCAGGACGAAGATACCCTCCTGTCTCCGTAATTACATTCTAGCATTAAGAATCTTATTTTTTATTCAACGTATAGTACTTTTTATATATCCTTATTAGAAGCTAGATCATTAGATAGTTAAATCTAAGACCTATCCAGTTATTCCCACATTGTCCCATGGAAATAATATATCGAGCAACCCTTTTTAAGGTTATCTTTAAGTTTAGGTAGTTAAATGGATGTTTAATTCAAGATTTTTTTCCCCGGGCATGCCACCTTTCTTTAGATCCTACTTGTGTGGCAGTTTCCAATGTTTAAATCTGCCCTGCGCAATATCCAATGGTCTTCTGCCTATTTGCGATATCCTCTGCTACCTCTGGAAAACTGGTGGAATATTGATGTGTTTATATCACCTCCATAGGTTTGGAATGTTCTCCTCTAACCCAAAAAATGATCTCGAAATTATGCAAATAAATTTTAAGAGCCTCCAACCAACTCGCCCGATTTCTCAAATACAATACAAAGGATCTCAATTGGACATCCCCTGTAACATGGGTGGGATTCCATTTTGTATTAAGAGGTACCAATTTTTTTTTTTTGGGTACAGTTCACAGAGAAAGTCCTTTTCTGGATTCCTGCAGGCCATATATGCATCCATGAAACCATCACTGTGTCCAACTTGGAAAAGCCTATTTTCAATGATAGCATTCTTTTTAAATGTCAACAATTTTTTTGACAAGTACACATTGTAATTGGTTGGAGGAGCCTTGCAACTAAACACACCATCCATTATCTTTCTGAGTTGTTTCTTATCATTCTCCAACTTGCTCACCTTCATTTCCATCTCATCCATTTTTATTTTTTTTATGTTTTCGTAAAACTTTATTGTCATATTCTTCACATCTCTTGCAAAGGTCACAAAGTGAGTTTTCATGCCAATTGTAAGGTATTATGTGTCCCTTATTTGAGAATTTACACATCTCTAATTTATCCTTTGGTTCCTCATCCTATATTTACACAACAATGTATTTGGTCAATTTTATCTCTGGCTCCTCATCCTTTATTAGTTTCATGTCAGGTTGTGTTCCTCTGTTTGTACAACCGTTTCTTTTTTTAGTTTCATATGTGATTCCTATTCCTATGTGTGGACAACTGTGATTTTGGTATGGTCCTCTGTTTGCACAAGAATGTCATTAGCCAATTTGTTTCCAAGGGGTATATTTTGTTGGACCCCTGGAGAAGGTATATATATATGACATCAATGGATATGGACTCTGTAACTTGGCCCAAGCAATCTAATCTATCACAAATTCATTTTTGTCCGAGCTCATCTGTTAGGGTTTTAACTTTGATCTATAGTTGTTTGTTTTTCATCTGGAGAATCCTATTCTTCCTTTAAAATGAAATATACAGAGGAATATTTTTAGGGGTACTTACTGTTACAACATACTTCTTTGTCAATTCTGGTGGTGCAGTTGGTTGTTCCTCCTCATCATCCTTATACAATTTCGGTTGTGCAGTTGGTTGGCCCTGCTCATTTTCCCCGTACAATTTTGGTGGTGAATTTCACTGGTACTCCTCATCATCCCCATACAAAATTTGAATTGAGGAAAGGCCTTTTGAGGGGTACCATTCAGCTAGTCCATCTATGTAATCATAGTCAGAATCAGGAGAGGGAAGTTTATCAACTTGTTGTTCCATGTTAGCAAGGTGGCATAATCCCTGTTTAATGAACGCTTGTTGCATGCATCCTTGGTCCATGACTCCTTCAATCAATACATCCAGTGGATACTCTTATTCTTTCTCTTGCTCTTGTTTTGCTCACGTTCTGCTATTGTCTCTTATGGGAATTCTTCTGTAACAACGGGGAGGGTTTCAGGGACTCAAGCAAGATGACCTCCCTTTCTCCTGTTCTGCTTGGCTTTTGGCACTGGTCACAGGTTTGTTGATCCCCAATATTTCTACTTCATTATCGTCATCTTGTTCGAATCCTTTCCGTGTGGATTTAGAAGAAGAAACCCTAGAAACCCTCATAGTTTTAACAGTGGGCGACTTGGTTGCAATATGGAAAGATTTTGTGGGAATTTATACAGGTGATAGGTCATGGGGCGAAGTTTCAGGTGGGAGGTCATGGGGCGGATTTGTAGTTGGGGGATCATGGGGTGGAGTTAAAGCTGCTAGGGAATCCTATGGTGGGATGGCAGCTTCAACATGCAATGGCCTTCCAACTATTTCATCCCAATTTCTCCCTTCCCTTTGCAGCACAACAACCACCAAAATTTTATCAAGGAAATGGTGGGATAGGATTTCGAGTGACCACTTTGTTTTCTACACAGCTTAGGCCATTGATCTAGGGTTTTTGCAAGAAAGAAAGGCATGTTAACCAACCTGCCATGACACAAGTTGTCTAACAAGAGGATGTGCTTATAATAAATAATGGTATACCTTCCTTCGCACCTAAAAAATATATGGACAAGGAATGAAACATCCTTCGAGGGTTAAGGTAGTTACTTCATGTCATATCTTGTGCCTCTCCTGAGCAGTTGTTCACCTGCCTCAAGGAATTGCTGCAAAACATCAGGTTGGGCTTTTCGGTGTGCAAACCACTATCCTCCCATCTAGGTTAACCCTATCACTTCCGCAATCATTTCTTTTGTTGCATGCACCATTTTCCTTTCTACCTTTGATCTACCCTCCCTGTAATGCATGGTAAATTATAGGGCTATGCCATCGTCATACCCTTGAAACCTGCAAATATACTCTATCTAGCCAGTCTGTTCAAAAAGTGGTTTAACGCGTGGAAATGCGTCTAGAAATTCTTCGATACATTCTCTGCATACTCTTCGGCCTCCCATATTTAGTTAAAGTTTATATTCAATATGGTTGTGTTTGTTCTTTGCAACAGTTTGAATGTGGGACAATGACTCAATGGAAGAGTTGGGGTAATAAATCCAGTAATATCATGACCCACCATTTATGGTGGTGCTAGTGTGCAGCTCAGTGTTGTCGCAACGACTCCCTCCCATTTGACACCGGCAGTTCATTTTTGTCATGGTCAGGGGATATTTCCATTACCATTTTACGCAATCAAATATTCCTCAGGAGTTTCCACATTATAATTTAAATTTTTATTACACCGACCCCTTAAATAACTTGCCTTAAATAGGAGTTAGGGTCTATACCACCCCTTCCATGTACCCACTCATCCTTGGGAAAGAATTTTTTAGCATTGAGGATAGTCCTACCTAGGTTAATGCACAAAGGTTGGCTAACAAAGCCCATTATACACTAGCCCTTTTAGCAGCACCCACAGAGCAGGTGAAATCTCACTCGAGGAACCTATATGGACCACAAGAACCAAGATGGTGCAATGGTGAAAGGAATCAAAATTGCATCCACAAAAACCATTACACATATCAAAACATTAACCAAATTTATAAAGGGGTGCTTCACTTTTAGACATAGTGCAGGATTTGAAATTAATGTATTCGACGCATTACAAACAACTCAAGACATTAGTACTGCAGACTAGAAATAAACATAATATAATATATTAAGCATCCATCACATAAACCATATAAAGAGATATAAACCAGCCATTAGACATATTTACGCCGGAGGCGTTCTCCATTGCGAGGCTTGGGGTGAGCCAGCCAATGAGAAAGCGTTCCCTATGCGCATGGAACCAATTCAAATTTGCCACGTGTGGTCTCCGTAATGGCTCGTAAACGGGTTTCTTGTAAACGGGTTTCGCCTTTCGAACCGCGGGTTGAAAGAATGGAAACGCTCCAGTCTACGAGCAACAGCGGCAGCAACCATTAACCAGGCAGCCATGTCACGAAATGTTCAATGAGGCATTGCTGTTCAATGTATTCCTTAAGGGATTTTATCCTCCACCCTGGTTTTCTGTCAGCAGAAAGAGAGGAGAAATACCCATTTTTCCCAGCAGGCGGGGTTCTTACAGTGTATTTAGAGTTGGGTCAAGTGGTACGAGAGTTCATCTCCAGGATTCTGTCAAGAGCTTTAGAGGTACGTGGATTCAAGTTCAGTTGTATATTGCAAATTAGATTTAGACTCTGGAGTTCTGGAAATAATGGTTTGGTTTCTAATTCTTTTTTTTGGGTTTATGTTTGTTCCATATCTTCCAGAACAAGATCGGTTTTCTAAGCTCTATGGTGGTTTTCTCTGCAAGCGAAAGAGGGTTTCGTCCTCTGTCGATCGCCCTTCATGTCCCGAGGTTGTTGCTGCGAAGAAACCGAGAGTTGAGGAAAGTGATTTTGTGGTGGCTAGGGAAATTGATGGAGACCAAGGGAAAGGGATAGATAAGGATGTTCAGGAGGAGGTGAAGGGGAAGGAACATGGATTTGGAGATGGCCAACATGGCGAAAATGAAGACAGGCATCACTTGTTTGATGAAAGGCATGGAGGAAATGAAGGAGAACAGGGCTTGTTTGATGCCAGCTGGGCAGAAATGAAGAAAACATTGGGTGACAGGTAGAAAATGGTGAGTGTGTAGAGAAAGGGGCCAGGGTTCGACCAAGCAGAATAGGGGCTAAGGCTAAGGAGAACAAAAACGATGCAGTGTCGCCGTTTGTGGGAAGAATTACGCGCGCGAGGGCGAAGAATTGCCAGGTTCTTCTCAGCGCGAAGAAAGATATTTGTAAGAAGAGAACAGTTGTGCGATCTAGGCAGCCTCGGGGAAGGAGGAAAAATGCGAGTGCCACGGGCGCCAGCGGGCTTGAGGTCTCTGAAGAGCCTGTGATGGAGTTATTGTCATCTGCTGCAGCTGTCAAAGCAGAGATTGGAGGTAAGGCATCTCCCTTGATGATTGCATTTGAAATTGAAGATCAGTTATCAGCATCACCAAAGATGACCAAATCTCAGACTCGAAACGATTCCTCTCCTGTTGTTGCTGAATCTCAAGTTGAAGTCAAGCTCTCTTCTGCGATGAAACGAATGCAAAATGAAGATCACTCATCACCTTTAGTGAACCATTCGCAAATCGAGGACCATGCCCAAAGAGATGACTTTGGTTGCACAGAAGGAACCATGAAGAAATCAAAGGTGACATATGCATCCTTTGAACCAGGTTCCAGAGGTTCAGAAGATATTGATCATAAGAATGCTCAAGTGGAAAAAGACACCTCGGAAAATGTCGAAAGATGCGTGGAAGGAGAGACAGTTCCAATGGATGATTTTCGAAGAATTGTTGACAGTTGTGATGCTGAACAGCTAGTGACCTCGAATTTAACTGATACTTCCCTCAAGCAGGAGATGCCGAATGTGATGGAAAATGTCCAACAGCATGAAATCTCAGATCTGACCGAGAGCACTCAACTAAAACTGAGAGAAGAAGAGCACCCAGTGGATTTTCAGAATCAACCTAAGGATAATTTCTATCTGGTTGAAGAAAATGCTGAAAGAAAAGTGCCATCTGTTTTAACGCCATTAGAAAATCGAAAGAGCATGGATGCCATACCGATACATACAACTTTAGTTAGTAACGCAACATGTACACCTCAAGAGATGGTAGCATCCTGATTCAAAGAAATCTTTTCTGGAAAGGTTGATTTACTAGATGACAGTGTAAAAATTACACCTACATTGGTTCAAGAGATACTCTCCAATCCTCGTTACTGTGGTAAAAGTGGCTTTTCTGATGCCCCTCATCCCTCAAAATGTAGTAATGTGTTTGAAAGATCAGTATTCAGTGATTAGGGATGTCATCCAATTTCTGTCATTGCTAGTGGAGTGGTTCAAGATGCCCCAGATAGCCCTTCTATAGAAGGAACAGGTCATAAGTTGTTATTGAAAGCCGATGCCAGTGACATGACTGTTATGGATGTTCCATTGAGATGTGAAACAGAGGATGCCAATGCTATTGGAATAGGTCTTGGAGAAATTTCCGTTTGTCCCAATGAAAAAATACCTGACCAAGTTGAACCAAATACAACTTTATGTGAAGAAAGAGATGAATTTGAGAAGTCAATCCTTCAAATTTGGGCTTTATTCATCATAAGACAGCGTCATTTGACTCAGCTTTGGGATTATCATGTCACATCCTGCACAAAAGTGAAAGTGATGTTACTGGAGATTTAACAATTAAAGTGAGGAGCAGAAGCATGGATTGTTGCAAAAGAATTTTAGGGGAGGAAACTAATAATGGCAGTAATGTTGTGGCGAGTATAGGAGGACACGAGTGTTTGAAGGCTGTATCATTCAGAATGTTCTGAGGTTTTTCTGGGTCATCTGTAAAGCTTTTTTCACAAGGAAATGAAGACCAAAATCTAAAGGGAGGAAGGTCAGCATCCCCAGTGGATGTAAGTGCCAAGATTGTTGGGAAAAATACTGAGAGGGGGGGTGAATTAGTATTTACTGCATATTCAAAACCTTTTACTTTTTCACTCTCTAAAATTTGCTTTAGTAAACTCGCGTATATACGCGGATATCCTTCATACAACTCGCGTATTAGCAGAGATCTAAATATGCAGATATTTATTAACTTAGTTATTTGCAATATTCATTCATCTGATGTTAAGTTATCAGTTAACATGTGCAGTAACAACAGAATAAACCATCACACAAAGCATCACACATGAACACCAGGATTTTAGGTGGAAACCCAAGTCGGGAGAAAACCACCACTGCAGTTGCTCAGCCTTCAATATTTTATTATAGAGAAAACATCTTACAACATATGTGCTGGTGCAGACTCCTACCAGCATGCAGGCACCCACCTACGCTCATTTACCAGCCTCTCCTGGAAGGGAGCTCCAACCCCCTGACTCGTTTACCAGCCTCTCCTGGAAGGGAGCTACGACCCCCTGATCTCGTTTACCAGCCTCACCTGGAAGGGAGCTTCAACCCCCTGACTGAAGGCTACAACCCTCAGCACCTCCATGGACCACGTTTCATCAATTTTCACACTAGATCCAAAGCTTCCTTTAGAACACAATTTGCAGGCCTCGTTTCATCATATTTTCAGACAGGACCCACTCCATACTTTTAAGCACAGTCAAACACGAAACTGATACATATAACTCACTGACAGATATCAGTAAACCAGCAGAACAGATCAGACATTTCTTACCACAGACTTCAGCAAACCCTAGTTTTCATACGCGCTTTCCTTTCAGTGATGTCGCGTATATACGCGCTTCCGTTCACAAAACCAGCGTATACTTCTGTACATATTATAGATCCAATTCCATTGCGCATACGCGCTTTATCTTCAGCGAAGCCGCGTATATACACGCTTCCTCTTCGGCGAACTAGCGGATGGTTCTTCAGACTTTTATGTCATTGCAATTCTTCACAACAGATACATCACTTCAGATTTTACCCTTTACCTCAGACAGATGTTCGCCTCATCACAGATATAATCATTCCATAAGCAGATCTAGCAAATACAAGTACATTTCAGATGTAGATCCCCTCCTTCATCATTGGTGCATCATAGATTCAGATCTATCATCAAACCTTTACCCTTTTCATACAGATATACTTCACAGAGAAGTATTCATTCAAGCTCAGACATCTTGCACCCACACTCATGATTTGCACAATGAATTTCTTCTCCTTATAGGTTTACCCTTTTTCAATACCATGAGCCAAAACCACATTACTTCCGATGGTATTCCTGGACAGGGTCACATAGACGAATCATTACTCAATACAATGGGTCAATACAATGGTGGTTACCCCTGGTTTTGCACTTTATGAGCGCTTTTGCCCATACGCGACTTGGAACGTTATTTCCCGCGTGCATACGCAACTTCTCCTAGACAAATCCGCGTATGCCTTGAGACATACTTTTTTCATCATGATTTAACACATACTGATAACTCTTCCATCATTACATTCTGTACTCACTGTAGATACATCAGATTTAGTTCATCAAGACATATTCTATCAAGCACAACTCATCCGTGTTAGTTGCCATTATCTTCATCAGTGGGTTTTCAAGGACAACACTCAAAGATCATATTGCTAACACACATCATTTACCAAGTCCATCAGGTCAAGAATAACTTCATCAGATGGATTGCCATCAAGGACAACACATGTCAACAATCTTATGTCTTCATCTTCGTTCAGTGGGTTGCCATCAAGGACAACACTCTGCATCATATTGCCAACAATCTCCCCCTTTGGACTTGATGGCAACCACGATGGTGTTTGATTACCACAACAGATAGGTACATTAAGAATATAATAACACCATGTCACTCTCCCCCTTTGACATCAAGGGCAAAGGGTGGATCAAAACCAACATACTCTCCCCTTTTCTCCTCATGTAGAAGAAACGTTCTGCAGGTCTGATATATACTGAAGTGACCAAGCTCCCCTTGAGTTCATGCCGAATCTTCAAACATATTTTCCAATGGAGTACATGACTCTATGAATTCCCTATCACCAAAGACTCATACTTACATCAAATATCCAACCAAGTGGATTTACATATGAGACTCAAGTACCCAACCAAGTGGGTTTACAAATTTGACTCAGCTACCCAACCAAGTGGGTTTACAAATTTTGACAAGTCCTTACATGACTGAATATTACAATTTTACATCATGGGTCTCAACATGACCTTTTCATCACACTACAATTGTAACTTTACATGACCAAAACCAGAAAGACCTCAAGAACGAGATCACTTTTCAGAATCAAAATAATGCCAACAATGCATTATACTCAACAAGGCTAATGCTCCCCCTGAATCTGTGCATCCAAGCATCCTTTCCATATGACTAAGGCTCCCCCTTAGTTTGTGCATCCTGAACACTTTCACCAACAAATCATCATGGCATCTTTATCAAAACATTAGAAATAGAATTATGAGAACTGGATCACCATCAGAGATATCAAACAGTATCAGAGATACCAAACAGCACTGCAGCTGTGCTGAAGAGAGCTGACTCCAAGCAAAAATTTGTCAGCAATCAGACATACGCGGTTTTATGTGCATGAACTCGTGTATATACGCGACTGTGTTTCAGGAAACCCGCGTATCCAATGCCATCTTCTAAAGTTATGCAGATTTGATCTTTTGTGAGGCAAAGACAGTGTTCAGCTTCTTTCTGAGATATTTGAATGCTTCCCAGAATAACATCTTCAAATATGTGTCAATCATCCAAGTGATCCAAAATCATCAAGATCTTCAAGATTTAACATGAAGTAACATATGTAGGCAAAAGATCTCAACCATAGTAACAAACTCTGCATGATTTATTTCTGAAACAAACGACTTCCAACTCATCCATGTGTGAGCACAAAAGATACTTTTCAGCAAACAGGGCTCAAACTCTCATCATAATGAAACATATACCAAGTTATCATCATATGAGCATGAGTATCACAATAACCAAGAATAAGCAGTCATATTGCCAACAATGCAATCATTAGTATTCAACCTGCTGCTCCCCCTGAACCAGTGCTTCTCCTTAACTTGTGTAACCTGAATACGTTCATCAGCAAGTCATCAGCAACAATCTCTGCATGAACTGTCCTTATCACCGAATCAACGAATACTCTTCATCAAAAGAAAACAGGACTCATCCATGGTATTCAACATAAGAAACCAAGTATCATATCATCATTATTTAGACCTGAGAGACTAAGCTGATACAAAATCAATAATACAGTTATTAACAATCAGACTGATACTCCCCCTGAACCTCTACTCCAGATCTTCAGCTATCATATAAATTCTCTTATCATCAAAGCATACGCGATTGTGTCTGATGTAACTCGCGTGTATACGCGACTTTTGTTCATCGAACCCGCGTATGGAAAGTGAAGCATGGAAATTTTTCACATTCCTTCATCTCCCCCTGAACTTGTACTTCTTGTACCTGTCTTTTTCATATCAGATGCTCTGTCAGAAATTCATATTACCAGAATAATCAAATCAACCATGAGAGTCATCATACATTGCTCCCCCTGTGACGATACATTACTAAATCTCATAATGTATCCCACATCATTCTTGCAGTCAATCAGAGAAGTAAGCTTCAGAAGCGGATGACTGCAGTAGGGTCAGAATTCCCTACGTTTCTGATTGGTCTTCCTTCTTTTTCCAAATTTGCTTGAACTTCCTAATAGTGTGCTGAAAATTGTCCACTTTCTTAGATCTGTTCAACCTGCATTCCTCTTCTACATGTCCATACTTGTTACAAGAATAACATCTCATATGTCCAGAGAAATAAGCATAAGAATCATAATGAGTATTTCTAATCTTCCTCCTTTTACAATCAACTGCTTTATGTCCATACTTGTTACATGAAAAACAATATCCCTTGAAGAAACCAGAGTACCTTTCTATGTAGGAACTGTTTGTTTGAGGCTTAAATGATCTGCTCCTGCAATTTGCTGCAACATGCCCATAATTATGACATTTAAATCATTCAACATTATTGACTGATTTCCTTTGAGATTTCATCATTGTTGGTTGACCTTTTGTCTCTTTCAACACTTCAGGTTTTGCATTGACATCCTCTGAATTTTTGGCACTTCCTTGTGAGCTAGATTCTCCTTTGACAGTTTCATGAAAACCAAGACCAAGTTTGATAGCAGGAGACCTTTGATTACTCAGAATATTGTCCAAAATATTAGTACTATCTTGAAACCTCAAAAGTTTAACCTTTTCTTCTAATTTAACTTTGAGAATGTTTACCTCAACCTCCAAGGCTTGACATTGCTTTGTCATGCTTTCTTCTTTCCTTCTTCCATCTTCTACTTGATCCTTCAGATTTAGAATATCTTCTTTCAACCAATTTTCGTTTTCTTCACATGTTTGTTGCAGCACTTCATTCTTCTTATTTGATTTTTCCAGATCTTCTTTGAGAGGGATGATTTCTGCTTCAAGGCCTTCCTTTTCAAATGGTTGTAGAGGTTCCTCATTCTTCTTACTTGATGCTTCAAGATCTGCTTCTAGTTCTTTAATTCGATTGGATGCATACGTATGAAACCTTTGATACTTGTCCACCTATCCATTCAGCATTTCTATTTGATCTTTCATTTGAGAAATCATCTCTTTGTAGATAGAATCTTTCTTATCAAATTCCTTTTATTGTTCTTCAACTTTGATCTTGATAGCTTCTTCTAGATCCACAACTTTACTTTCAGATTCATCTTCTTCAATTTTTTCTATACAGGTTTTCTGAGACATCTCCTTGCTTTGAGTAGCCTTTTCCTTTTTCCTCTTTGCCATGAGCACTTGTAGAGCTTGGTCCGAATCTTCTAGATCCATACTGTCACTTTCACTAACATAGCCTTTGCACATACAGTTAAGTAAAATACAAGAACAACGATCAATACCTGTTTCATTTCCTTCAATTTCTGCTATACATGATTTCTGAGAAATCTTCTTTCTTCGAGTAGCCTTCTTCTTTTGCTTCTTAGCCATGAGCACTTTTAGATCTTGGTCAGAATATTCTTCATCTTTACTGGACACTTCAAGAAAGTCATTGTCCTCTAGGGCATCCAAAAAAGTATCGTTTTCTTCTCTTTGTTCAAATGCCATGAGAAGTCTAAGATTTTCTTCACATTCTTCCTCACTATCAGATGACCCATCACTGTCTTCATTAGTATAGTAACTTTTCTTAGAGCTAGATCGGTTCTTATTCCTTCTTGCTACTTCGTTTCCTTTAGCAGATGTTTCTTTATAAGGACATTACAAGATAGTGACCAACTTTTCCACACTCAAAATATTTGAAGGAAAGCTTACCTTGAATTTTCCGAAGATTTAGTTGGTCATTTCACGAATTGGTTTCTTCATTCTTCGTTTGACATATATCTGCTGACTCTGAGCAACTTCCTTTCATTTCTCTTGGCAGACATTTTAAAAGGTTTTTGATTTGAGAAGGACCTCCTTGTCTCATTTCAAAATCAGTCAGGATACCATGTAATTGAACAACAGTAAGAGTTTGCAGATCTTGTCTTTCTTCAATGGCTGAAACTTTAGAGTCAAATTTTGAAGTCAAAGATCTTAAGACTTTTTCCACCAGAGTAGTATCGGTTATGGTTTCACCCAAATTCCTCATTCGATTTACAATATCATCTAGACAAAGAAAGAAACTGGAAATACTCTCATCACTATGCATCCTTAAATTTTCATATTCAATTCTGAGAGTTTGGAGTTTTGCACTTTTTACCTTTGTATCTCCTTCATAGCTCAGAATGATCTTGTCCCATATTTCTTTTGCTGAATTTAGCTGCATCACTTTAGCAAATTCCGATTCAGACATGCTTCCTAATAAGACATTCACTGCTTTGGCATTGATTTCATACTTCTTCCTTTCAGCTGCATCAGTAGGAATACTTGTCGGATATTGATAGCCTTCTTCCACGATTGCCCATACATCTGCACCAAGAATTTGCAGATATGCTTTTGTTCGTACCTTCCAGAATATCAGATTGCTTCCATTGAATAGAGGTGGCTTTATAGACATTAATCCTTCTTGACTTCCCATTGCGACGGATCACCTTCAAGCGATCAAGCTTCTGCAGAAGGACCTGCTCTGATACCAATTGTTGGGAAAAATACTGAGAGGGGGGGGTGAATCAGTATTTACTGCATATTCAAAACTTTTACTTTTTCTTGCTTCTAAAACCCATACGCTACTTTCCTGAAACAGACTCGCGTATATACGTGGATACCCTTTACGAAACTCGCGTATACACAGATATCTAATTATGTTATTAGATCTTTACTTGAATCATTCCATCATTTATTCATCAGATGTTTAATAACCAGTAAGCATGAACAGTAAGAGAAGAGTAAAACATCACACAAAGCATCACACATGAACACCAGGATTTTTAGGTGGAAACCCAAGTCGGGAAAAAACCACCGCTGCAGTTGCTCAGCCTTCAATATTTTATTATAGAGAAAACATCTTACAACATATGTGCTGGCGCAGACTTGACCAGCACGCAGGCACCCACCTGCGCTCGTTTACCGGCCTCTCCTGGAAGGGAGCTCCAACCCCCTGACTCGTTTACCAGCCTCTCCTGGAAGGGAGCTACGACCCCCTGATCTCGTTTACCAGCCTCACCTGGAAGGGAGCTTCAACCCCCTGACTGAAGGCTACAACCCTCAGCACCTCCATGGACCACGTTTCATCAATTTTCACACTAGATCCAAAGCTTCCTTTAGAACACAATTTGCAGGCCTCGTTTCATCATATTTTCAGACAGGACCCACTCCATACTTTTAAGCACAGTCAAACACGAAACTGATACATATAACTCACTGACAGATATCAGTAAACCAGCAGAACAGATCAGACATTTCTTACCACAGACTTCAGCAAACCCTAGTTTTCATACGCGCTTTCCTTTCAGTGATGTCGCGTATATACGCGCTTCCGTTCACAAAACCAGCGTATACTTCTGTACATATTATAGATCCAATTTCATTGCGCATACACGCTTTCTCTTAAGCGAAGCCGCGTATATACGCGCTTCCTCTTCGACGAACTAGCGTATGGTTCTTCAGACTTTTATGTCATTGCAATTCTTCACCACAGATACATCACTTCAGATTTTACACTTTACCTCAGACAGATGTTCGCCTCCTCACAGATCTACACATTCCATAAACAGATCTAGAAAATACAAGTACATTTTCGGATGTAGATCCCCTCCTTCATCATTGGTGCATCATAGATTCAGATCTATCATCAAACCTTTACCCTTTTCATACGGAGATGTACTTCACGGAAAGTATTCATTCAAGCTGAGACATCTTGCACCCACACTCATGATTTACACAATGAATTTCTTCTCCTTATATAGGTTTACCCTTTTTCAATACCATGGGCAAAACACATTACTTAGATGGTACGGGTGAGGTCATTTAGACGAATCATTACCCAATACAATGGGTCAATACCATGGTGGTTACCCCTGGTTTTGCACTTTATGCGCGCTTTTGCCCATACGCGACTTTTCACGTTCTTTCCCGCGTGCATACGTGACTTACCCTAGATAGATCCGCGTATGCCTTGAGACATACTCTTTTCATCATAGATCTATCACATACTGATTTTCTTTCTTCATTGCCTTCTGTACTCACTGTAGATACATCAGATTTAGTTCATCAAGACATATTCTATCAAGCACAACTTCATCCCGATGGGGTGCCATTATCTTCATCGGTGGGTTGCCTTTCAAGGACAACACTAAATCATATTATACTTACATCATTTACCAAGTCCATCAAGTCAAGAATAACTGGCATCAGGTGGTTTTGCCATCAAGGACAACACATATCAACAATCTTATATCTTCATCTTCCCATTTTGTGGCCTTTAAGCAACATCCATGATAAATAAGCCACAATGAAGATATTCTTGACTTGATGGGCAATAAATGATGTTAACAATATGATCTTGAGTGTTATCACTTGAAAATCAATACTGATGAAGATAATGACAACTAACAATTTGAGTATGCTGATATGTCTTGATAGACTAAATCGATGCTATCTGATGAAATGCAATGATGAAAATATTATGTGATAGATCCTATGATAAGAAGTATAATCCTCAAAGACATGCAGCAATTCTATTTAGAGGAGTGCATTATGCCTTAGAAAACGTGAAAAGTCAAATATGCAAAGCGCTGCATAGGCCAGGAAGTAACCATAGTATTATTGATATGGAGTAATGATACGTCTAAATGACCCATCGAGAATACCATCGAAATATGTGAATTTTAACTTCATGAGTAAATTATATAGAGGAAAATTCATTGTATAAATCATGAATTAATATGCGGGAGAAGATACTTCTCTATTATATGCGTATGGAAAAGTTGGAATTTGATGATATATCTGAATCTATGATGCACTGACGAGGAGATCTAGATACGAAAATTATGCTTGTATTTACTGGAATCAAGCGTAGAATGATTAGATCACCTTGATGAAGATGAACATGCATGCGAGGTAAAGATAAAATCTGAAGTGATGTATGCAGTTGTGAAGATGCAATGACATAAATTTTTGAAAATGCGCTAGTTGCCGAGGAGAAAGCAGCGTATCTGGCGGTACAGCGAAAGATAAAAACGCGTATGCGCAATGAAACAGATCCTATATGCTCTTCTGAGTATCACGGTAGTTTGTGAGCGAAGCGCCTTATACGCGACATCGATGAAAAAGGAGCGCGCATTGTAAACTAGGGTTTGTGAAATTACGTAGTAAAAATGCGATACATTGTTCTTTGAACTACAATATACATCGATTGAGTGCTATGTATCGATTTAATGTTTGAATATTAGCAAAAGTATGGGTAGATCACCATGCGAAAATGATCACTAAGTGCGAGTTGTAGCCTACGTCGAAGGTAAGCTCCCTTCGAGTGAAAACAGCCAAAAACATGCGGTCGTGCTCCCCTTCGAGAAATAGAAAATTCGAAAATTGGAAACTCCCCTTCGAGAGAAAACATATAACAGCGCGGGTAAATTACTGCTGTCTTCCCGGTAGGAGTACACCGGCACATATGTTACAAGATATTTTCTCTATAATAAAATATTGAAAATTTGGCACAACTGCTTGATAATTCTGTTTCCACCTAAAATCACAGTATTCGGGATAATGTAATAATTTAATACGGTATTCTTTGCGCATATTTAAGCGATAATAACATCGAATAGATAAATAATGCAAAGAACTAGAAGTTAATAAATACTCTGCATATTTAGATCTCACCATATCCTTCGAGTTGTATGAGATATCCGCGTATATGGGACACTAAAGCGAAAGTAGCATGGAAACACAGAAAATTGAAAAAAATAGAAAATTTTGAATATGCGATAAATTCGCGCGGATATTTTCCGGCAGCTCCTGAAAATTAGAGAGAATAGTAAGTCCACATATGCGAGGCTTCGAAGTTAGTATACATAGCGGAAAAGTAGATGAACCCATTTTCTCACAATCAGTAATTAAGAACTTCCCAAGAAAGTTTGAGAGCTTATGATTACCTTTGGCAATTTCGGTCAGTTGGGGAACAAGGGCAAATTGAAACCTCATGCAATACTGTTAGACTTGTGGTTAGCGACATGATTGATGGATAGAACTCTTCCCCAGCGGTGGCAATTTGTTTTCATTGCTAAGTGAAATTGAAAAGAAAGAGAAGTGTGGTATAGCATAATTCATGGCTAAATATCGGAAAAGTGGTTTGGTACAATAGCAATTTTACTCTGTAAAAAGCTAATAAGGTTATGTCGTAGTCGTATTCAAAGATTTTAGACTACAACCTGTCTATAAAGGGTACATCTGCAATCGGGTAGATTGAAGTTACTTCTAATAAATATGCGTGTCTTGTACCTCATAATGATGTAGTTGATTTATAATAATATCCACCGCTTTATTAGTTCTTTGTTTGTACAATTTTTATTGCCACTTGATATGTTCTTGTCTGCAGTCCTTGGAATAAATTTGGTGATCGGCAGAACGGATAAATGAATCTCGCTTACGGAGTCTGCTCTTGGAAACTAATATTAGTCTGTCCTCTGGTTGCATTCCGGTTCATATCTATGTATCTTTGATTAGGAAACAACTCGGTGGCTTTGATATAGTTGTAAAGAACACGACGCACTCACTTGGTTTAGGCTTGAGGGTCCAAGTACTAGATTTTCTTGTAAAATCGCACAACACCTATGATCCATATTCTATCATGCGGTGTGTTTTGACATATTCTACTATCTGTGGCATGGTATGTTTTGAGATGATAAAGATATTAGAAAATCTACATCTTCTCTTCTCTGAGTTTGAGTTGTTCTTTTGAAAATATCTTGTAGTACATACATGAAGTTTAAGATTTTTTGTTTCAAAAGTCCATGATGGTTTTAAAGTTTAACATTTAGAATGGCATTGCCTAATATTGACTCATTGAAGGTATTTAGGCGGGTCTATTGAGATTTTATTATTACAAACTCGCCAGAACGATTGGTATTCTTATGATCCATCAATCTTGTTTGAAGAGTGATGTCTTTTCGGATAATTGAGGCGGTTGATACATTGGGCGCCTTTGTAAATACGCGACTCACAATGAGTTCATTTCGGTTGCTTAAATTATAAGCTTGGGGGCGATTAAAACTATAATGCAAGCCCAAAGGGGCACCTTGCACCCTATGCCAGAAAAATTTTGATTTGGAAAATATGTTTGACCAACATAATGTGGATATTGAATCACATATTTATCGCGGTGAGCGAAAAGCGAATCTCATGGATGCTCCAAGTTGCCGTTATCGGGGTGTGAGAGCCGGCCAGGCAGCAATTTCGGAAACATGGGGAAGGTAATCTGGTAGCGATGATTCTTTTGTCAAGGGTTGGCCCACTAGCGATGTAACAAATTCTAATATTTCAGTGATACAGGATGCACTTCGAAGATAAAATGGTAATGGTTTAGGTTTTAATTTTAGATGATAATAAAACTTATTTATGTGAATACGTAATTGTGTGGTTATTTGGATGATTATTAAAGTAGAGTATTGTTGTTCAAAATTGTTTTCCGAATTTAAAATAAAGATAAAATTAAAAATACAAATAAAATAGATAAATAAAATTTTTAATTAAAACATAAAAATAAAATAAATAAATAAATAGAAATAAAATAAAATAAAGATTAAAAATAAATAAATAAACAAATAAACAAATTAAATTAAATAAAAATCAAATCAAATAAATAAAAATTTAATAATATTAAATTAATAATTTTTATTTCTATTAAAAATAAAATCCAAAATTCCATATCGTCACAAACGAACAAAATATTCAGCTCCTTTAGTTATTACACATTTTACATCTCATATACCACAAAACATTCAGCTCCTTTAGTTATTACACATTTTTACCTCTCATATTGTATACCACAAAGCGATTCGCATCTAGAATTTGATCAATTTCATTTTTTCAAAATCCTCATATTCACATAATTTTATTCCAAACTCATTTTCATATTTACATAGACACCAAAATCAAGACATCTTCATATTTTACATGAACGGTTGTAATACCTAGCTAGGATAACGAAGAAAACAAAAAATATGTTTGACAGTTTAAAATCCAATATTCCATATCGTCACAAACTTTTTATTCTGATTAAATTACTTCCCTTACATATCTACCGCCCTGGCGTTCCTTTGCGCCTCTTGGTGCAATTGCTAGTCTATTAATATCAAAGGGTATTGAGCACAAAATTACATCATTATTACTTTATCTAGTTGGCTCACCAACCTAATCAAAACAACATTACACCAATCACACTCACAAAATTAACCCCAGAGTAATAAACCCAAAAATTATCCAACCAAAATCCTCTTGGATTCTATCTACTTATAGATGATGGAGTGGTCCCAAGCCAAACTCATTATTATGGAAAATATTTAGCATGGGAATTTACCATCAGTAGGTAAACTACAAACGCTACTCTTGACCCAATCAAAACAGGTCGAAAAGATCCATTCAAACTTAATCACTTTTAATCTGACTGCCTTTAGAATTTCTCCTTTCCATGCACTATTTCCTTCTATGACACTTGTGTGCACTGATATTTCTACAAAAATACTATGCACTGATACTTTTTGTCATTTTTTGCTCTTCACTTCTATGCACTGATAAAGTGTTGGTTACAATTTATTAGTTATCCATCAATGCATTTTATAATTTTGCATGATTATCAAGTTAAATTCATTGATTTTCAAGTTGTTCATATTATTTTCATTGTTTGCACGCTAAGTTGTTGTTGATGTCATGTATGTGAAATGTTCTTCAGTTCAAATCACCTAGCCTTGTGGCTGTAGATGTTGATAATGGGGAAATTCACAACAATTGAATTGATAGTTTGGCTATTTATACAATTCTTCCCCTTAAATGAGGTTGGATCTATGGATTGCAAAAATGAAATATGTCACAATTTCATTTTGCATTTAACTATGTATAAAGGACAAATAATGATTGATCTATAATCTATCTTGGTTGGCTTGTAACTAAGGGTATCTCACATAATTTGTCATTGAAGGGGCTTCTTTAATAATTTGAGCTCATTATACTTTTATTAGAGGCTTGTATAAATTATGTATTTGCTACTCATGGATAATGAATGAATGAATGCTTCTAGAAGTTGGAATTGTGAAAACATATTAAAGGCATTCTAAGGTCTCGTTTTGTAAGATCTTTTGGAGTCCTCTATTCGTTGATAAAACTATTTATTTTTTTGTTCATTTTTGGGTTCTATTTAAAGTGATCTTAATTGATAAAATTTCATTTGTAAAATTATAATCTCTACATTAAAGATCCCAATATAGTTTGTAATCATTTTTAATAATGTTAAAATATGATTTCATTTGCTAAGTATTAAAAGATATTAAAATGTGTGTATCCATCATTATATATAGGTATACGATTTATTGATTTATGTTGCATTTCTATATGCATGGATGAAATGTATTATTTAACTCACACATCTCATGATAAGTAAGTATGTTATATATATATTAGAATTAGAACCATCATTTTTCTTAGAAATAATTAGAGTAAAAGTTAACAAAAATGGAGCTAATGTTATAGGTTATGCTCATCACGTATAAATTTGATTTTAGTTTTTTTGTTGTTGGATAATGTAATTATTAATCACTTAGAATTATACTTTATTTTAATTAAAAGCGAGATGAACAAAAATTGAGCCCTTAATGAAAATGACACAACTTCATGATAATAAAAAATTAGATAATTGAATTGTAATAACAATGTAATTCCATTAATATTATTACTGAAAATAAATTTTTTACATACATGTTGTGTTGAGATATAAAAAATCACCAAAAAAAATAGTGATCCAATCCATAAAAAACACATTTCATATAAATACATAAAAAATGATGGACATAATGCTGCTCCAATCTATCTCAAGAAATATGAACACCATAATAGTTTTCCCGCCATAATAACCCCAATACCAATGACAATAACAATCCATTCATTAGCAGTTCATGTATATTGATGTCACATCGTGATAATTGGTGAGGCTATATTTATATTTTCTGTAGCATAGTGGCTCCACATATCTGACACATCCACGTTCATTGGATGTTTTCTTCAGAATAGTATATTATCAACAACTCTTTGAAATCTCATTTGTAAATTATGTTGAAACTTTGAAATTGTACGAAAGCTAGTTTTTTCTTGTTGTGCAAGCGTTTCAAGTTTTGTCTTCGAAGCTGGTATATACCAATCATTTGCTTTGTGATTAATTCAGAATTTTTGTAAGTGGAAATGTCACTTGCACCATAATTCCGCATTGTTATGAGCCCATCAACCAAAACATGATAATATGCTTCATTGTTGGTGCTTATGCCAGGGAATTGTCTACTATTTTGGTACACTCAGATTGCTGCTTCATTATGAATCACAAACCTTGTTCGTGCATGTCCTAGGTTTGGGTGACACCAAATTTCGATGATCAATACTCATTTTACGAATCATCTGCAAAAGAAGAAAAAAATTAAATGAAAAAAACAATTTAATAAAATATTGTTAGATTGTTAAAACAAGTAAGCGGAAACTACGTTGTTGCGATGGCATGTCACTGTTACAGATAATGAAAACGATGACATCTCCCATATATGAGTGAAATTATTAGCCAACATATGTGATGGTGCTACCAACAACAACATTGAATTATTGCCGTCACTCTAACAATGAGTTTCCATCAATAAGATAATAAGACAAACAAACTAGACTAATATTTAGAAATAGACACAACGTATATATATATATATATATATATATATATATATATATATATATATATATATATATATATATATATATATATATATATATATATATAATAATTACCAATTAATTGATGAAACATACCATTGGACTTCGGTATGATGGTGACAGAGTGATATATATATATATATATATATATATATATATATATATATATATATATATATATATATAAGAGTGAGTATATTTAGAAAGTATAAAAAAATAAAGTAGTGAATTGACAAACTAACAATAATCATTTTACTCTGAAAGGCCTCGTCAAAAATAAAAGTTTTGAATGATGTTTTCAATCGATTTGTTTCACAAGAGAGTTTATCTAATGTTTAATAAAAGTGGATTGATTAACAATTTTTTATCAATACCAAAATACTCATTTAACCTCTAAGATCTTGTCAAAATTAAAGTTATGAACTATGCTTTTATTGAATTTGTTTCACAAGAGTGTTTAGTTTGATATTTGGATACCCCAATTTTATTTCATTGCTTCAAATGTCAACGCTGTTTTTTTGCTCCTGTGTTCATTGGATAGTTTTAGGATACATTGAAGATTTGTGGGTCTTCAAGGTTTACAAGCAAATCTTTTTACCTTTTAAGTCAAATTGCCTTAAATATGCTTAAGAATTATTTCAGGAGCTTTGATATTTGGGGATGGAAGTACATAGTCTGAACCATTTCTCACTTGACATGATATGAGCCATGAAAAAGGGCCTATTTGAATGGTTTGTCGGGCGTTTGAGGTTAATTTTTTAGGATATCCATTGATAAAATTTGCCCCAAAATATTGATACTAATGGACGCAATATGTACATTGGTAGACAAAGAGATACCTCTCAGTTTTCTGTTATGTATTGACTATTAAGTATCAACCTTTCACCTATTAGACTTTCACAATATCAAAAAATTCAGGATTTCCCCTTCTAATTTAGGAATATGCAGGTATTGTTAAGTGTTGAAATTTTGAATTGAATTTCTTCAACTTCAACACGATCTCATGGCGGTAGGAGAGTTTTAATATATAAATTATTTAGAAGGGGATTAATTTCCAAGAGGGATCAACTATTGGGATATCAAGCATCGAGGACATGTTAAGTATACTTTGTTCCATGCAACACCTATATAACCCAATACATGTTGTGGACTAATGGACATAGGGTTTGAAAAGTCATCATCCAACGTTATTGGACTTTTTCATAAGAGTTCGAGCATTGTATGATTGGGTATAAGGAGGTTGGGGCCTCCATTTCAAGACTTCCTTCCAAATGCTAATGGAATTTGAATTCCTATTAGCTATCAATTATTTTCTTCCAATCTTGTCATTGTGGTATATATTCCTATCAGTTCTTAAGATATTAGGTGTCAGGTATTGATATTTTAGGAATTTTTATTATACTTTCATCCTGATACTTCCAAAACTCGAATGGTTGATATGTGGCATAGTGGCATGACAAGTCATACCATGGAATGTTGGTGTCGTTGTTGCTAATGTGGTAAAGTGATGTTTCATGAAAATGTGGCATCATGTCTAACATTTGACGACATGGCATGCCAACATGGTAGAATGATGTGGATTTGGGTGAGCAATGGCTTATAGGTGGAGGCAAGGTGCCAACTAATACAAAGGTTATGTGGAATTCATGATGTTGGGCTAACCTACAGGCCACAACTAGCTAATTTTAATCCAAAACTTTCACTTAAAAAACAAACTTTCACTATTTGAAAAGAAACTTTCACTCCAAAACAAACTTTCACTATTTGAAAATAAACTTTCTTAAGAAACAAGGTTTTCCTACTATTTTAGAACGGTGGAAAATGAGTCGCGACCAATGACAAACGAGTTGCAACATGGTGACGAGTGAGTTGTCACAATGACGACCTAGCTAAGTGTCTTTGTGGCAACTTGCGGGTCATCCTTGTGGCAACTGCCTATCACCGTGCGGAAACTCCAAGCAGGGATAATTTTAAGAACCCCCTAAATTTTTATATATAAAAAATAGGCGAATCCCCATGATACATAGGAAAAATGGAAGGCGATTTTATTAATAATATAATATGTATATATAATTTTTTGGCGAATCTCTCACGAGATTATATTATCCTATAAAATCATGGTGAATCACCAGTACAAATGGCGAATCACTACTACAAAATGGTGAATCATTGTCTAGTGGAGTTCGGAGTGTTGGTTCCAATGAAGATATGGTAATTGAACCAGGAGTAGAAGGAAGAGAACCACCGAGACCAAGCATGGCACATGGTGACTTGTGAGGGAAGTAGTTCTCGTGTAGTTTGGAAAACACGTTCTTCTAGTTCTGCTAAGCGTAGTGTTGTTTGTCATGTTACTACTAGCACTGATATTGAGGTTGGAGAGGAGTTTGAGGAAAGGTAGCAATGGTGGAGAATTACAAAGAGTACCCCATGATGGGCTCCATTTTTCCCTTTGGTATTTGTGCCTGCAAGACCTTCTGTCCATTGAACCAACAATTAGTCGTTCAACCAACAATCAACTTGATTGAGTTGATTAGGTACGAGTCAACTTAGACTAATCTTCAAAACTATGCTTTGCACTATCCCATATTTATCACATTAATGCTACACAACATTGTGCATTTGCACCTAACTCTCAATAATTCTTTTCCAAGAAAAATATATAATAAGAAAAATATTTTACTATATTCTAAAAGGTGAAGATGTCGAAATCATGCCACAAAGTGAAAGGAAATAAAATATCTTTCCTCAAACCACCAAATATATAAAGAAAACAATAATGATTATAATAATAGAACTGGATCTATCGATCTATCGATATATGCATGATATGAGAACCATAAGCATTCAA
The DNA here is from genome assembly GCA_034641835.2 of Pinus albicaulis. Lineage (NCBI taxonomy): Eukaryota > Viridiplantae > Streptophyta > Pinopsida > Pinales > Pinaceae > Pinus > Pinus albicaulis. The sequence goes on from CM076576.1 coordinate 958,118,702, forward strand.
GAGACTAATTTCAAACTCAACAAAATCGTCTAAACAAGCAACAAACAAACCACTAAAATTTTCAAAGATATCAAGGCTAGACATTAACACAATTTCATGTACTTGAATAAGCCCATTGTTTCTTAGCGTTAGACTTCTTAAATTAGTTCTTTATGATTTAATACTATGACACTATCTATGTGAAAAGAAATAGGTCCCAACTTCATCAAATCTGATTTCATTTCCAATCAAAGATCAAAACTAGCTTCGTTTCCAATACCAATATAAAATCACACATTTTCCAAATATCAATAATTATTTTCCAAGAAAATATAAAACTCGAAACTCAGCAAAATTCCCCAAACACAAGCAACATATATACCATTAAAAATTTCTAAGATGTCAAAGCTAGACATCAAGGTAGTTTCATATACTTGAATGAGCCCATTGATGCTTTGCATTAGTCTTGTGAAATTAGTTATTTATCATTTAATACTAGTCAAACACTATCTATGTGAAAATAGGTCCCAAAATCATCAAATCCAGCTTCATTTCCTGTCACAAATAAGAAGCAAACAATGTAAGGATTAAATATGAAACATCAATCTTAAAATAACACACATGAAAGAAATGTAGCTGCAATGTTACAATGAAAAATACAAAATATAGAACCCATTTTTACTTGAATTTGACATGTAGTAATCTTGCATGATCAATGGAACATGTATACCAAAATAAGAGTCCTAGGGTATTTCAATTTCCCAATTCTCATCTTGGTCATCATTTTCTACATTGTGAACATGATCTTCTCCAGATGTACTGTCATTATGAGCCTCCAAAACATTATGTTCTGTATCAAGTTCATTAGATAAATTTGTTATATTGTTTTCTCCCCTTCTATCACAATTTGATCGCCAAAGCGCTAGTGCTCTTTCATATGGAAAATTGTCAACATCATACTTTGTTACATATAATCTTAAACATGTATCCACATGTTTATCAAGCTTGTTCCTCAACTTTGACTTCAAAAATGATAGTGCACTAAACATTCTCTCATCCTCCACTGATCCCAAAATCATAGTTTGACACAAATCTGCTAATTTAAAATATTCAGATATGTTTTCTTGCAGGTATTGGCTAGCACTTAAAGTATTCCATAATCTTGTTATAGCACCGTTTTCATTAGGATTCTCCAAAAAAGGATATTGCTTCCACATTGTTTCAGCAAAGCGTCCACCTTGTTGATACAATTTTGATGAATCTAAAATACCTTCAATCTGTTCTCCATGTATCGAGACATTCTTGCAAAAGTGGTCTACTAAACATTTTAATCTCTTTTGAAAATCGGCTTTTAAATTTCTTGAACATTGACAATTGTTCCAATATTGAGGGTATAACACACACATGGCCTCCAACAATTCATCTCGAGGAAATCGTTCTCTTATCTCTGATGATAGTGATCTTGCAATTTCTATCAAATTTTGTCTCACTGAGATAACAATATTATCAAATTGGTCTCTTGACACGGGGCAATCTTTGGTGATTCGTCCTGTCTTACTAATATAATGAAAGGGGACCATATACCCATGCACTGTGATACATAGTATCCCTTTTTCATCAAACGTCAAAAAAAATTCAGTATTTTCTATATTGATGATCTTAGTCCAACTTGTAAACTCTGGACCAGTAAAAGAGTTCGGCATCATATACAAATTATCCAATGCAAGGCATGTTGACTTTCTCGCATTTGTGTATTCGGCAATATACATTGTGCGATTCTGAGACATTTTCACGAGGACATTCATTTCATGTAGCATAGGAAGAATTCCAGCCAATGTCAATAATGTTTCTATATCAGTTAGTCGAAAAAGAAGATCTTGAGCTTTGTCTACATTGTAGCGATTTGCATACGTCAACCCTACCAAAGATTTGAACTCACTAAATAGTCTTTGAGTTGGTCCATTTAATGAGATCCATCTTGTATCAACATCTTTCAGTAGTTTTTTTCCATCCGTAACACCATATGCAAATTGTTGAAACTCTAAATATCGTTTGGGACTACGAGAAAAGTATGCATGAGTCTCACGTACAAGATCTTCAACTTTTGAAACTAATGGAAACTTGTTTACTATTTTAAATGCAAGATTCATCCTATGAGCCATACAATGAATATTAATCATATATGGCGAAGCTGATAGTTGTAGTCGAACACAAAGACCATTCCTTTGTCCTTGCATTACCGATGCTCCATCTGCTCCAACACATACCAACTTTTTTGAAATCGTTAAATGATCCATACCACTTTCCTTCAAAGTATTAAGAACAAGTTCATAAATATTTTCAGCTGTAGAAGTCTCTCTCATCTTTTTAATCCCAAGTAGATAGGAATGCCTAATATGGTCATTAACCATATAAATGCTCATGCAAATCCATGAAGTATTATCAATAGCTGTAACCTCATCCAAAGACAATGCCAAAAACCTAGCATTTGCAATCTCCTGTTTCAAATCATCAATTTCTACTTGAGCTAGATATCTTGCCCCTTCCCAACCACTAGTTATGGACCAATGAGAAGATGGAAAGTTTGGCACGTGAAGAAAAGATAGAAATTTCATCTGATCTGGATAATCTGTCATAGGACGACCTTTAATTAAGATGTGAAATACAGTGCTCAATTGTATCGTCTTGGATAACAAACTTCTTTCCATCGTCTTTTCAAATTGAGATATGATGGTTCCTCCACTTGCCTCAAGTTTCTTCTTATTTATTAAATATTTTTTGTATTCTTCCACACATTGGCTATGTCGGCATTCCTCCAAAGATTTCCATCTGACAATAGATTTCTCTTTACCATCTACAATTTTCTTTTCATAAACCTTTCTTGCATGCTTTTGTACTGTATCTAGCTTCATCTGAAATTTCACTACCTTGCAACTTTTCCAACTACACGCAAGACATTTAACTTCTCGTAAATCCTCATTTGTAGAAGGTATTTCTTCAATAAATGGAAAACTTGAGAGCCAATCATCTTGGAATTTTCTCCCTATGGTCCACCGGCCTTTTTTCCTTTTCCGTGAATGGTTTGTGTCACCTTCCAAGGAAATATCTTTAACATTTTCATCATTAATTTCTGTTGAAACTGCATTTATCTCACCCTGATCACTTGCGGAACCTATTATTTCATCCATCATATGGATATCAGATACATTTTCAGAAGAGTTAACATCTCTCTCGGTAATAGATTGTTCAAAGGAGCTTGAAGCATGAAGAGAATGTGTATTCTTGGATTGAGACTTTTTAAAGTATGATAATACATCAATTTGCCTTGATAGTTTCTTCCCGGGATTAGATTTTGACATCTCACTGAATATTCCAGAAGTAAAATTTCAAATCGATCTAGAAACCTGCATCAATAGTTTCCAAGAGTTGAGAATTACTAGATTTGTAAGTAGCTTTCAAAGTAAAATAAGTGTAATTTTCACAAAAACCATTATGCAATTTTTTATTAAAATGTTGTGCCAAGGCCCAAGCCCAAAAGCAAAAATAAATCATTATACACAAAACAATAACATCATGAGTCATCATCTATAAAACAAAGAACATCATTCAAATATAAAATATAAAAAAAAAATTCCACTAAATTAAATCAGATCTCCAAATCACCTAATGAACACTTGAAAGATTTAAACAAAACAACAAAATATTACAATAACTTTAATCATCCTTTCCAAAACACCTCTCCCTTAATTTGTAAAGAATTGGTTATAAGAAGTTGAAACATATCCTCTATCATTTTCCATGATAAAAGTGAGGAAGGAAACTAGTCAGTTACTAGTGATTCTTTTACTTATCAATGGAAAGAAATCCCTTAAGACATTGTCCTCATGTTGACCATAATTTCCTTTCCATAGTGAAACACGTCCAGTATGGCCATGAAATAACCTAAAAAGACTCAAATGCTTTCCATGATTTGTAAACACACGGGTGCCATGTAAAGTTTCAGGCCCAAAAAAGCACGTTTGGGATCCTATAAAGCAAAATTAATTATTGTATCAAACATTTAAAACTACTAATTAGCACTTAGTGTTTGTTATTTAACCAAGTTCCATTGAAATAACAGTCATGGGATGTTACCAAAGAGTTAACCAATAGATAAATGCACACCACAAGTCATACATTCACTGGAACTTCCCCTCCCATGAATGACCATCTAAGGGAAAGGGGCAAAAAAGAAGAAAAGAAGTCAACGAATCACCACAGTCAGCCAATGATTCTTAGTGTCAAATCATTGGAAACTACAAATCAAGTGCAAATTTAATCCATGCATCCATGGGTTGACAAAAAGAGTTTATAGCAGCCACAAGCTAATCATTCTACGAGTCTACCCAAATCTGACACAAACTCCTAAAACTTGTTGACTAGAAATTCCCCAAGAAATTTCACTTGGTTCATGAGAGAATGAAAGACAAGTGCAAATAAAATTCCATGAAAGATGAGTGCAAATATCCTTCCATGAATGGATATCACTCTCCAAAATCATTTTGGGCATATTCCAATATGTAGGAGCCAGGGAAACATGGTGCATAACAGCAGTCTAGACTCTATTGTGCCTGAATTTAAACTGCATCAAGGGAACATTTGCACTCTTCACACATTGAACATTGAAGACAATTAATTAATGCCTGACATGACCATAGCAACAAAAGAATCAAGCAGAGACTATAACAAGATTATGTGAAAGTGAGAAAGAACACCCATCATGAAGCATCAAGTAATATCATCCACAACATCAACATCACTGTTGGGCAGATTTTGATCGCCTTCACCTACTAGAAGTAAATTCTAGTGGTAAAGGTGGTTTTAAAGCTAATATACGTGAACGAAGGGGGGTAGG